>OZ020248.1:16621721-17001584 GCA_963971285.1 Astropecten irregularis
TGTCGCATACCTTTGGGGTGATGTCATATTTTTGCGGGCAATTGGTTAGTGCCCTAGGGAGTACGCAAGTGGCCCTGGTCCCATTTTGTATACCCAAGCTCCTGCCTTGATGTATCTTGGGTATACAAATAGTCCGTGGGCCGAGGCCTTTTTTCGCTCAGTACGCGGTCTTGTCTTCGGAATCTTTTCTAATATATCACACTCGATAGATAACAAAAATTGCCGAAAAAGACCGAAAAAAAATTGCCGTTGCGGCAGAAGCAGCCAATCAAGCTCTACGTTACATGAATGCGGAAGTAAACAACATGGTGTCGTCTGCTACGAGTCGATGTCAGACACCGACGTTGAAAATTCCCTAGAAAGACTTATTTAGTACTTAATGCATTTTCAAACTGATGGAAGCTTAAGTACAACAGGGTTTACTGACATCTGGAAGACCATTCTCGACAGGCCAGTATGTCCAGATCACCCATAATCGCAATTTCCAAGGCCAGTTCATCACTGAACATTGCAACGTCGAGAAAGGGATCGGACGTGCGTATCATATGGCATGTTACATGTACAATGTAGGCCTAGCCCTAGTCCTACGCGGAGTGAGCCTACCGACGCGACCGTGCTGATTCCAGCAACGTCGCCGAGGCCGAGTGAGTAAAACCGTTTTAAGATGATCATGATATTGGCATTAGTGTAGTTTACGCCACCCATATTATTTTCAGTATTTATTTGGGTAAGAAACTGTTTTGTTTTCACTGAAATATTGCCGAAATAAGTTCATTTTAGGGTTTCAGGACCATGAATAAATTTGCTTTAAGTAACGAATCTCATTTTGGAACAGAAGAAGGTAGATAAATACTGAAAATAATATGGGTGGCATAAACTACACTAACCACATGATATTGGTGTACAGGGTAAAAGTTCTTCCTGAATTCTCCACCAGGGAGATTAATTGATTTCATTTGATTTATATATTTATAAATTTTTGATTTTTTTTTCTTGGCGGGGGTGCATTTTTAAATGTTGTGGCTCCAGGCAGGGGTCAATTTCAGTCACTATAAAACTCATCGTAGTTTACTATCATTCGTGGGGCTTATGTTATGAGGCATTAACCCTATGTAGGATTTCTAGAATACGATCATGGGTTATCCTTTGTACCTCGAGTTACGATCGATAGGTTTCTTGAAATCGACCCCTGGCTTAGAGTCCTATTCTAGTCTTTGAAATTGAAGTGGCTTAAATAAGAGTTCGACCTATGAAATAATGATCAGGAAATGATGTAGGAGTGTACATGCATCATTTCATGATCATTGGGAGTAGTGTACGACTGCTCGCAATGCATGCCTTTAAGCTACTGAAGATCTAGGTGCATTGTGCACTGTGGATGAACATGTACATTAATTAAAGATGTGCATGTAGCTTTATTTATTACTCATTTAGGGAGGCATTACTAATTTAATTCATTGAAATAAATTTTTTAATTAATTTTTTTTCCCAATCTGTAGTGCTGGAGTGTGTCAGCCGGGAGCCTCGAGTGCTTCAGCAACAGTAGGCTGTGGATGTTAGTGAATGGCTACTGGATCTCCCAATCCCAAAGAATGCTGGTTATCATCAGTAAGATAATAATACGATGGGCTCTAATTAGTACACACTCATGTCATGCAATTATTCAATTGTTTAATTAATTATGTAAATGTCTGTGTGATTTATATCAGCTAAAAATTTGAGTCCTTACTCATGTTGAATAGTGTCAGTAAATGTCAATGTGATTGAAAATGGATTGAATCTAGGGTTTGTAATTAATAGGAATAAAGCATGGCAGCATTTGGAACTACTGTATAGCACAAGTTGCACAACCAAGTGTTGACCTGCACATTGAAAAGATGTATTACTTTAGCAAATACTGAAATACATGTATAAGTTCATGCATCTGATTACATTTTACTATGTTTGTGGAACAAAGGATTATTTTTTCTCTTGCTCCTTTCTTGTGTTTTAGAACCTGAAGCAGCCCAGGAGATACTTCCACCAGTTCCACCCCTGGAAAAACTAGGAGACTCTGCTCTGATACACAGAGGACTTCTGTGCCTGCTGCACACTAGTGAATGTTCTGCCCAGAGAGTGTATACTTTGCAGGAAAGAAGGTGCAGAGCAACAAGGAAGAGAAGACCTGAACCTCTGGTCACAGCGTTCAGCACCATCAATGCACAACAATTATCACAAGGATGATATCAATAACTTTTTACTTTGTACATGATAATTGATAGGCCTAAACCTTGAACTTTTCTGTTTATTTTGAATTTTTGTAAAGTCTCAGATTTGCAACTCTAGTATAGTCTTGATCGAAGTACTTCTGTAACAGTGTTATAAACCCAAACATTAATTTCTTGATGGTTATCTAAAAGTTGGCACGCACAACAGCCTGTAATTCTTTTTGTCCTACCATGTTAAAATGTCAATTCACTAACTGGTTTAAAGCATCCCACACTACTGTATTAATTCATACCATGTTGTTCACCGTATGCACAGGCTAAGAGTTGGCCTATATTGATGCATTTTGAAAATCATCAGAAACGCTGAAAACACAACCTCGTAGTCCAATTTATCAACAGGTATTTGTGATATATACTACTGTATAAAGAAAAAAGAAAACTGAAATATGTAATAATTATTTTATTTTAAAACTAAAAATAAAGTATTTATTCGACAGAAATCACATTGAAATTTGCAATAAATAAATCACTTTATGTACTGGAACAGCATGAGTTTTCATTTTAATTTTTATATTTTAAAACATTACAATTATTGTGATTAAGACCTAATATGCCCATTGTAACAGGTGTGGTAACAACAAGGTAGCAGCTTTGGCTGAAAAATATTTCCATTTCCACCACGGCAAGTCCATAATTTTATACACCCTTTTTCCGAAAAACATAATATAAACGCATATTATTTCTAATGCCGGCCGAAAATTACCCAGGTATTCATTTGGATTCCCTGAAGTAATCAAAATATACACATGCTAGAACTGCCGCTTGTAACAACAATGTTATGTGCACAGAGTTGTACTTGATCTACCCATAGGGGGCGCTGTTTCTTTTATGTTTTCTTTATACACGAATTTTGGTCGTTTTTAACCGCAAATTTCTCTTTATGGAGCAATTTGTGCAAGCGGGAACAACTTGTTTGTTGATGAGTGTACCACAATCTACACCCCTGCCAAATTTTATGGAATTCCGTGATGCAGACCACGCATCTCAAAAACTAGTAAAGCGTTTTCGGCTGCTCGGCCCACGGACTAAAAATGGGACCAGGGCCACTTGCGTACTCCCTAGGTCACTAACAAATTGCCCGCAAAAATGACGTCACCCCAAAGGTATGTGACAAAGGTTTGCAATAAAATTCACGACATTGCAAACGAATTCGCATACGTGTGCGCACATATTCGCGAATTGTTTCACGACGTCGCATACGTGTGCGCACATATTCGCGAATTGTTTCACGACGTCGCATACGTGTGCGCACATATTCGCGATAAATTTCACGACGTCGCATACGTGTGCGCACATATTCGCGAATTGTTTCACGACATCGCATACGTACGTGTGCGCACATTATTCGCGATAAATTTCACGACATCGCATACGTGTGCGCACACGTATGCGATATATTTCACGACATCGCATACGTGTGCGCACACGTTTGCGATATGCGATGTCCCTTTAAAGCCACCATAGAAAACACTACACCTATAACATAGAACTCCCTGGTTGTCATACTTATACATGTAATTAAAAAGCCAGCTGTTGGTAAACACAATTGGCATCAATCTCTATTTTGTTAGCTTATTTTTTATTATTCATTTTTGTCAAGGTTTCTTCACAGAATTCTATTACAAAAAACTCGCAAGTTTTCTCATGCTTGGGAAATCTTACGAAAGTGTGGGGTGCTGTGGCCTAGTGGTCTGGCGTGTCGAACCCAAAGTCTTGTGGTCAATCTACAGATTGTGGGTTCGAATCCAGCCATGGGTTAATGGTGCTTCGTCCTTGGGCAAGACGCTTTGTCACATATTGCTCCTCTTCACCCAGGTGTAAATGGGTACCTGTGAGGGTAGAGATGGCTTTGTGGTTTGATTAGCCTCTGTGCGCCCTATGGTTGCCAGTATGGGGCTGTATGCTCCCCAGGGAGTTGAGATGGTTTCAGAAATGTAAATTATAGCCCGATGACCAGGGATTATAATAATGTACAGCGCTTTGATCTTCTTGGAAAGGCGCTTTATAAATGCCCGTTATTATTAAAGTGTCATCGTGTAAAAGAGAGTGGCCGGCGTCCCTGGTAAATCCTTGAGAAATTTCTCAAGCATGAGAAAAAAATTGCAAACCTTGAGGGTTTTTGTTTTTTAGCAACGTGTGAAAAGGCCATAGGTGAGGTATGCTTGCAGCAGTGGGCGATCTGCATCAGACGGGAGCAGCTGACGAAGGAGTGAAGAGTACCGGTGTTCTGGACTAATTTCACCAGGAAATCATCAAACTCCAAGCACTAGTTCGAAGACACATTTTCTACTTAGAATCTTTTAATCAATTGAGTCTCTTTTGTCTTCATTTGCTGAGTGAGTTATTTAATTTGGACAAACAAGAACAAAGAAATAACCCAGGCAGGGTTGGCTGCCAGTGATATTGCCATGATGTCACATCACTTGGTTGCATCGTCAATGGTGATAATCATTATTGGTGAGTGAGGTAGTCAGTCATACTGTCACAGATTGCTGAGTTTATCCTGGCAAACCTTTATCATTCACTTAACTCTAGCTGCAAACAAAATGACGAATCGCTCTCACTATTCTTATGCCGTACGAACAATTATGATTATTTGAGTTTTCAGACTGAATGCAGTTCAACAGTCATAATGGGGATAATTATTTTTATGCATTATAATGTCAGACAAGTTTAATTTACTTCAAGTGATGCAGTAAGACTATTTCTGAAACAAGTGATGTTGCTGTTTATTTCAAATCAAGCAATAGTTCTAAAATATCTCAGTTCACATGGAACCAATACGCAATGTGAAAAGTTACTCTCTTTAATGACAATGAGAAGTATGATTTTACTCTTTCATTGGTCTGAATTTCTGTTTGTTCTTCAGTGTCTTTATGGTCATATTTCTATTTCTTTTTTTTTTCAATAGTACTAATGACTACTGACCGCGTGGAGGGCGAGCTGAGGTCACTATACTTCGGTCCACCACCTCCGCCTGATCCTGGTAACACTAACCCCTATCACTGGATGAAACAAGCCGCGGACCAAATACGAAAGAATTGCCCAAGAAAGAGCCAGACACCACCAGCACCACCTGGTAAGTAACTGTTTTTATAGACCTAACTGATAATAATTATTATCCACGTATGTGATGTTTGTGTCTGGCCAGATACTGTCTTCAATCCTATGTATTATGAGATCAGCCAAATTACCAATCAACCATCCATAATTATCAAAAGGCAGATGTGCTAGATATCGTGTTGATCACATTTGGTCAAAAATATACTTTTTAAAGGTAATATCATACTTAGGTTTTTTTCAAGAAAATGCAGATTTATGGGAAACAATATCAAGAAAGATACAGTAACAATCATTTGTGAAAATATCAGTCCCATACGGTGCCCACGTTTTGAAAAAACTGTGAAAAACGGCCACAGTTTTTCTTAAAGGTAATATCGCACTTTAGTTTTTATCAAAGAAATACAGATTCATGGGCAAAAATATCAAGACAGATACAGTAACAGTCATCTGTGAAAATTTCAGTCCCATACGGTGCCCACATTTTGAGAAAACAGTGAAAAACAGCCATAGTATTTCTTAAGTCTTTTCTCTTTTATTTTTGATCTTTTAAAAGATCAAACAGATTTTCGGTCGTTGTTTTACTAATTTCTGGGAAAATACACCATTTCAGGAGGAACGATTTTAACGGTATGTTTCTACAAGCATCATCTTCATACCCTGAAAGTTATACGTAAATCTGTGAACATTTCTGTTTTGGTCTCTTACCAAATTATGATACTACCTTTTATTTTTAATATTTAAAAGATCAACAATAATCTTGGTTACTGGTTTTAGTCTTTTCTACAGCATTTTAGGTATAGAAAAAATGTACGGTATGTTTCTACCATCACCATCTTTATACCCTATACGTTATAGGTTAATATAAGATTTCTGTTTTGGTATGCTTCTAAAGTATGATAGTATTCCTTTAATAACCTCCTGGAAAATTTATTTCAAGAATCAAGATAGGTCAATTTGCGCTCAGATCCCTTCAGATGCAATTTACCATTTATTTCACCATGGAGATACATGTAACTAATCAGTGTATAAAAATCACTCACACGGTTTCCAAGCAAACATTCCCTTATTTTCCCCCGACAATTAATGATGTAATATTTGAGGCAGCGTGATGAAATGAAATATTTAAGCCCGATTTTGTTCCAACAATGTGATTTGGTAAAACAAACATTACAAACACGAAACCAGAAAAGTAAGGGTTCTGATTGGTTATGATCGACGATCCCGGTTTTATCCCATTCTATTTCGTATCTTTATTTCAGTACAGATGTTATTCTGTAGAATGTTGAAATGAATCCTAAAAGCTGATTTTAAAACCAACCTTCTATGCAATGCGTACATTGTCAGGGTCGGCATTTTAAAATCGTCAAAGATCAATAAACCCCAATAAACGGCATTATGTCATGGTTTGAAATCATCTGCATGCGTTGTAAAGTAGTAGCTGTTGGGAAGCCTTGTAGGGAGAATACGTAACAATTGACCATAAACACCTCGAATACGCCATGCATTATGGAACATTTAAAAGGGAAAGGGGCAAAAATTAAATCGATGGGCATAAACGTTAATCAAAAACAAATATCATTTTGAGAAGGGAATCTGCTTGACGTGACAAATACACTGTCTTTAAGCACCCGGTTTTGCATAAACCCACAGTCGTACCGTTTGGTTTCGCAAAAAAAAAAAACCGATCTCAAATCCAAAACTCCATTCAAATTTGAATAATGTCTAAACCAATCAAAGTAGGCCATAATCAACCCATGATTTTTCTGCAGTTTCGCAATGCCTTTTTCGTTATAAATCAGAATGAAAGTCATTTTCTAGACACAGCAATTTAAGAAAAGGCTCAGGCTCGGGTTCCAACTCTGACATCCGTATACTGAAAATGTATAGGTCGTGGTTTTTCAATGAAGTTGAAGCTCTGTTTTTCCTTTTCAAATCAAGAGAATCTACTTCTGAACCACAGCCAAAAACCTATATTTTGATACCCGTTATTTCAGAATGGATTCATGAAATGGAGTCTGAGCCGAAAATAGAAAAGAAGCAATCCGGTTTGGTATAATCGTCTGTTTGATTCCAATTTATCTGAAAAATAAGTTCTTATCTTTCGTTTTAGTATTAAAAATATTATTATATATGTAGAAAGGAAAATGAATCCTAAAACTGATTCTCAAAGTATTAACCTTCACTGTATTGCGCCAAGTTCTTGCGTCACCGTCATTGTAATATGCCTATATATCAATCAATCAAAAACAAACACTACAAACAAACAGACAAGCAATACTGCTAACGTCTCCACTTTGTTTAAAATTATTTATGTAAAGGTAAAATTTTTATACAACCCTTCAGCCACGCGTACACGGCCTCCCCACGAAACGATTGACCGTAAACATCTCGAACGATGGAAGTCGCTTGACCGTAAACCGACGCCAGTATGCAACAGTTGAAAACCAAGCAAAAATAAAATCAATCGTTTTGAACGACGGTGAAATACTAAGAATGACAAAAAGGGAGCCCGCTAGAGGTCAAAATTGCGCATTGTCACGTAACTGAAGGACATGTACAACGCTACCAGAAAAAAAAACACGGTGTCTCCGTTTGGATCGATTCATCAAAAATTGAAGGGAAAAACTAAGGGAAAACTAATAATAATAATAATGATAATAGGAAAATATTCACACACAAAAATGGAAGACCTAGCAGCGCTCTGTCGAGTCGGTGGCAGCTAGCTGGTAGGTTTATTGATCTCGATGTGGCTCCACCAAGGCAGCGAGGACGAGACATTATTTTTGTGACCGCGGGTCAGTTAAAGATTCAACTTGAAATGACCCTTGATAGATAGTAACTGTGCACCAAGACATATTTGAAAGAAGGGTAGAAAGTTGGAAGCTTGCCCCTGTGTCATTTGTAAGATAATATAGGCCCTACTCCATTTGATATAAAAACATTTTAATGTGCAATTTAAATCCAGTCTTTTGATATTGATGCCGATAGATGTTAACGTTACCGGTGATCATGAAAAGGGCGAAATAGTTAAATAATAAATACAATGGGCATGCTATAGTTAAATAACAATACAAAACATATGAATTAATGCAAAGGGGGAACCCTAAAAGGGAGTTAAGATTTGTTCCAAATTAGAAGAATGAAACTGACTGAATATTCGTCTGGATATTGGACGTTCGCGATTCTATGGTGGCTCCGACGGAACATATTTTTCACGTCTTTTTATGATTGTTCACCAAGATGAATAGCGCAGCAAGCTAGGATGTACAACGTCAATAGAAGCTTGGAGTTAGCGATGGGAAGTACAGCCGAGAAGCAAATCTGGCAAGGCCTGATGTCAGATTTGTGATCTCAAAACTATAGCAACACTGACTTAACAGCTGAACGGGCTTACCAATGTATACCATTAACCAGGGGTTGTAGGCACTAAGGCCACAAGTTTCAAGGCGACGGACCCACTGCTTCATAGTGTGGGGGAGTGAGCACTACGCCAAGGAATGCCGCTCTAAAACAAATCCGACAGCCGGGGAACGTAAGATGACCGGTTGCTGCACAGGGAGAAGCAGTAACCAGACCCATTCATTCTCCATGTCTCACATTTCCCGTGTGTTGATGAAGGAAAATCCAGTCCGCTGGTTAGAGAAAAATGTCTCGTGGACTGTACAATGAATGGTATTGTGGGGAGTGTTGTGGAACAGTTGGGCAGAAGTATCTATCGTATTGGAAGGATTGGTTCCAACCTCACACCACTGTCAGAAAGATTGATTGCCTTGATCTAGCGGCCGCCAATAGCACAAGTACACAATTTGAAGCATCAATCTAACATCAATATACAGGTATACATGTAACAGTTTTTGGGAACTTCAAAAAGTTTCTCACACCCTATTGTGGAACACAATGTCATCAACGAAATTGTCGAGACCGACTTAACCGTCACTAACCTAAGCAGTCAAGGCAGAGGACGGTTAAAGAAGGCGGTCAAATCAGAAGGGGCAACATTTCTCTTTGAACCAATCGAGGACAGTAATTGGCCACAAGAGCTGGAAATCCAACCGTCAGCACTACGGCTCACAAAAGGAGGAACGGTCAGTGTCCTGGTGTCTTCCTTGGGAGTCTCTTCCTTCTTGGTACCATCCAACCCGCTGCTAAGATTCAATCAGTCACAGTCCAACCAAGCGATGCAGATTGACCTCTTTTCGGGTTGTGAAAAGATTCAAAACGCAGTCCCCATGCGTATTTTGAAAGATCGAGGAGGCAGATGGCAGAGGCATATCACTGAGTGGCAAGACATAATTCTTGGAAGTCATCTGCCCGGGGTAAACCAGAGAGAAAAAAAACATCTTACAGAAAGGGACGATAGGGTATTTACTGGTGCAAAATCTTGACGAAACTGTGTGTCCCGGTAAACTGTCAGCATACTGGAATATAGAAATGCACACTATTATCAGACATGGATGATGATTCTACTGTGTGTGAAATGTACCCTAACCCTCCACAGGCTCTTCTTACCGTGTATTGACCTTCACATGGAAGAGCCAGGAATGCAAGCCCCTACCACAAATCCATCACACAGGTGAAACCAGCCGCCAATGAGTAACGAGAGGCCAAAAAGAGAGCACATTGACCCTGACTATCCGAGTTCAAGACGAGGAGATTCCAGTGGAGCTACATTGTCTTAGGACGCCAGGCTCACTGTTAAACTACGCAGCCTTAGAGTTCATCCCTTGCAACCCCAAGAGGACCACCACGTAAGGTACAGTCCTTGATTCCCCAGCACCTCAGCCTGAGGTTGAAGCAGTCCCTGTACAAGCTTCAACCCGTCCTGAGTCTGAGCCTCAAGCAGTCTCGGACGGAGAACCAGCTGTGGCCGATCTCTTCTTGAGGCTTTAGCAGTGTCATGCAACACCAGCTGCACCTATCCGGAGATTAAACATGTATCGTTCGACCCTGCACCAGCTGCGCCCAGTCTGGAGACTTACCCATTTCAGACCTAGACCTATAGCTGCATCCGATCACGAGCAAGAGTCTGCAGCAGTCCCCGAGTAAGCTGCAACCCTTTCTGAACTTGGACCTGTAGCTGTCCGTAACCCACCAGAACCCGTTCCTGAGCTTGAACCTGTAGCATTTCCTGAACCAACAGCACCCGTTCCTGAGCCTGAATCGTTGCACTCTTTGAACCTGCTTCACATGGTTCTAAGGCTCAACAAGTTCCCTGAACCATCAGAAACCGGGACAGAGCCTGCGCCAGTATCAGTCCCTGAACCAGCTGTACCCATTCCTCGCCCTGAGTCTCTAGCAGTCACCGACCAGCATCACTCGTTCCCGAACCTCAGCCTGTGAACAAGCTTCACTCTTTCCTGAGCCTAAATCAGCTCATAGACCAGCTGCACCCACCTGTAGCAGTGTCAGAACCTGTCACCCCGTTCCTGAGTCTAAGCTGAACCTGAAGCAGTCCCTGAACCAGCTGCAGCCATATCCAAGGCCTGAAACGGTTGTAGTCCATGGACCTTCTGCACATGGCCATGGTGATCACCAAGTTGCGGCCCCTGAACCAGCTGAACTCGTTCCTCATCCTGAAGCTGTATCAGTCTCTGATCAAGCTGTACCTCAGCCTGTATCAATACCTGGACCAGCTGCGCCTAGTCATTGTGCCAATCTGGTATAGTTTCTATTAAAGCAAGCTTCGCTCTTTCCTGAGCCTAAAGCAGCACCTGGACCAGCTGCAACCGTTCATGAGCTGAGCCTGTAGCAGTCCCTGAACCAGCTGCACCCGTTCTCAGGCCTGAACCAGTTACAGTCGTAGCTTGCTGAACACTTTCCCGAGGCTCAACGAATTGTAGACCCTGAACCAGCTGAAACCGAGGCTGAGCCTCGAGGCTTTAGCCGTCCCGAACCAGCTGCGCCCATTCACTCTTTTAATTTCATGAACCTGGGCCTGTTGCAGTTCCTGCATCAGCTGCACCCGGAGCCTAAGTCTGTAGCAGTCTCAGAAACATTTGCCTCTCCCGAGCTGTCATTGAAATAGCTGTGCCCAGTCCCTAAGGCTCGTTCCGGCCAATCCGGTGCAGTTTCTAAACCAGCTCACTCTATCCTGAGACTGAGTCTGTTGTCTCAGAATCAGCTGCACCCGTTTCTGGACCTGAACCCGTTGCAAACCCGCTGCACATGGACCCGAGGCTAAAGGTTCCAGACCATGAAACAGCTGAACCCGTCCTGAGCCTGAGCTCGTAGCAATCTTAGAACAACCAGCCCCAGTCCCTGAGCTGAGCCTGGAGCAGTCTCTGAACCACCTGCACCCAGTCCACGAAGCTCTTCTAAACCAGCTCACTCTTTCCTGAACCTGGGCCTGTTGCAATTCCTGAACCAGGGGCCGATTTCACGAAACTCGTCTTATTTTAGGATCGATCTTTTGACTTAGGACGAGTCCTGGCTGTAAGATCGATCTTAGCTATGACGCGTCCTACGATCGATTTCACCAAACGCATCTTAGCCAAGATCAGTCCGTCATGCTGATAAATAAATTGAAATTTATTGGACGAGGATGGCCTTTCAAAATACAACGGCTGAACCATGTTTATTTGATTCAATCGGAGCGAGTGCATGCAAGAGCCGTAGTTTTATGCTTGCGGTATGCGCGCGCAGCATGAATGAAGTACATAAGCTCAAGATGGCTGATTGGTTGTTGTTGCGGCGAAAAGTTTTCGTCTACTGAAATACCGTACTCACATGGATGACGAGGTCAAATTCATATGCCAATCTTGAAATAATCCCTGTCAAACAATAGACCTATATCCTCTACGTTTTATTCGTCATTTTAAACTATCGAGTGGATTTCTCCGGTCACGGAATATTAACTCGCCTATAGGCTAGGCCTACGCCGGCTCCCCGCCCGCCGAGTCGCTATCACTCAGCAATAGAAGCGTAAGCGCCATTGTTGCTATTCAGTATTTAATATTGTAAGCCTGCGTGTTCGTGCAGATAAGACGACCCTCAGACCCGTCCTAAGTTAAGACGAGTTCAGTCGCGTTGCTATGGAAGTTGGGATGCGTTGAACGCGTCTTAACTTTGATGAAATCGATCCTAGGACGTGTCCTGACATAGGACGAGTTACTCTTCCTAAGACGCGTCTTAGCGTTTCGTGAAATCGGCCCCAGGTTCATTCGACACTGAGCCTCAACTCTTCACCCCGTTGCAGTCCCTAAACCAGCTGCGCCCGTTCATGAACCTGGGCCTGCCTGCATAATAACTAGGTGCGGCCAGGCTAAGCCTGTACCAGTTCCCGAACCAGCTGTACACGTTTCTGGGCCTAAACCCGTTGCACTCCTTGTACATGGCCCCAAGCATTTGTTGCCCCTGAACTACCTGAACCCTGAACTGAGCCTGAACCAGTAGCTGTCCCTGAACCAGCAGGCTGCACCCGTTCCTGAGCCTGAACCTGTAGCAGTCCATAAACCTGCTGGGCCAAGTCCTGAGCCTTAAGTCATTGCATGCTCTAAACGAGCTGCACTCCTTCCTCGGCATGAGACTGTGGGGAGTCTCCGAACCAGCAACACTCTCCCCTGAGCCTGAGCCTGTAGCAGTCTGAAAATGGCCCCGTTTCTGACTCTGAGCAGGGCCCGCGGCGGTCCCTGAAACAGCTTAGAATAACATAATCCAGCTTAGGAACACCAACTGCACTCCTTCCTGGGCCTGAGCAGTCCCAGACCTAGCTTCGCATGTTCCTGAGCGTGAGGCTGTAACAGTCCTTGAACTAGCTCCACCCGACGCTGAGCCTCAACTCCTCAACCCCTTCCAGGGTCTGAGCCTGTAGCAGTCCCAGAACCAGCTTCACCTGTTCCTGAGCGTGAGGCTGTAACTGTCCATGAACTAGCTTCACCCGACGCTGAGCCTCAACTCCTCAACCCCTTCCAGGGTCTGAGCCTGTAGCAGTCCCATACCCAGCTTCGCCTGTTCCCGAGAGTGAGGCTGTACTAGTCCCTGAACTAGCTTCACCCGACGCTGAGCCTCAACTCCTCAACCCCTTCCAGGGTATGAGCATGTATCAGTCCCAGACCCAGCTTCGCCTGTTCCCGAGAGTGATGCTGTACCAGTCCCTGAACTAGCTTCACCCGACGCTGAGCCTCAACTCCTCAACCCCTTCCAGGGTATGAGCATGTATCAGTCCCAGACCCAGCTTCGCCTGTTCCCGAGAGTAAGGCTGTACCAGTCCCTGGACTAGCTTCATCCGACGCTGAGCCTCAACTCCTCAACCCCTTTCAGGGTCTGAGCCTGTAGCAGTCCCAGACCTAGCTTCGCCTGTTCCTGAGCGTGAGGCTGTAACAGTCCCTGAACTAGCTCCACCTGACGCTGAGCCTCAACTCCTCAACCCCTTCCAGGGTCTGAGCCTGTAGCAGTCCAGAACCAGCTTCACCTGTTCCTGAGCGTGAGGCTGTAACAGTCCCTGAACTAGCTTCACCCGACGCTGAGACTCAACGATGTAATCAAACCTGCAACTGACGCCTGTACATTGCCAAGTGTCCACCGTAGCTTAGCACTAACCAATGCAATTGCGACCACTTGCACTAACTCATCAACAATTAGCTCCTTTTTGCGTTCCAGTATCATTACTGTCGCATCTCTTAATTTCTGTCCTTTGGCAATGTATTTTATTTCGATCTCCCATTTTACACGCACTAAGGTAAGACATGATTATAGCTTACTGGGTTGGAGCTCTCTCACAATAGGCATGGTGCAAGGAGTTTCCCACCAATGGCATGTATGTTTTTAAGTATACCGCAATAACAGGCCGACCCTTCAGCCAACTAAAAATGTATTCGCGACAATTAGTTCCAAAACAAATCACGACGTCGCCAACAAAGTATTTGCTACGTAGCCAAACTGTAAAAGTTGTGACCAGTCGTGAAAAATATGTCTCATCAGAGCTACCATTAATATCTTCTACTATCTTCATGACAGGTGACCCGTGTATTCCCAATCCGTGTCGGTACGGAGGCACCTGCCATCCCGTGAATGGATCCAACACCAACTACACCTGTCAATGTACGACAACTTTCTCTGGAAAACATTGTGACGTTTACGGTAAATACTCAATCAGTTTTGTTTCCATGATTTAGTGTTTGTCAAAGTACTGTCGATTTAGAATAGTGTCGTCGTTGAAAGGTATTAAAATACAACAATGAAGAATGTTTTGTGTAAACTACAGCTTGATATTTCTCCATTGTATCACTAAAACTGAGTGCACACTGACTTCTTAACAATTTTTCTCAAAGACAGTTGTGTTTTTGTTTGTTCTCCTCTCTTTGTTAAATTGACTTATGCAGTGATTTTTCTGCTTATGGCGTGAAAATATACACAATTCTGCAGGGCGATATAACTCCCCCAGCTTTTTACGCCACTGCTTCTGCTGAAAAATGGTGGAGCAAGCTCAAAAAAAAAATCTAGCACATTAAACTAAGTTACGAGTGTTGGAAGTTGTATTCAAAGGACTGAAGGAGTATCACTCACTAATGAGAAAATCAATTTTTATCATTTAGGTGTCCTTGCACACAGGAAGGACTAGCATTTACCAATACAGTGTAATATAGTTTTCAATTGAATGAGAAATACATATAAATATAAAATATTCCTATTGTTGAGGAGTTTATGATTGGGGAAATATTGATGGTTGGCTTTATTTTTTTGTATACTTGCCTAGCTCTCAGTAAGGACAAGGCTATGTGGTGTGGACTCCTTCAAGAAAATTTGAACACTGATATTTCTATGGTTTTGAATCAATCTGTATGGTGTGGCGATACAAGACAAAATTATAGAAATGTTGATTCATTTCACAGGCCCATGTAACCCCAACCCTTGTGATCTTGGAGCATCATGTCACCCCGACAATGGAACTGGGGCATATTTCTGCAAATATTACGGTAATGAACGACATTCCATATTTATGTTTATTTTGTTAACGTCAAAACAACGAACAAACAAAATGGAGCGCGGGAACATTTGAATTTATTACCACTTTTAAAAGTGGAACTCAGCTGATTATACCGTGGGCGACATCACTTTCATTAGAATCTGAAGTTAAATTGTAGTGATTTCAGTGAGATTCACGGAACATCTTTATACGCCTTATTCACGGCGCAGCCATCTTGTTATCTTCCTTGCATACCCATTGGAAAATAAGGCCCGGTTCAGACGTCGTGCTTATGCCGTGTCGAATACAATTCAATTCGGCGCGACGTAAGCACGGTGTAAGCACGGCAGTGGTTTCAGACGTCGAACTTAATACAAACGTGTTGCCTAACTTAATGCATCCAAAATGGCGGGCCAGGAAAACAAACAGCGCTTCAGTTAATTGTATTTTCAATAACGCACGAAAAAGAAGAATGCTGCTTCAACAGGCACTAGTAACATTAAATAATACATGTAGTTGAATGATTTCATGTACTTAGTGGCTTCATTTTCTGATAGCTCAGTGTGTAAATCTTTAGGGTGTAGAGCAGTTAATACGCCCAAATCAGTCCGCCGAGCTCATTAATTGTTTCCATGCCCTAGAATCTTTATTTTAAAGCATCTGGTGAGCCCTAAGTGGGAACTGGGAAGCCTTGTAGAAAGAATGGATGGAACTTGGTCACCAGAGTTTTGACTTTTAAATTTGAGATGTCAAGTTGGATGAAACCAGCCCCTAAATTCGCTCTTAATTTTGCAATGTAGTCTCTCTCGGGTAAATTTTGCCGTTTTACGGGTATTTTTCTTTGCGTGGACTTTTCAGCCACGTTAACCTATAAAATTGAGAAGAAAATGAAAATTAAAGAATTCGGCTTTATTTTGCTGTGTCGGTTGATTGCATCAGAAACTTGAGAGTATTTCTATTTTTTTTTTTCAAATTTGCAACTTTGCGTGTTAGCCTATAAGAAATTATTTACTTGTCTACACGCCATTTTATTTGAGAACTAAGCTTGTTTGTTTGTTTGCTTTTTATCAATTCTTTTCTCACACACATCGCGAGCATGCGCATTCCTAAATATGACCATTATTCAGGACCAACTGCGAATTGACATTTTATTCGACACGGCATAAGCACGACGTCCGAAACCGCGCCGTGCTACTGCCGTGCTAAATGACATAAGCACGGCAGACCCTGTCGAGCTTAAAGGTTCTGCTGTGCCGAATTCAACTTGCCGAGCCAAATTGGTTTCAGACGTCGTGCTTATGCCGTGCCGAATACAAAAATCCAAGTTGATTTGTATTCGACACGGCATAAGCACGACGTCTGAACCGGGCCTAAGATAACACAAATTCTAAAAAGAAAACGGGAACCACAATACTTTGAATCCAAGCCTCGGTTTGATTGCATTGCTTCGAAAGTAGGATGTATGCACAGTGAATAAGGTCTATTATATTGCAATGTGACAAAGTAACGACGTCCTTCGTAAGGTGCTGTTTCAGATATACCTTTAATCTGGTCCATCTGGCCTCTGCAATCGGAGCTTTACTGCTCCAATCTTCACGATTGAGTAACTATGTGATGTTGTAGGCCTAAAAATTTAATGAAGGCCCAAAACATACAATAACAAAACATCTGAGAATCAGTTGATATCCCGACAGAATTTCAAAGGTTTTCTAGAATGCTCTATCTAAATTCACACAGCAAAGTATCCGTCCTTAATATGATTTGATACATTTAACTGAAGCGGTTTTGGCTGCAGTCAAGCCAATGGAGCACTGTGAATATGATTTCTCCCATGCAGAGACGTGCCAAGGAATCATCGATGCTGGAGCTTTCATTGGAAAGGGAAATTACTACATCAAACCCGTGTGTGATCCCACTACCGATCCAATCGAAGTCGGTACGAAAAAACGTCTTTTCTTTTCGATGATGGGGATATTTTTACAAGTAAAGTTGTCAAGATTCAAGTTTTCAATGGACCTATTATAATACATACATGTAATTGGTAAAGGTCACAGATCATTCATCACCCACGCTTTGCCTAATCCAGCATGTACAAAAAATAATAAATCTGTGAAAATTTGAGCTCAATCGGACATCTGAGCCATGAAAAAACAAAAAAGCGAAAACCCGAAATCAATTTTCCTTATAAAACATTGATAATGGTTTTGATTTTACCCCGAGATCAAAACTATTTCATTCATTGTTATACTAATTTCTTGATAAATACACCATTTCAGTCGGAAATATTTTAACGGTATGTTTCTATACAAGCACCATTTTCATGCCCTGAAAGCTATACGTTATGCTAGGAGTCCATTTAGCCGGCGCCAGTCCGTGCATTGCAGTTTGCGCCAAAGATTGTGATTGGCGCGTTGTTCCGCAACTTGGCGCGCGCCATTACATTCCAGTGGATTCCAATAGGCGGATTGTTTGCGCCATTTGGTGCCACTTGGTGGACACTTCGCGCTGATTGCTCAATGCAAGTGGCGCTTGCCGCCAAATTCAATTTTTGGCGCTGTTACAGGCCACCACGAGCCAGTTGGGAGGCTGTTTGAGCCACTGCACGCCACTAAGCACCTTATTGGCGACACAGCAAATTGCAATGGCGCGGAGTGGCACAAACTGGCGCCGGCCCAGTGGACTCCTAGCATCATGCTCATTTCTGTTTGGGTATGTTACCAATCCTGTATTGTACCTTAAAACACTTGCAGTGTTTTCAATGATATTTGAACAACTTACTTCTTGAGCGTATAAGAAATAAAATTTCTTTTATTTCGGAGGATAACTGTAGACATGCATACCTGACAAACAGTGGTTGAATTTGATTAGGTTCAAACTGAAACAAAACGTTGAAGATAATGGTGTTGAAATTTCACATAGATGTAGATCTACAATATTAATGCATACATATTTAAACGAGATTTCATAGACAGTATTTAATTTATTCCAAGAGGAACGTGCCCTGCTCTCAAATTGAAGAAAAAAAAACAGATGGAGAAAACATAGAAAACCTTTCCTGCATTTCACCACTCCCATCCATTATGAATTATGTGATACGAATCGAATCAATGCAAACATGAAACATTTTTAAACAGCATGAACGCGTCTTGGTCCAAGTTGAGAAGAGAAGAAAAATCATTCCAAAGAAATTGACCGGAGCGGAATTCGAACCACTGACAATCAGAAAACCGTACCGAAGCTCAGCCAACTGAGATATTCAGCCATAATTGCTGGCGGTATTATATCCATAATAGTCCCTTGTCAGAGTTGGGCTGGGCTGGGCTGGGCTGGGAACAATATTCACTTTGTAATTTTCTAGAAGTTACATCGTGTTGTACACCCGGCAATGATAGACATGTCTTCCTCACTTCTTGTTATAAAAAACTATGTTTCTTTTTGTTCAGATTGTGACCAGGGCAGTGATGGTGCCGGCTGGATGAGGTGATTGCAATTCGTGTTTCATGTCCGAAAATCCTTTGCCATTCTGATCATTGGTTGTTACTATTTTGCTTTCTATTTGCATTTTTCATGTTTTGCGGAATGCTTGGGTCACACTCAGTAGATAAAAAATAAAAAATTATTTTCCCCCCTTAATTTCCAAAATTATGGAGGATCGGGGCATCTGCATGTCTGTCTGTAAATATGTTTGCCTGCTTCTTAGCCTGCCCGTATACCCGTTTGTCTGCTCGATTTCATCGACACAGATACATGCATTTCTGACCAATGTGGCATGAGTCCCAACCCACACCCCACTAATATTGTTTATCTTGCATCCTCATCTAGTACATAAAGTACATAAAACAAAATCATCCCCTCCTTAATTTTCCAAATTACGGAGGATGGGGATATCTGCAAGCATGTCTGTATGATTGCCTGCTTCTTGGCCTGTCTGTTTGTCTGCTCGATTTCTGAAGAACAAAATTCTCCTGATTGTTCAGCAAAGTAGACAACTTTGTGCATATTGTACTAAAGAGATAATAATGCTAATGATGTAAATTGTATTCATCACATTCATTGTACTTTCAGAACTGACTTCACCGAAGTGAAGTTGAAAGTGAAAACCCAATGAATACATAATATTATACAAAGGAAGAATAAAGAAAATGGCCTAAACAACTTGTTTCCGATTGGCCGTTTTAAGGTTGTATCATACAAGATCTTCAACTTGCTGGTGTCTCGCGGAGAGGTTTTCATCTGCCTGGAATCGAGAGAGGATTGTGTGTCAGGAAAAAGATGTAGTCGGTGTTTCAGTGAACGATAGTGGAAAAAATCTGGTTAAATCGTGGGCTCTGCATAACGGAGTGTGCAGCTCTCTGACTACCAATCTAGACTTTCTCATCGATATTGCCAACTGCCAGAAGCTAGGTCTACCTAACTGGTCATGGGGTATTCAAGGTAAACATTTGCATTGTGTTTTACTGTACATACAATAAGAAGCACGACGTGTAACTTCTTTGATATTTATATGTTCTCTATGGTGTTCTATTTGTGCCGTTAACGCGTCGCATTTTTTTTTGCCGTCGCATTTTTTTTTTTGCGGCGCATTTTTTTTTTCCGTCGCATTTTTTTTTTGCGGCGCATTTTTTTCCGTCGCATTTTTTTTTTCCGGCGCATTTTTTTTGGGCGGCGCATTTTCTTTTTCATTTACCCTTTGAGAAAGATCCTGCCAGGATCGAAACGAATCAGGCCCTCCTAACTCCAAGCATTCTTTGATGAGGGTGAACAAAATAAGTATATTATACATTAAGAACGTATATCGACATGGGGCATTTTATGTTCAAGAGGTTTTGTATGAAATGATTTATTTGTAAGCCAGTTAGTGCCTGCTTGTGTACATTTTAAATTTTCAGCTATAGTTCCTGGATAAAGACAGCCGATCAAAACCTGTGCATGATATTAACCTGTGCAGAATCCTTCAAGCATACTGAAACATCTTTAAGGAATAAAAGATATTCTGCTCTTCTTAAACCTAAACAGAAGGCCCGTTCACACACATCACATAAATCGCGATTAGGCCGCTATTTGAATCGCGATATTAAAAACCGGTTTTTTTACGTAGACAGAAAAGTCGCGATTATAAGTCTTTTTTTTGGGGGGGGGGGGGGCTAGACGCTTTTCACGTGACGTCATCTGCTATCACTCGCTTCCTCTATATGGGTCTCTACGAAATGAGGCTTGGGGCTAGGCTTGCTGATTTATTTGGCTACTGCCATGCAAGTGAAAAAAAAATCTTGAAAATACTGGATTTTTTTCAGTTATTAAGCGCCAATTACATAAAAACCCCGTTGTGTGGGCTATAATGTGCATGTTTTTCGACCCCTAATAAGACATAGCAGAAGCGAGTGTTAGAAGAACCCAAAATATTGGGTCTTCTAGCCCGCCCAGAAAAATAATGGCTCTTCTAGCCCCCCAAACACCCCCCCCCCCCCACATTTTGACTCTAGAACCGCGCCTGGCTACTGCCATTTTGTGTCCTAAATGAAATGAAGGGCTTGAGATACATGTCGAAGCTGGAGCCTTTCTTCGGCTTCGTCGCAGTGGCCCAAACCCTCCATTTCGTTAAGCGGGCCTTAAATGACGGTAGCGAAATAGGTACCAAGCGTAGCCTCAAGCCAGGTTTCGTAAAGGCCCTGTCTAAAAACTGGTTTATTGTTTTATTATGTCCATCTTTTCACAACAAATTATCAATAATTCTCCATGGTCTCAAAAAATAAGTTCCAAAACCAAAACCCTATATCAATCATGTTATATATTTTAGAGGTGTTGGTAGAGGGCGTATGCTCAACCGATGCCAACTGGGGTGAAATATCGCCGGATGCATGTGGGATTTCAGCGAATGTCCATGTCAACATATCAGTCATCTTTGATCTAGCTAGTGAATACTACGGTACAGTTCTCCTGTCCTGCCTCAATGCTAACAGTGGAGAATGGATCCAACTTAGTCGGTGGTGAGTAATACAATTTAACCGTTATAATTTCCAATACCCAGATTCTCCTGGAAGCCAGATCCGCCCCTATGGTGAGTGTTTGGATAGATAAGCTATATTCTATTCCAAATATTTAAGATAATCATCAAATAACCACAAGGGAAACTAACTGAATTTAACGTCATTGAAAAGTGAACAAAGAAAAATTGACTGGAGCGGCATTCGAACCGGCGACCTCCTGAATACCGTACAGGCGCTCTACCAACTGAGCCATCCAGCCGTACGTTGGTGGTGACCCCTAAAGTCAATCATCTTTGTTCGTTATCTTTGTTCGTTTTCAGTCAGTTTCCCGTGGGGTTATTTGATGATTATAGGGCGCCCCTTTTTATAACTTTGGTTCTCATTTCTTGTTCACCTTCAGGGAGGGTCGGTCGGTCGAAGAAAAAAAGTTTGGTGGAAAAGAAACCTGGCTGAATACACAAAAACCTAAAGAAAATGATGTTCATTGTATTCACTGTAATCGCGTTTGAATATTTTTGTATTATTTCAGTGATAAAAAGTATACAAATTTGAGGTCTATGGGCAAAATAAAAAAAAAATTCCCAGAATGTTTGGAGACAAATTTTGTCTCCAGAAATTCTGAGAATAATTTTTTTTTTCATATTGTTTTGTATTGTGCCATTCTGACAGGGTCGGCGGCCAAAAAAAAGGTTTTTTTTTCTTCGGTCGGAGCCCAAAATATGGGTCGGTCGGAAATGATAACCGCGGAATTAAAAAGCCATATCCTCTTTAAATGATCCAGGTTGCAGCATTGCTGCGCGTATCGGTGAAATGATCCTTGGGGTGTGGCGGTGTGTGTGTGGTTTCATGGCTTCTGACTGCCAAACGAACAAAGATAGTTGACTATTGGGGTCACCACCAACGTAGGGCTGGATGGCTCAGTTGGTAGAGCGCCTGTACGTTATTCAGGAGGTCGCCGGTTCGAATCGCGCTCCAGTCAATTTTTTTTTTTCACTTTCCAAAATAATATTTCGACTTATCTTCATGTACATTTTGTACCAGTTATAACTATAGCCACTTTCCCTGAATTCACTTCCAAAATATGAATTTTATACTCAAGAGTATACTTGTCCGATTAAAAATTCCACATTTAGCCAAACTATAAATGAGATAGGCAAAAGAACGCACATCGGCTGGCCTGATTTTTCCCGCAACAAGAAAAAATGTACCGTAACCTAATCTTCCATGAACGTGGAATTGAGAGAACGGGAGACTTAAGCCATTATATATGTTTATATAGTGTTAATTATATTTAATTGCCAATTTTAACACCGACATAATTATGCGTCAATAAACAAACCTGTTGCCTCAATGGAACTTTGATCTTTCTCAAATCTATTCACTTACTGCTATTCATATGAAATGAAGCTTTTTGCCGACTTGTTCATGGACCCAAACCGTGGTTTATTTTTGTTTCAGTTAATAGTGTAATACATGTAGTTCACTCTCCTCTCTCCATCTATAATTGCAGGCATACTAGTCGGAAGTCAGTGTGGGTCAAAGTAGATACGACAGGTCCATGTCTGTCCTCACCATGTCAGCTTGGACATACCTGCCGCCCTGTCCTAAACGGAACTAAAGAATCCTACACCTGTCAATACAACGGTAATCAAAGAAATTTGTTCAGTTTTTGTATTATTGTTTCCGAAATAAATGTATCTATTACGACTATTGAATAACACGATAATCTGGGACAATAAATCTTACCAACGATGTCAGATTCTAACTATGGCTTTGAATGAGTTACATATACTCTACGGAGTGACCTTATATAAAAACATGATGTTTGAATATTTTGGTTCGCTATAGCTCATAATTATTCATGACCTAGAGCCGAATCCCAATTGGTCATTTCACCATCACGTGCCAGTGGATATTTTTGCTGATCACCAGCGAGTAGGCCGGGGAATCTCCGAGAGAACTATTATTACACAACATCGCATGGAACATCTCACTGCGCATCTATCCTAGTTTCAGTGCACGTCCGTGAACTTCGCCCTAAATGAACGAACGTTTTGTTAGCAAAACTAATATCGCATGGTTTATTTTAGGTGGACAGTTGATTGTAGCTTCCCTTGGTGTTGGAAGTTGCCAAACTAGTTCCCGAGGCGAATAGTTTGTCAACTCACAACACCTCGCCGGGAGCTAGAATCGACAGTCCACTCTCAAACCATACGATATTTGTATATTAGCACCCTCATGTGATCATTATTAGTCTTATGGTGGACGTAATCAGAACTGCGTTTTTTCATAATAGCTGAAGCTCCGTTTTCCTTTTCAATCAAGAGAATCTCCGAACCGCGGACAGAAGCCTTTTTTTTTTTTGAAAGGCCTCACAAAATGGAGCCTCCGTTTCGTAAACGCCTCTAGTTGGGGGAGGGCGCCAAAACGCTCTTGCACGATTTAAACAAAAATGACGGAAGAAGTCAGACCTGTGAGTAGAATAAGATTTGCGCCAGTAAACAAAACGCCGAACCAATAACCAACGAAACATGTTCATGGTTCAGGCAGCCAAAACGCGTCCCACTATGTGGTTGTTACAATGCCGAGTGTGAAATAAACAGTTTCTTTGTTCAAAGGTGAACAAAGGTGGGTTATGAGCTGGATTCGAACCAGCGACCTCCGGAATACCGTACCGGCGCTCTTACCAACTGAGCTATTCGGTCCCATGATATCCCTATCATTGGAGCGCCTGTACTGTATTCTGGAAGTCGCTGGCTCGAATCCCGCTCCAGTCAACTTTTCATTGTTCACTTTTCAATCTTATGGAGATATTATGTGCGAACCAAACTATTATGACTTGGATTTCAAACATGGCATCGGGTAAAACTACTTTACAAAAATTAACCAATATAATATTTTTCATGTGTTTATGACAGGTCCATGCAATTCAAACCCTTGTTTTCCTGGAGGCAGGTGCCATCCCGGCAATGATACAACCTACTCCTGTCAATATTACGGTAATGAACAACATTCGTTTTATTTTGAAGTTACGTTTGTATTTCAATAATTTGTATTTGCAATGGACTTCAAATATCATGAAGGAGACTGTCATATCAGTAGACTTCAATCTCTCACATAGAAAGAGTTGAGTGGCTCTGGAAAGCACTGAGGTTCTGAAAATATAGACAATGACTCAATGATTCAGCCAATGCATCTTTCGCATACACCTCAGCTATACCACACTTAAAAACTGCCACATTGCCACAACGGATTAACCTAAAATCATTAGATCTCTAGGCCTGTTTCGTGTGGCTGATGTAAGGTAGGCATATGAGATACTTTCTGGAACAGATCCATATTCCATAATACATACTACAGTGAAGGAAAAGTGCTCCAAAAAGCATCTGATCTGTCAACTGATCCCTCTCATCCACTGAATAAACACTACACAAAACTAAGAAGTGGACGTCGCTGGAAATCTATCAAAGCTAGAACAAATATTACATCATTTATCCCCCACTCTGTTCGTCTCCTTATCAGTTTAAAGTTATGCCGTTTTGTGTCCTTAAAATTGAAATTATTTTGATCGCCTCCCAAATCAGTGTTTGTTAAGGTCTCGTTGAATGTGTCTTTGATATTATTTTTGTCATTTGATTTTATGTAGACAAGATGATTTTCCAACTGAAAAATAAAATAAAAAGTAAATTAAATGACAATTAAATTAATTTAAATGAGAATAATACAATCAGGCATTTAAATTAGGCAACAGTTTAGCGACGTGTGATAACTAAATATAGATTACAAATGAGAGAAAAAGAATTTTTTTTTTTTGGCGTTTTTGATCAATTCCAGACTGATGAGTTTCATAAGCACTGTATTTGCATTGCATTTGTCGAATTGATTTTACTTTGCCCATTAATGTGATCATAATTGTTTGGTTCTTTCTGCAGAGTCATGTCAAGCGATCATTAAAGCTGGAACATTTTTGGGGAATGTGAATCATTATATCAACGCGGTGTGTGATCCATCTAATGATCTAATCAAAGTCTGTACGTATACATCTAAAATCATTAATAATTTACTATTGACGCAGAGCGATCAACGAACATACCAAAATATGATAAAAGAAAACAGATTCTATGAATGAAATTAACATTAAAAATACTACTAGACAGATATTTTTAAAAAGAAACAGAATAAAACACAAGCAAAACATTTTAGAAGATGACCTGGCACATTAATGACGTATATGACATAATAAGACAAAGTGTGGCAAAGTACGACAAGGCAGGGCAGGGCAGGGCACGCCACGCCACGCCACGTCAGGAAAGTTAATTTTCCTGTCATGTGCTAACTTCACGATTACGTTTATTTTCTGTTTATTGTGTTCAGCCTGCGATCAGGTCAATGGTGGTGGATGGACGAGGTGATTATACGTTTGATATGTTTCACATTAACAATACTGCGTAACTGAAAAAAAAATCTTTTTTGGAGAGCTCACTACATAAATAACCCCATCTACAAACGAAAAATCGTGTGTCTTGCCAAGCAGGATAATGATGAATTTATGATTTCCTAAAAGCGAATCAAATTATACATTTTTGGTAGGTTTTTCATTTATTGAGATGCTACAACAGAGAAGAATATACTTATTATTAGCATGTCTTGTAACTGAACTAATCACACGTTTAACTTGTGTGTGTCGATTTGACATCAGCTGCGCACTGCCTTTGTATTTACATCAAAAATGCATCGTTGTCTGGTTCACTGCACTAATTGTCCCAACTATCTCTGTCAATACTTCTAAATGTTGTCCATACCAACGCGACATCCCAATCGGTATAACGAGGAGCGTTACATGTTTCCAAATACCAAATGGTTTCACATGATTTTGAATGTAGTCACATTAGTAGGGGTAATGATTGATTGTATTAAAGGTGCTCTAAATATTTAAATTATCCAACGAGGGACCATAATAATTATGTATCATTTTAGGTTGTATGGTTTAACTCCGGACAAATGCAGCCCTCAAATGCATGCCCTCGACGTGACCAAGGAAACGAGTGTGTGTCAAGAAGCAGATGTAACAGGGTTTGCAATCAGCGGAAAACATATCTACATGTACTTCACTGAATTGTGGTATGTGACTATGTGAGTGATGACCTGTGTACATCACTGAGTGTACCCAACCTGGACTTCCTCAATGACGTTGCAGCCTGCCGGTCGCCAAAGAATTCCGACTGGTCATGGGGTAATCAAGGTATGCGGTTTACTCTGTGAGGAGATTACTCAATCGAAGAAACTGTAAAATGTTTGTCAAAATGTTTCGTTTATAGAGTAATATTGCACCAACAAAAAGATCCGTCATGCTTTACCATTCATTTCTATTGTGTCACAGACACACTTCTCACCGCTCTCTACATGTATAGGTCTAGTAAATTAGAATCCCTATATTCAAAACTCTAGGTCTATCGTATCATCTGCAGTTTCTGCGTCTGCCGGATGGGTCATTTCGTGATATCAGACCAACGCACCTTTAGACCTTGGGTCATAAGGTGTAGTTATCAATACGTAATGAATACATGCATATTTTTAGTGGAATCCCTCAATCCATGCGGCCGGTAACCATCTCCTACAAATAAATATGAACCTTGTCATGACGTATCTGAAACCATTTCTTTACAGGATTAAACCATAACTGCGACAGTGTTGAAATCTATGTGACTATACAATGATGGCACTTCATGTCAAGTTCTGCCCTCATCTTAATGATTTCAGTAATCTTCGATAGGGAATACACACGCAATATCATTAAATGAATGTCATTGCAATAGCGTGGTTTTGTACCCAGGGCGAGATGCGGTGGTCGCCATGACACGTGACACTTGGGGCGCATGCGGCATTATTCACACCATTCACATCGTGAAATTAGCTATCATGCGCAAAGTCGTCAAAGAATGGTGGCGCCAGGAAGGACATCGCACGTCACAAAATATCTGCGCACAATTTCTATGTTGTTGTTTTTGTATAATGTGGCATGATTTTTCTGAATAATCTTTGTTTGCTTAGTTACGGTACGAAAACTCAAGCGAAATGTAAACAAAAAAAATCTTAAAATAATGATAGCTGTCAACTGCCACGACATGCGCAATAACGGGGTGCAGTTAGTGGTTGTGATTCGCTCATTTAGGGTGCATTCGTTTAGCTCCCCGGGTCGACACCAGTCAACCTCGTCCCCATTCTCTCGCTTGTTTTGTGCAGTATAGCACGACCATTCCCACTAAGGGCTGACCCGTGTTAGCTAAACGGATGCACCCATAATGGCATTTGTCATGGCGGCCACAATAATGGCACTAATATGTATGTACACTGTATTTTGTTCTTCAGGCGTGTTGATAGAGGGCGTTTGCCCAATAGATACAGACAGATGGGGTGTCGCCCCTGATACCTGCGGTGATTCAGTGAATGTTAACATCAGCATATCGATCCACTTCAACTCAACCAGAGACGACTATGGTGTAGGTCTACATGTCATGTCTTGCTACAATGCTAGCAGCGGAAACTGGATCAAACTTGGAGAGAACTTCAAGTGAGTTTTCACAGTTAATACCCATATTGAAAAGGTCCCCGTGCCACCAAAGAATTTTTCCGACAGAATTTAAAATCAGATTGGCGAACAGTGATTGAAGAATAGGCCAATGTCACTGATGAGTGAGTGAAGATTAGACCTATATTACCGATGAGTGAGTGAAGGATAGGCCAAACATTACTGAGTGAGTGAAGAATAGGCAAACATTACTGAGTGAGTGAAGCAAACATTACTGAGTGAGTGAAGAAGAGGCAAACAATACTGAGTGAGTGAAGAATAGGCAAACATTGAGTGAGTGAAGAATAGGCAAACATTACTGAGTGAGTGAAGCAAACATTACTGAGTGAGTGAAGAATAGGCAAACAGTACTGAGTGAGTGAAGAATAGGCAAACATTACTGAGTGAGTGAAGCAAACATTACTGAGTGAGTGAAGAATAGGCAAACATTGAGTGAGTGAAGAATAGGCAAACATTGAGTGAGTGAAGAATAGGCAAACATTACTGAGTGAGTGAAGCAAACATTACTGAGTGAGTGAAGCAAACATTACTGAGTGAGTGAAGAATAGGCAAACATTGAGTGAGTGAAGAATAGGCAAACATTACTGAGTGAGTGAAGAATAGGCAAACATTACTGAGTGAGTGAAGAATAGGCAAACATTGAGTGAGTGAAGAAAAGGCTGTTGGCTGTCCCACATTACCGGAGGGAGGTACATATGGATCAAGATTTGATTGCAACATATATGTACCTCGGAATGCATCATTATTTACGACACACAGGCAGATGAGGACAGACACAAACGCAGATAATCTTCAAATCATTCAGCATCTCTTCTTCAGCTTCTCTGCTGAACTTTTCACTCGTTGGCCGAGTTTTGGGCCAATATTTTGTTATCAAATATTATTCCTCTACGGTTTTCAAATTGATATCAGGCATACAAAACCATCTACAAAATACATGTATTTCATAACGAAACTAGTATAGCTGACAAATCACATTATTTGAAATTAAATTTTTCATTCAAAAGCATGGGACATTGATGTTGAAAGTGAATCAATAGAAAATCGAAATTCAAAATCAAACTTCAATCCCATCAAGCTGGTAATTAAACTAGAAAAAACAAATTAATGAAATGTAGCTGCTTTTGATTGGTTCTCTGTTGTCGTATTTATTGCTAGAAATATATTCTGCATAGTTGCTTTCAGAAATTTGGCCTTAGCTCACGAATATCATCAAGAAAAGATCAAAACTATTTTGACCATTAGTTTTATTCTTTTTCTGGATAAATACAGCAGTTCAGGATTTCAACGGTTTATGTTTCTACCATCACCATCTTTATACCCTGTAAGGTATAGGTAAATCTGTGAACATTTCTGTTTCGGTATGCTACCAAAGTATGATACTACCTTTAATGCTTTTTAGAATTTCTCGTATATGAGCTTGGCTTCATAAAGTTGCTTTATGCACATAATTGTCTATGTTTTGTGGTATAATTGGTATAATGGTATAATTGGTATAATGGTATAATTCACATGTAGATAGATCAGACGGAATGGAGCCTATAACGCTATACTTAACATAAAAAAGAACTTGTGGAAATGGAGCAACTTGGATGGTATTTAACACGAATCGTCTACAAAATGACTTCAGTGCGAAAGTTGGTGAATATTTTTTGCACAAACTTTGTTAGACAGTGTGGGAATTATTCGACCTGTTTTGAATAAGTTAAAAAAAAAAAGACTTTGTATAGACGTGACCATTCAAAATTTGTTTATTCAACGCATAAAGTACAAACATTAGCATTTAGGCCTACCGTTAGCTTTTTTTTATACGTATTAATTACATTTTCTGCACTTAATGATTACTTATGACATTTGTATCAACATAAAGATATAAGATAAAATGGGAAAATATATAAATTATCGAAGCGTGGCCATTTGTCACTATGAGATAACACTGACATTTGATGGATACAAACTGTTTCGCTCTATCCGTGAAATCTTAGAATAAATTCATTTTCCTTTGTTGGGCCATTCCATTGGAATTTAATTAGGAAATCTACACAATACTTAAACTAACGAAACAATATCAACGACTACTATCCATTAACCTGCAAGTGTATACTCATAGACCAGATGGTGATCCACTAACCAATGAATACATTCATTGTATCATTTGCACATTCCAGTCGTCTTGGGAAGAAATCGATGTGAAGTGCTTAGGAAATGTAATGAAAGAAAGTTTGAAAATGTGCGAGAAAACCTATATTAAAAAGCACGATTAAACCAGGCACTTTGACTATAGAGCAGGTTGTAATGATTGGTGTACTGCTCGTAGTTTAATGTATTAGACGGGACTAAACTCATCACAAAAACTATAATTGAAATATGTATAACAGGCCGATATTGGTTTAATGTGTTCTACTTAGATGTAGCTTAAAAAGTCATCTTAAAATCATTTTAATTTCTTTTTTTAATTTATGTACCTAAAATAGTGAAATATTTATCTTAATCTTATTTAAATATCAAGTTACTTTTGGGTGTACGTAATTTTGGATGTAATTGTTGTGTAATTTCATGTATTTTACTCTTCACCTTCACATTTATTTGAGGTTTCAGGGGTCGATTTCACCAAACTCATCGTAACTTGCTATCAATCGTAGAACTTATGATGCATTGCAGCCCCACCGTAGAAGTCGAAGGATGCGATGGGTTATCCTTCGTATCTCGATTTACGATCGATCGCATGGCTTCGTGAAATCGACCTCAGGTTGCATACCAACTTGTCACAATGAGACATTCCTAGTGAATAGAAAACACGGGAACCCACTACATCATTCTGCGATATCTATCCCTGATGGGGTCATAACGACGCCACTTATATAGGCCCGTACTATAGATGATTGTTATAGCAAAAATAATGGAAATAGACCAATGGCTTGTATATGGCTTGTTGTCTTTGTTTGAAAATCGCATATGGCCTAATTATGAACATTTCCCCAACCCAGTATGAAATAAACAAATACAATCGAAACAAACAGTCATTGAAAATCATCCCATAGTTTTATTGCGTTATGTCTATCAATGTCTGTGTGAATGGTTTAATATAGAATGATGTCATAGCTATAAAGTTAATGGTGACACACTTCGAGTGCGTCTAACTTCATAGCCGATATTGATGCTTCGCTGTTTCTGGTTCAGAGAAACTGGAAAGCTTTGGAATAAGCATTGCATTCGTATAGGAAAGAAACAAAACCACACTTCAACAATTAATATGAGACACAGTTCCCTTGTACCAGGAGTAAATTTCTTAGAGCTGCGTCTAGTTCGCCTTACAAAAAAGAACAGTATACCAAATATTGATAACTAATTAATAATGTGATGTTTGCTGCTTTTGACCGGTACATTCTGCTATTGTTTGGTGGTCATCGTGCATGAGTCTTGCTGCAGGAATTGGTAGCTCACCTGGGCATGATGCCAGCCACACAATCGTAAAAGAATGTTGGTGTTAATTGGTTTAACAGACTAAGACGTTTCCATGCCAGACAGTATCGCTAATCATCATTTCAGACAGGCGTTCCAGCGTCAAGCCGAACTCAATAGATATAGGTTGATCCAATTAAGATTTTGGTTTAAAACAGGTGAATTTAATACATTGGACTACATGTAGGCCTAAAAACAAACGAACAATAATTATTTGGTCATCATCTGTGGAAGACTTTAATGACGTTGTTTACGTTTCAGACCGACGGTTGTTCATTATTGTCGACTTTGTTGTTAAGAGGAGGAAATGGACATGAAGCATAATAATGTGCTTCTTGACTAAATATTGCCATTGTAGGCCTATACAACCGTCACGACTAGCATATCCAGTCATGATCATTTACCAAATTGTTTTTCATGAAAATCCTCCTTTTCGCAACCTATGCATGTTGACAAATCATGGGGCAAGGTCCACACACTCACTACACGCAACCCTCAGCGTCCAGCTGCAGTCACACATCAACGTATATAGGCTGTTGGGCTCCACCAGATTCCGTCTAGACTGTTTTACGGATTAATCCAATGATCAAAGGAATGAGAGTTACAACTTGTACGATACCCACAGAGATGAACGCCACGTCGTAGCTACCTGTGTTGTCATAGATCCAGCCTTGGAAAAATGATAAAAAAATGTTCAAAGATAGCATTAGTGTATTTACAATGCACCCGGTGCGAATCAAGTGAAGTGATAGGAAAAACCTAATACGTCTTCACAGAGACATATGCTACTCCTATACAAAATTCAAGAACGAACATGCCTAAACTTGTAAGAAACAAATCTATTTCCAAAGGTAATTACACGTTAAAAATGCAGTTTTGTTCTTGGAAAACAACTACTGTCACCCGTAGCTTACTAAACGTTTTAATGTTTAATACTTAGACGTCACTCTTACCAGGGAAGAACCCAGCAAAAAGTCTGACTAAGGAGGTTAAACCCCGACTCCATCCAAACGCACTTGTCAGTCGGTAACAGCCTAAGAGGTCCTTCGTGAAGACGTCAAGGAGTGTGAACATCGCTGAAAGAGATAACCCGAAAATAAACGTGACTATGGCCACGCTCACAGTGTCAGACACCCAGGGATCTACGACGAACGACAGGCCTAGAGTCAAACTGCTGATTAGTATCGCTGACGAGCATTTCACAAGACCTCCGTCGATCAGAGGGCTCCAGAGGAAGGCTCCCACAGATAAGCCAACGGCTGCAGCTATACTAAGGTTGGCGGCCACTTGGGCAGTAATACCCTTTGCCTCAAGATGAGGGACGAAATATACCATCCAACATACATTGGAACTGATAACACCAATTTGACACGCGAAAATAATCCAGAAATTAAAGTCCTTGAGCATGTGGACGTCGAAATATTTCAAGAGACGGATGCACGATGCTTTTGTTGATATCACATCCTCGTCGTCATCGGGGCTCGTTTCGTCTCGGTCGGGTACAGGTTGGTACTTCGGCCTTCTTGTGGTGTAAATGAGAGCGGCACTGGCTATAGGATGCGAGCAGATACCAGCCATTAGCAATACGGCTCCTCTCCATCCGTACACATCTAGAAACAGCTGGATCATTGGTGCAAACGCCAAAATGGCCATTCCTTGCCCACAATGAGCTATCCCACAAGCTAAACTATAATGCTTAGTGAAGTGACGTCCCAGAAGACTTTTATTAAGAATCGTCAAGACACCCATACCGGGTCCTGGCAGAATACAAACAAAATAAAATGAAGTACATGTAAATTGGATCGGGCATGTTGGCTTTTTGGAAGAAAATTTGATTCAAATCAACTGCTTACAAAAAAAACCCATAATCTGGAAACATTTCAAAAGGTGGGGCATCTCATTGTAGTTTCTTACCGATAAGTAATGTGAAGGCAAGAGCGATGTGTATAACACTTGTTGCGAATGGTATCAACATCAAAGCCAAGGCTACCGTCACTGTGCAGTAGATAGCCACAGGGCCGCTGCCAAATTTAGCATCAAGTGGTGAGCTTAAGAGACCTTGAAAAAAGTGGGACAAGGTCACGTATTAGACATGAAACTTATATAAGGGCGAAGGAATCGCACTCAAGTACCTTTCGGGCTATAGCGCTACAGTATAAGGCCTGTCGATTTATCTTAAAGGTAGTATCATACTTTGGTAGCATACCGGAACAGAAATCTTCACAGATTTACCTATATCTTACAGTGTATAAAGGTGGTGCTTGAAGAAACATACCGTTAAAATTGTTTTGTGTGAAATGCTGTATTTATGCAGAAAAGAGTAAAACCAGTGACCAACATTAGATTTTTGATATTTTAAAAGGTATAGTATCATACTTTGGTTAGAAACCAAATCAGAAATGTTCACAGATTTACGTATAATTACAGGGTATGAAGATGGTGGTGGTAGAAAGAATGCCGTTCAAGTTCCGCCTGAAATGTAGACTTGGGGCCAAGTCTTTCTTAGTCCGCGCGGTGATTGTCTCTTTTTTTTCCCGCAACTCTCGCGAAACCGCGCGAGACTCATGGCTACGGCGAGAGTTCAGCTATTCATTTATTCACGTATGGGCGTGCTTTGCATTACGGTTGCCGTAGAGACGGCCGTTAAGACGAGTCCATTTTATTTGAGGGTGTATACAATTTCAAATAAGGCAGCAGTGGTGTACTTACTACTTACATTGGACAGCATTTTCAAATTATGGTTTTTGTTCAATTACTTCATAAGTTGAATGTTTTAATAAATAATTTTGTATTCAGCTGGAACTGAATCTATTAGTTTAACATAGTTACGTGCATTAGTTCATGGAAATGAATAATACCCACGGTAAATGTCAATAATTTATTTTTAGCAAGTGTGTAGGTTAACATGTACCTGGTATACTGTAGGTCTACACTATAGCTACAGTTAGTAAGACGGACTTAAAAGATATTCCTATTATGCACAAAGAAGAGTTAAAAGTCTCATTATCAAGGTCATACTGCAGCTATACGTGCGACGGCTGTGGTTGTGTATTCAACGTGAATCAGCCCTGTGTACACGTGCAGGATGTAGCGTAGGCCTACATAATGAATATTCATATATTTAATAAAGATTGGCCAATCAGACGCGTCCGTACGATTTCGGCTAAAGAGCCCATATACCGTGTACAAAGTGAAAACAGGTTTCCCAAGTCTTTTATTTTGAGCGGTCCCGGGCCGAGAGCTGAACTCTCGCCGTAGCCATGAGTCTCGCGCGGTTTCGCGAGAGTTACGGGGAAAAAAGAGACAATCACCGCGCGGACTAAGAAAGACTTGGCCCCAAGTCTACCTGAAATGCTGTATTTATCCAGAAATTAGCAAAACAATGACCAACAAATCTTTTTGATCTTTTAAAAGACCAAAAATAAAAGAGAAAAGACTTAAAAAATACTGTGGCTATTTTTCACTGTTTTCCCCAAAAGTTGGCACCGTATGGGACTGACATTTTCACAGATGACTGTTAGTACTGTATCTGTCTTGATAATTTTGCCCACGAATCTATATTTCTTTGATAAAAACCAAAGTATGATGTTACCTTTAAAGATCAAAAATAAAAGAGGAAAACACTTTAAAAAATACTGTGGTCGTTTTTTGGCTACTGTTTTCTGAAAAAGTGGACATGGGACTGAATTTTTCACAGAAGACTTTTACTGTGTCTTCCTTGATATTTTTGCCCATGGATCTGTATTTCTTTGACAAAAACCAAAGTTTGATATTACCTTTAATGGGGCTTCGGAAATGTCACTGTCGTTTGGAAATAATAACGACTTCTTTGGTATTTTATTAATATCAATCTCAAACTGTGTCCTCGCTTCGATGTTCATACTATTGCACATTCAATGTGATAAATAGGGATTTGGGACAGTTTAAAATAAGAAACAGAGTTAACTTTTGCAGCGCGCAGCAGTAAAATTAAAGTCAACTGTTAACTTCTCATGACGTGCGTGAGTTAGGTGTGGGTTTTCGTATGACTGTCTTTTGCAATATGACTGAGTTTTGATTATTCATAGCTCTGACAACTTTCCAAACTGTTGCCTTGCTGGCATCAACTACAAAGTAATAAACAGGATATGCAATTTATTGTTTTGTAGCAGAATAAAGTTCCATTCTCTTTCGAGAGAAGGATGCCAATAGTGAACCAATATCAGACAGAAATTATGAGCAGGACTTGTAAACCAGTCTAGTTGACCCTTAATGCAAAATAACAATAATAATAAGGCTATGCTGCACAATATTATACAATTCGTTGTTAAAGCATAGCAGTCAGTTCATGATCAACAGCATCATGTTAGAGAATCTAACAATACAAATTTCAACAAAGGAATCAATCAACCAAATCAATTATAATACCCCAAATGCAGGGCAAAGATACTGCACAAACAGATCCAAGGGTATACACATGTAGTTACTTTATACATGTCAATGTACAAATTGGACTACCGTCATTCTTTCCGTGCATGCACTGCACTGTATGCGGCACATTGCATATTAACAATAAATTAAACAGAAGCTTCCGTTTTCAAATTGTCTTCGTTATCTACCTCAGTGACTCAGTCACCTCAGGCAAATTTATTTGGTTACATTTGGTTTTCTCATTGCTCACTTAAAGGTACTCTATCATAGTTACTTTGGTAGCATACACAAACAGAAATCTTCACAGATTTGCCTATAATGTACAGGGTATAAAGATGGTGATCGTAAAAACAAACCAATGTTTCTGCCTGAAAAACCAAAATATGAAACAACATACATGTTTCACCTATAAAAACTACAATGTCTGGATTACCACGTTGTCGGTAATAATTTTACAGTGCATAATATAATTGTTACTCCAGTGTATACATTATAGAGTAAAGGTCCAGTAATTGGAGCCCTACTTTATCAAATGTAAAGTACAGGATTGGTATAACATACCAAAACAGAAATGTTCACAGATTTACTACTTTCAGGATATGAAGATGGTGCTGGTAGAAACATACCGTTAAAACGTTTCCGTCTGAAATTGTGTATTTATCCAGACATTAGCAAAACAAAGACCGAAAACAGTTTTGATCTTGTGCCGAGAGCAAAACCATTCTTTATGTTTTTATAAGAAAAATTGAGTCGGTTTTTCGCTATTTTCTCGTGACTCAGATGTCCGGTTTATTGAGCTCAAATGTTCACACTGGCTTATTGTTTTCATGTGCATGCTGGATTGGACAAAGTGTGAGTGCTGTTCTGTGACCAAAACCAACCATGTATTATAACTTTAACAGTTTTGACTTGATCGGTCGTACCTGTAGGCCTATGTCCAATACTGACCAAAGTTTCTTAAGTTTCTTTCTAACAATGTTATTGTCGCGTTATTAGTTAGGTAACATTTCGCAAAAGGCCACAAGCCCCTACACAATCATCCATAAGTACAAAGCGATGCTCATTTACCTGTAAAATCTGCCACGACGGTCATCAATGAAACCATGATTCCTATGATCCAGGTGTGTGTAGTGAATTGATCCTGTAAGGTTGGTAGCAGCACGCCGAAACCTTTGATCATCAATCCCCAATATAGATTGCAACCTAGTGCTAGGAAGATGACGGCCATTCCAGGCATATTAAACTCCCCCATTGTCTTTTTACTGGACTGCGAAGGAATTAAGGAAACAAAATCGCAGCATTCCACTCTTTAGCAGAATATCGTATACCGTCAGCGCGTGAACCTTCAACTTTCGCCACAGGCTGCTGACATATCCCCACTGATCTATGGGCCTGTTTGTTTCACGCAAAGGATCATGAATCCTTCGGATCCGGATCCCATTTTAGCGTACCCTGCATAGGAGATGGATAGGTCGCGCTGCTCTGCAGGTGAAGCATCCGTGCGGCCATTTTGGGATATTCAATACATTGGCAAGCCCGGCGGCCGGCGTTTACAGAGAATTGCTGCACTGCTTGCAGTGCAATGAGTATTGTGCTGAATATCCTAACATGGCCGGAAACAGGTCAACTCGCCCCCTAGCCGACTCGCCCCTTACCGACTCGCCCCTTACCGACTCGCCCCCTGACCGACTCGCCCCTTACCAACTCGCCTCCTGGCCGACTCGCCCCTAGCCGACTCGCCCCCTGACCGACTTTTGTGTTTTTGTCCTTATGACGATGTTTTTGAGTTTTTGGGACTCTTTGAGAGAAAATAACCATTTTTTGGTTTTATTATTCGATGTTCTTTCTTAACATAATTATTTTGTTATCATTTTGTTTTAAAATGTCTTGCTTTAACTTTAAGTGTTATTGGTGACATTTTTTGTAGACTTTTTTTATTATGACGATATGTTTTGTTCTATGGTTTGTTTTAAGTGTTGTTGGCACTTGTTTTTCTTGTTTTTAGGTTGCGTTTTTGATGTTTTGATGTTTTTGGTTCTGCGAAGGAAATATTAAATTGCTTGAACTGCAATCGAACCATGCAGGAGTTTGTGTGTGGACTTTGTGCATTTTTCGTTCTTAATCATAAAATGTTTGACATAAACAAATAGTAGGCCCTACAAAAGGGTCAGAAGCATTTGGTTATTAATTATGATGCCTAATTAACTTCACATTTTGCATTTCATTTCTGAATAAATTAGGGGGCGAGTTGGCCAGGGGCGAGTCGGTCAGGGGGCGAGTCAGCCAGGGGGGCGAGTCGGCTAGGAGGCGAGTTGGAAAGGGGCGAGTCGGTCAGGGGGCGAGTCGGTCAGGGGGCGAGTCGGTCAGGGGGCGAGTTGACTTGTAATCACATGGCCGCTGGTGACTTCACGGCTCGCCTTCTAAACACTGCACCCGCGACCTATCCAGTTTGTATAGATCAGTGCATATCCCTAGTATTACAGTACATGTATAACACGGACGTATATAAAAAAAAAAATCTGGACTTGCAATGCTTTTGTATCAACTGAAGCCACCAGCGACCATCTTACCGTGCCAGATACAATGCGGTAATTATTGTTGCCAGGTGGATTTAACTAACAATGGTGAGCTCGTCTTTGTATTACCTTCGTATTTGGCCCTCCAAGACGGATACTTGTGGTTTCAGTGACCATGTGGGCTTATAGGGAGTATTGCCAGTCCAGGTTTTTTATTATGACGTCCGTGATGTATAATCATTGTGACGATGCTGAAAAGACTTTGATGAGGGCGCTCTCCTATTTGAAGGGGCGTTGGAGTCCTTTTAAAGGTAGTATCATACTTTGGTTTTTATCAAAGAAAAACAGATTCATGGGCAGAAATATCAAGACAGATACAGTAACAGTCATCTGTGAAAAGTTCAGTCCCATACGGTGCTCACTTTTTGAGAAAACAGTGAAAAACAGCCGCAGTATTTCTTAAGTCTTTTCTCTTTTATTTTTGATCTTTTAAAAGATCCAAAGATTTTCGGTCGTTGTTTTACAAATTTCTGGATAAATACACCATTTCAGGCGGAACATTTTTAACGGTATGTTTCTACCACCACCATCTTCATACCCTGTAAGTTTTAAGTAAATCTGTGAAAATGTCTGTTTTGGTTTCTTACCGAAGTATGATACCGTACAGGTACTACCTCACATGTTGATTTATAAGACGACGCGGCCTACTGCACGTACGCGGCCTACTGCAATTGCACCAATTTCGTGATTCGCGTACGTACGCATGGGCTGTGCCCGGACACTATTTGGCAGCGGACACTATTTGGCATGTATATACATGCCAAAAAGTGTCCAGTGTTCACTGCGCATGCTCCGCGGACACTATTTGGCAACGGCCACCTTTTGGCATGACACCTGAGCTACCGCGTATCAAGATTCTACACAATGTATGAATAATTTATAAAAATAATAAGCTCCCATGCATTATGCAGTCTCTGTGGCGCAATCGGTTAGCGGGTTCGGCTGTTAACCGAAAGGTTTGTGGTTCAAGCCCACCCAGGGACGGGGGTTCATGTTTTGCTTTGTTTTACTGCATTTACCAACCTCCAGAAATCTTTATCAGAAAAAGAGGCATGTAACGTTGATTTCTTCCCCAACCCAATAAGTGTCATTTGAATATTTTGAATGATAAAAGTGTCGTCAATGTTTTACTTGATATTTCACCAAGCAAGATGAGGGATTAAAACGGCAATATCAAGAGAATAGCTCATTTTCCATATCATACAGTGGGTCCATGGTAAGACTATAACTGTAAGCACGATATAGCTGCTGTACTTGTTCAGTCCCAACATTGTCAAATACGTCTCAGTGCCGCACTCAGCGGGTACTTTTATCAACCGAAAGGTCGGTGGTTCAATCCCACCCGAGGCGGGATCTTATTTTATCAAAAAACCCCAAACAAACACGTATTTAATACGTGACGTTTCGATCCTAGCAGAATCTTTCTCAAAGGCTCTCCTAACTCCAACAACATGAATTGTTTGACAGCAAAAGGTTTTAAAGATTCCCTAGGGGCGTTGTTCACACTGTCTCGGGGGGGGGGGGGCAATTTCATAGAGCTGCTCAGTAATTATTTTTATGTGCACCAAAAACCTTGGTCAATGAAATAAGCATGCCAACCAAAAGTCCTTGTGTACTTATGCTCAGCAAACAATAGCCAAATAAAAGTAAAAAGAAGTACTTGAAAATTTGGTTGGCAATCCTGTTTGATCAAGGCAAGGAAGACTTTTCACGCTTAACAAAAATGGCCCCCGGTTGTTGTTATATACGACGTGAGAGGGCGCTCTCCATAAAAACTTTTAACGGCACCTGGATAAGACGGTACCCAGACGTCTACAGTAGAAAATCAACGCGTATCGTGTAGAGCACGTGCGTACAGATTACTTCCTATTTCTCCTTCTGTTTGCTATGTGCAGTGCATGGTAAGAAGACCAAGTTTTTTCGACAACTTTCGTTTTGTGTTCCAGTTTGTCTCATGTTCATTTGGAAAGCTATTTTCTCGTTGACTGGACTGTATTCTGCAATTACTCCGTTCCGTTGCTGGGTAACGGTTTACAAGCAGGTCCGATACTAGTCCGAGTAACTTGGACCCTAAAAAGTACAAATTAACATTTGGACTAGACCCAGTAACTGGGGCGCTGAACTCCCTTTTTGACTTTTGGGGTTGACGGTCGGCTAGACCGACCGTCAACCCCAAAAGTCATCTGGCGATAGTTTAGTAGGGTCCAAGTACCTTGTGTGTAAATGAGTGGCAAGAGCTCCTTTTTGCCTCTACTCTGAGTCAAAATCCTGTGATTTCACCTCCAAAACGATCCTAAAATTTCTCATGCGGCCATCTATGGACCAAGGGAGAATTGGAGATTCCAATAATGACAAAGTTTACTCACAATTTTTGAAGAAAAGATAATTTTTTCCCTAAAAATGGGCACAGAGACCTCCTATTAATTATAATCAGCACAGTGAGTGTCAGTTGGGTCAGCCATCTTGGTTTTTCAAATTGTGCTCATGAATAGGATGTCTCTATGCCCATTTTTAGGGGAAAAATGATCTTTTCTTCAGAAATTGTGAGTAAACCTTGTCATTTTTGGAATCTCCAATTCTCCCTTGGTCCATAGCTGGCTGCATGAGACATTTTAGGATCGTTTTGGAGGTGAAATCACAGGAAATTTTGACTCAGGGTAGAGGCAAAATGGAGCTCTTGCCACTCAAATACAAACAAGGTACTTGGACCCTACTATCGCCAAATCATGTCCAAATGTTAAAAAAAGGCAATTTTTAGGGTCCAAGTTACTCGGACTAGTCCGATACCTATAAAGTATAAAGGGAATAAAACAACTTTTTATAAAGAAACTTACCTAAATATACGTTCGTGGTGTCCTCTTCAATAATATTAATAAGGTTAAATTTGTGGAAAGAGGGCAGGGCTTTGATTTTTGAGGGAAATCATGGGGTAAAAACGGTAATGAATGCACCTAATGGCCGCAGACGCGCAGACGAAAATATGGTCTAGTGTCTGCTCTCATTGTGTGGACCTTCAATACGTTGGTTGTAGGTACCAGACAAAACTTGACTAGCCAGACTAGACAAAATGGCCGACGGGCTGTTTTGAAGTTTGCAACAAACAGGTAAGAAAATTATATTTTTACTCTGAAATGTTGCACAAAATTCTTCTATCTGGGGATTTAAGTACTCAGGAACATTTGCTGAAAGTAATGTATCATTTTGGAACAGTAGAAACTATTAAGTTGTTTTTATTCCCTTTATAGGTATTGGACCTGCTTGTAAACCGTTACCCATTGCTGCATATAATAATTAATATGCCAATGTTTCATCTCGTGAGATCGAAAGGAGCGACTCGACATCTCAGCCGGCTGCCCATGATGATCATGACGGAGTAACCATGGAGTAGCCTAACTCAGTAAGGAACATCATACATGAGGTGAGTGAAGTTTCACAGAACTAGTAAGAGACGGGCCATACACGTACAGCAGCCTGATGCTACTGTGACTGGATTTGCTCAGTTGCTATGTTACTTGTCTGTGGTTGCTCAACTGCAACTCAGTTGCAGACAATGATGAATGAAACACTTTAATGCAGTAGGGCAAATTATGACGTAACTTACTACATATGCATATCGCAAATGAAATAGCGACCGCAGGGAGTTGTGGGATGCACAAGGGTCAAAAGGGTGCCACCATCTGCTTACTTTTGGTCAGTTTTCTTTGTGCACTGTGTCACATGAATATATATATGCCGATGGACCAAGATGTACCCCACAATGCTTTGCAGAAGCGCCCTCTCTTGGTAAAAATGCTATTTGCGATATACCTTAGTGTAACTTACAGACTTTGCAAAGTTTCACTGTGCCAGTGGCACTACTACAACTTGGTAGCAAGGGAGAGCCACGATGTTTGAAGGACTAGCAGTCATCATCATCATGTCGGGACCGTTGTAGTGACATTACAACTCACGAGCCAAACCATAAATCCTCGCCCTCCAGTCATCATCCCCTCGGCGCTGGTAAGGTCGATATCTCTCTCTCTAGCCAATGGCAAGTACATGTATGGTGCCACAGACAGGTGCATGTACCATAAGTAAAATGTTTCCTAAATATAAACATATTCTTATCTCTTTTGGGTTGATGTGTGGCTCTGAAAAGAGCCATTTGGTTTGATGTGTAGCTGGTTTACATGGAAGGACCATGTAGGTAGCTAGTAGCTACACATAGCAAGAAGTCCCGATGTCGTCAGTTTGCTGCTCACATTTTTGTCCCTTAGCTGAAAGATCCGTCCCTGAAGCTGCCTGCTACTCTTCCGCTGGTTTCTGCACACCTTAGATTCTCTGACCATGACCCATCTGGATGGTCACCATGGTGGCTTCTGCATGTAGGAGAGGGATTAGTTGGTATAGTCCCAGTCCTAGTCTTCCAGCTTTGAAGTTCAGCCTCCGATGTCAGCCTTCAACATCATTATTGGTGCGTACGCTGTGATTGAAGATAGACCAGTTTCATTTCCATAACAAATCGTTTACAAACTACATAATTCTATATTAATTTTAAATAATTCTATGATATGTATTCACACAATCACACAGCAGCATGGAATTACCAACTACACCTATACTCTTAAATCATGCCGGCTACATGTACTTCCGTTTGGACTTCTCTAGCTTTTTCCCTGTGACACACCCACTCTGTCAAATATAACTTTGGGCATATCGTTGCATGCTGCCCCACTATCAATTTACAGCTTACTGGTTCCTTATGTACTGTGATTTTTACTATCCATTTGTTCTCATGATCAGTTTCATTCAACATGCTCACTGCTTTCTGTCCTTTGTGGCATGCCTAAACAGTATCAATGAACAACGGATCATGGCCCTCGTCCGACTCATGCTCATGCTGTTCATCGACAGTGTGCACTTGGCCTGCATGCTTCTGCCCGTGGTCACCGTACCGCGGAGGTTCTGTTCTTGAATCCTGCAGTTTTCCTCATCCATCACACTGTGGTGGTGCCCTTGATGTTGCTGCTTGGCCCTGTTCTCTTTGTCTTCCTTGTGTTGACGTTGGCTGTCCACTCGTTCTGCACACATGGGTGTAGTGGTTATAACGACCACAATGGTTACATTGCTGGCCATATGCTGGACATTTTCCTGGCTGGCGCATCTTGCCACACCAGCCACATGAGTTCCACTGTCACTGCAATTCAAGTCCGGCAAGTCCTGAAATGAGTATCATATATTATTAAAATATAAACGGCTTCAAAATCATCGGGCAGAATTTAAAGGGACAGACTAAGCATATAAAGGGACAGAGACCGTCCCAAATTGGGAATGAATTTTGTTGGACCTAAAAGTGCATTGATCCTGAATTCCTGTAGTCTGGTTCCCGGACCCCAAAAGCGCCAGACTATTGTCTGTCAAATATAGGGTCCGGTATCGGCTACGTGTACTGGAGGGTCACGTGACCAAAAAGACCAACTTTTGGTCTTTTACGGAAAAATCCGAATGATTACGAACTCGTTTTCGTTCAACTTCGGATAGTAACGTTGACTTTCGGCTATTTCCGACAGGTCACGCGAGGTCACGTAGTTCAGGAAAAGACACGTCATGTAAATATGTTTCATTCCGGCTACAGTTAGCCCAAATAGAGCATAATTATTGTTCACATACAACAGAGCACTTTTCCTATTATGCACTTTTGAGGAGTTTGTTGTATGGTTTTTTCCCACCCTTTGATTTCTTATTCTGTCCAGATAAAATTGCATGTGCTTACAAAAGTGCAAAAATGAATGCTAAAATTGATTCTCGGTAAACGCTAAAACTAGCTTCCGCGCCTGCGCAGACATGACAGCTGTGTCATTTTCTATTTTTAACCGTAGCCGATACCTGACCTAAGATTTTTAATAAGAGTCGTCAGGGAATCTTTGGGCAGGGAACCAGACTAGAATTCCTGATGACATTTTCTGACAATGACATGGGTTATGAAACCCCAAAACAGCACAGTGAGCTGCAAACTATATCCAAAGCTATAAGGAAGAAAAAAGTGAACAACTGATTATACAACTGGAAATTGTGAAATCTGTTCACATTATATAAAAATTATATTTACCTGGTTTAATGAATGATGTCTCCAGGTACTGTAGTACATGTACATGCCGACTGTTCTCAATCTCATTGAACAATCTCTCGGACTCCAGTGCAAAGGTCTTGTCACTAGGAAGAATCTCTTCAACCTCATTTCCACTGAATTTGGTTACTTTACATTTTAAATCTTTGTGAAGCAGCTGTCGTGATTTGTTTTTCCATTCTGGGAAGAATGTATCCTTAAGCTTGGCAAGGACCTCTTTGAGTGATGCACTTCTGATGATATCGATGTGTTGTGTCCCATCATCTTGAGAGAGTAGAACTTGCTTGGCTATTTGCTAGCACTTTCTCCCCTCATGCTTCCATCCTGCGTAGATTCTCAACGTTTTCTTTCTTCGATTCTTGATATCAAATCAATAAGTTGCATAAAACATGATTAAGACATTTTATCACTAGTTGATCAACTGCTCTATTCCCAGAATTTGGCAGAACTTTACATGCATACCCTAGAAGATACCACAATCTAACATAACAGAATATCACAGATCAAATCATTAATTGCATGCATGGAGCTCCAAGTGATGCATTGTTAGGTTTTGTTGTACGTATAGTGTACGTGTTCAATTTGAACAGTGTAAATTCTAAGGTAGAATTAAAAACAAAATTGCTAAGCATGACATTTCTGTCTTAATAAAAATAGGGTTAACAACCAAATTTCCATGTGTTGTGTATCGCTTGTGATTGTTCTTTGGCTGTTGTTCACTGACCATGAACATCAATTGAAATTCTTAACGATGGTTTGTTAATACTGAGCAAGATATTTCTGCAAATTTTTGTGCTTAGCAGCGTCATGAAAGTGATGATGCCCTACGCAGCTTTGCTGCTGGCATAGTGGTACTACTAGCACTAGAACATGTATATTTTTCAATTCCTTTCCAGCTTTTACCATTCTTACATTCACATACCTCTTTGTTGACACAATGTAGGTGCTTGACCAGATTGCGATTTTTTTCTTGGTCATTGGCCCCCGCCAAGCGTAGGCCTATAAGAGCATTTCATAAAAAATATTTACACTGTGATGGGTTGAGTGGGCAAATTTCCTCTCTGCTCGCTTAATGGCTCATTCTGTGAGATCATTAAATGTGACGTTAGGGCTCCTGTCTACCAGATTCCTGCACGAGAGTCGCAGACCTTCCTTGTGCAACCCATCGATGAACTGCTTTCTGAGGATCTGGTCCGGCAATTTGTACAGCTCAAGGTCTCTCTTCTGAAGTCTGGTGAATATCTTTTGCAGAGTTACTGCAAAATCTCTCGTACTCTCGGTACTCTCATATCGTTTCTCTAAAAATCTGCATTGGAGTTCGCTACTAGTCAGCATCTCACCGTATGACTTGGTGAGAGAGTCAAGGACATCGTCAATAGCTGCACCAGATGTGATAAGGGCCATTGCTTCTACCCTTGGGCTGCCCTTCAGTACATATCCAAGACGAACTGTTTTTTTTTTTTTTACCAATGAATGGAAGCACTGCCACGCACGTGTCAATAATGTGCACGATCAACGGATGCATGTAGCGCTGTAGGAAAAGTGTGTAAAACATGCTACGACAATTGTTGCGGTGACGTATAGTATGTGAGTTTTTGGTCTCAATCTACATGTCTTCGCTCAATTTGTTGGCAATTTCTCCTCTCATACCTCCATCCTGCATAGATTATCAACATTTCTTTTTCTTCGATTCTTAATATCAAATCAATTAATTACTATTTAGTATGATGTAGAACTTGTGTAAGTTGCATATTAAGACATTTTATCACTAGTTGATCAACTGATTTACTCTCAGAATTGGGAAGTTTAGAGCTTAGAATTTGAACAAAATATTTGGCCAGAGTGTTTGTTCTGTGCTTGTATATGATTAAAAATTGAGCACCATTTGGCCAACCTCAGCTCCTTTTCTTGGTCTACTGTTGAGCGTGCACACCAGTAAACATGATTGTTTACACTGACTCTTCTTCCAATCTGCAACTTGCTGGAACCCCTTCTTTGTGGCAAGCTTCTGCACCTTCTTCTTGAGCCCTAAGGATACAATTGTATTATAAAAGAGCCTAAATTGAATATAGAGGTGGCTTCATGTAATGTATTTTTAAAAGCAAAACAAATCAAATTTTCCTTTCTAATAATGTGAAGTCATGAGGCAAATGATTATTTCATCATTTTTACAAATCTAAAATTTTTTTACAGCTATTATTTATTTGCATAAAATATACATATGCCCCCTGTATGCTGAGCTTTTGAAGTTAAACATGAAACAAGATCAAAACAGAATTTTGTCAATCATTTTTACAGACAGAATAGCATCATGATACAATCTCAATCACCATGCCTTCTAGCATCCTGGAAAACTTGTGCCAGCAAACAGAGACCAAGAGCAACGCAACCGTAGTTTCTTAGTGTGTCCTGGTTGGAGCTTTCTGCCATTCTTTGGTCAGAGTGTGGCAGTGGCATGGATGTTTTGTCTTGGTGCTTCTGTTTGAAGTCTTTTTAAGTGTAGACATCTGTTTGTATGATTTGTTGCACTCGGGACATGTCAGATGCTTGTTACATTTAACCTTGCCTACATGTACATGTCCGTGGACATGATGGACCTTCATCAACAGAGAACTAATTAACAGTTACTGGACACCATTTCATGTCTTTCAAGTTGTAGGCCTAATGTCATGTCTCCGCCAACATCTGTGTGAGCGACCATTTCATATTGATGGCTTTCTGAATGAGGGTTTTATTGGTGATGGTTTTGATAAGATGCTCAAGAATTCTGTCATCTCGAGTGTCTCCAACTCACAATCATTGGCCTTTTCTCCAAGCTGGGCTGCATAAGCTGTAGTAGATTCACTTGATGTGGGTCGCATCTTGAGGAACAGGTATCTGACGTGATGCTTATTTTTCTTGGGGGTGTACATGTAGTAGTCATTCAATTTTGTCTTCAGCTTGTCATAAACATCATACATCTGCTAGATCAGGGAGACTCTTTTCCTATCTGGCTATTTCTTTGCCACCATAGATTATGAGTGCATCCTTCTTATATCATCAGAACTTATGATTTTGAAGTAGCAGAATTCTCTTTCTATGCCTTCTATTACCATTCTTCCCAAGCTTTTCCTGTTGCTATTTGGTCTTCAGGATGACTGAAAGGTTGGCTCTTTAGATTTCTGGTTTCAGTTACCACAGTAATTGGCACCGATTGTCCTCCTGATGCTGTGCTCATAGCCATTTTATTACTGGCTCATGTGATATTGGCACTGCAGTGCAGGTACTGTATACCACAAAACGTAAATTTTCTTGACAGTTCTCATCTCTTGTCCTCCTTCAATTGCTAATCATAGGGTATTGAATTGCTTACTCCGATGCGCGATGCAAGCTTTAGAAACAGAAAAGTTGCTTAAAATTGTCTCGTCAGTCATGCTGGAGTTGGCCTTTGGTCTGTATTTTAATGGGCACGAGCAACTGCAGGCCAAAACGTTCACGCAGGGTTGGTTGTTAGTAGACAGTGATGTTTAGAGGTCGATCCCTATATTCCGAGCAATGTGTGCATTTAGTAAGGCACTTATGATGTTAGAGTTTTGTGATCAAGAAGTAGGATTGGAGAGGTTTGCACTTAGACCGGGCAATTTATTATCGATGATGCCACCTGGTCAGCAAAAGTCTCAAACAGGGAGTCAGGATAGTGAAGCTCACAGTGATGACACGTCCAAACAGTGGTAGAGTTAGCATTGGTAAGGAGATCAATGCACTCATCCCAATACAGCTTGCATGGTACCATGACTCGCTAGATTCACACTGTATCATGCCTGCCTGGTTTGAACAAACTCCTTTTTTGGGTAGGACCAGGATTTTGGTGAACATCCCCAGTCAGGGCTAGCTTAAATGGGGTGACATGGGTATTCAACTTCAAGTGAATGCACTCCATTGATTCATCTCTTTTCAGGCAACAGCCGTCACGTAATGTACCGAGTAGACTGGTTCCCATTTACTCTGTTGTGTCCAGACCTTTACGTACATACATGTACGTATTAAACTCGAATGTAGGCTCAACTCGCTTAGATAATTCTTAAGTAATGTATTTCTTTATTATTTCGCAAAGCCCCTTGGAAAAGTCACTCAAAATTGCTCATTTTTGTTGACATCCGAAATGATACATGTAATTTAATTTTATATCTTCTGAATGCTTCTTCACGACATCAGGTACACCAGGGTGAGTCATTATGCCACAGATTGCTGATTAACAGTCATTTTAGGGGTGTGAAATAATGTTCTTGTGTTTTTTAAGTTAAACGCCCTGTAGCCCTACATGTACGACTACAACGTCAGAATACATGTAGTAAACAAGGAGTTACATAGGACTACAGTTGGTTACTGCAGCTAGTACTGATGCTGCTGTGCCACCATCTCAGTCTGCACAGTGCCCTGCCTGTTGAAAGCCTCCAGTATAGGCCCTGCTGTTGTAATCGGTAGAAGGTCTTTGTTTTTGTTTTTTTTGTTTTTTGAGTCGCCAGTCAACTTGAAATCACTTGATGTACGAGAACTACCGTTTGACCTGTGCAGTTGATCCAGGAAGGACTAATAGAATCCTCACAAGATGTTGTAAGTTGTTGTAGTTCTCACCTTTCTATATCTGCAGTTTTTTTTTACAGTAAACTGGTGAAGGAACTTGTCCTTTGCGTGATGTTTGCATGATGTCCATTGACATAAACCTTGGGGCTTAAAAAATGGGGCTTATTGCATGGAATGTCACCCCAAGGAACTGCGACATGTTGCGCGCCGTCCACAGGTGGGTTGTTATAGTGCAAACGCTTCTGCACCCTCGATGAACGGCATGACTGTCTTGGAGCAGAGATCCTCGTACAGCTGTGGAATCACCACTGACGAGAAGTTCTTCCTTGACGGGAGAATGTAGCGAGGAACAAATTAATCCAACATGCTGACAAATTCAGGCTCTTTAACGGTATAAATCGGCTTCATGTCACGAACAATATGGAACGCCACCGCCTTTGTCAGCTCTTTGGCTTGGGAACTGGTTGACGGATATTGCCCCGCTTTTCAGAAAACGCTCTGCAAAATTAATGGGAAACATTGAAAAATTAGTAACAAATCATTATGGAACTGCCAAGTTCATGAAAAATTATGAAAAACAGCTTTAAAAAAAGAAGTTAATTTCCCTTTTACTGAAGTTTGAAGTAGGCTAATGTATGCCTCTTTTCTTTTGTTTTCTTTTGCCTCAGTGGCATAGGGATTGGGGATTTCCATGATGTTGGTACTCGTTCTAAAGTATGTTGGCTTTGCAAATATAGCAAAACTATTTTTCAATTATGTGTTCAATGTACTGATGTCAATTTTCGGTTGTTGAGTGCTAGTGCTTGATGGGCCTGGTAGTGAAGCAATTGTCGTAGCAGCAGTAGATGGCACGGAGAAAGTTGATGGGCCTGAATTCTCTCAGATGCTTTGCTTTCAGATAATTTCAATTGGAAATAATCGCTAATCACTGGCTGGCACTAATTGGGCCGGCATGAGTAGTTGAGAATATACTAATCAAGTAATCAACACAAGAATCTAATCTAATGCAATGTGTCTCATCAAAGAGATGAGACACATTGCATTGATAGTGTTGGTGCCTTGTCAAGATGCCAGCCCTGGCAGAATGACTGTAGGCATGAAGCGTACAAGGATGGGGAAGCTTCAAGAACCCAGAATCACGCAGATGGTCTTACCCTGCTGAAGACATGCTCTGAAGGGCAGTGCACCATCAAATAATGGCTGGATGCCAGTGCATCAATTTGCCCTTCAGAGCCGACTCCTTAAATGCTGCTCCCATAATAGCTGAGATGGGATGCTTACTCCAAGGGCTTGACTCTCTCTTCATCACAAGCCTTTACCATTCCCTGTAAGAGCTTGTGCTGCACTCCGTCTACAACTACGTGTACCCGCTAATATCGCTTCCTCTGATGTCTGATGAGTTTTCTTTCACTCACCAGCCGCACTTGAACAGAAGCTTGGCCTGCTTGTTGGCAAGCAAGCAGACCAACTTGTAAAAGTCCAAGCTTAATGTCCTGGCTGCATTATTAAGGGCCAGATGCCACCCTTCAACATCGTTGTTTGTCCTGACGGAGCGGCAATACCCTGTCCAGCTTGACGGCATCCACAAGTCGGATACCATCCACGTGTCTTCAACATACTGAAAGACTTGCACAGAAATACATGGAAAGTAGAGAACAAGGTCTGTATTGTGAAAATGAGTATTTAGGCACAAGTTTTATATGAACATGTCACTTCTTCATTTTCACAGAATCCTTCAAATTATAGAGTTGAAGGTCTGCATGCTGCACTCCGTCTACAACTACATTTCCTCTTTTCATCATAGAGACCACTTTATCAACCAAAGTAGAATTTCGACATTAAAGGCGTCTCCATTCGGTTTGCAGAAGGGACATCTTCTATAATTTCACAGATGTCAAGCTCTTGTTTGGAACCAATGAACTGACGGACACCTCCTTTGGTGATTATTCTTCACCCAGCTCTGACTTCCTCAAGGTTTCAGTCTGCAAAGGTCTTGTAAATCTTGAAGTTGAAGTTAGATCATATTTCCTCTTGTGTTTCGGTTGGCAGTACAGCTGATAAATGTTACGCATTGCCCACGCAGATGGGGCTTATACATGGACATGAACTTTTAACCTTAATTTCCTGATTTTTGTGTGCTGCAGTCTATACTCCACAGGGTCTATATTTCGAAAAATACGGTAACAAACTTCCTCATGACATCCAAGTTTCTACTGAGAGTGGATGTTTTCTTTCAATTCTTTGACCTTTTGCACCTTCACCCCTGTGTTGCACATTGTGAAATTCCTCATGGTGTCTCCCTGGTGTGAAATGGAACAGCTTATCAGCTTCCAGTGCTTTCAAACATTTCTCAACATTTCTCTGTAAGAAGCCTTACTAGATTTACCCGCACCCACGTACTTTATCATTAACTGGTTGTTTTGGTGAGGTATATACACTAGTGTTATACAGTCAACCATTGGCGAACTGATTACTGTACACCTCCGAAGACTTGTACGCCTGGAAATGTTTCCATTTTTAAAATTGTAATTAATATTTACAAGTAGAAACTGCTCGTCAACCAAAATACATGTAAGGAGCTTAAGTTTACTTAAGGTTTAAGCTGGTATAGGAGCGAAACGTCAGGCCCTTCTAGCTCTGTACATTTCTATTAATTAATATTACAAGTAGAAACTGCTCGTCAACCAAAATACATGTAATACATGTAATGAACTTAAGTGAAACATGCCCACATCGCCGACCACCACATCGACTGGAAGTCTGCCCAACTCATCGCCCCCATAAAGCACTGGCACCCAAGGAGAATCCGTGAAGCCATCGAGATCTTACCACCTTACCACCTTCCGGAAGGCCAAGTGTGTGCAGGCCTTCAAAACTTGCTGTGGTGTCTTCTTATGCCCGTCTAGCTGGTCCCAAAGCTGGTGCAACCTTCCGTGTACTCACTGATATCGCTTCCTCTGATGTCTGATGAGTTTTCTTTCACTCACCAGCCGCACTTGAACAGAAGCTTGGCCTGCTTGGCAAGCAAGCAGACCAACTTATAAAAGTCCAAGCTTAATGTCCTGGCTGCATTATTTAGGGCCCGATGCCAGCCTTCAACATCGTTATTGGTCCTGACGGAGCGGTGATATCCTGTCCAGCTTGATGGCATCCACAAGTCAGAGACCATCCACGTGGCTTCCACATACTGCAAGACCTGCACAGAAATACATAAGGCACAAGTTTTTTGTGAACATGTCACTTCTTCATTTTCACAGAATCCTTCAAATTATAGAGTTAAAGGTCTGCATGCTTGTTTTTGGAGTGATTTCCACTCTTCTGAGTTTCACTTATTTTAGATTTTAAGTTTCACCTTTTGGTCTGCCTCAGTATTTTGGAGTGATGTACACTCTTCTTGCGTTTCACTCGTTTTAGACTATTTTCTCGGATAAAAAATAATTAGAGAGTGAGCTTTCCATTTTGTTCTGGTTTTAAACAAGACTGGACAAACTTTTTAAACATGTCAACATACCCTCTTTAGCTTGTCATTCTGTTCCACCGTCAGCTTGATGTCCTGGAACAGGATGGGGATGTAGTCACTGGACATGGACAGTACAGTACAAGTGCCAAACATAGCAGAATGGCCAGGGCTATATGCCCGGCTATCTCCACTGAGCGTTAAAGGCTTACCAGCATCAAGGAGTTTCTGGATGAGGGCTTGCTGATGGTGCTTCCAACTCATCTCAATGACTGGCTGGAGAAATCTAAGACAGTAAAATGTCCTCTCAGGCCACATTAAGATTATTTATAATTTTGCAGACCTTCAAAAAGTGTGGCAGCAGACAAGAGGATGTTGCAAGATGGTTTGTTGCCCTAGTTTGCAAAAAGAGAGCAGGCCATCTAGTAATCTGGCCTTCACATCAGCTATCATTGTCTGCATGATGACCTCTTGCCTTCTATAAATGTAGGGAAACATCTTAGACATCTTTTCAGAGATAACTTTGTCATTTGATTTTCTTCTTCACCTCACCCAGAAGAGCAACTCATTCAGCTTCTAGGCTGGCTGGTGTTTCATCTGGTGGGAATCCAGGCAGAAAATTCACCTCGGCTTTTTGAGCCTTCTTGACACTCTTTGCATTCTCCTTGTTGGCATTTTTCTTTATCATATTGGCTGTTAGTTCAGGGCATCTTGTATTTCTTAACTTAGAACGATAGTTTCCCATTTTGAACTTGAGGCTTATTTTCCATCCATACCATCCTGCCACAGATCCTGGTTCCTTCAAACATGGGTTTTTCATTATCAAGGCATAAGCAACATGGTATCTGTGTGATATACCTTGTACAGTGTATGTGAAAATTACCTCCACTAGATTTTCTAGAATGTTACTCTTTATCCCTGCCGGATTCATCATGAGAAGTCTGTCCTTGTCGCGATAATCTTCACAATCTTTGCCAAGTTCCTTGTCATATGAAAAGCTTGGAATGGGGAATTCTTCTGGATGTGGTTGGGAAGCTAGATCAACGTATCACTTGAGCTAATGCTGAGCTGAGTGTACTTTCATAGGGAATTTGCTGACAAGCAGTTGATTAATACCTCCCTTGGCTTTCTGACTTGCATTACCTGCAGATTTAAGAGCTGTGATATTTTCTACTGAATTATCTACCTTGGCATTCCCATCTGAGCCTTTGCGTTTCCTGATAATTTGCTCAGGGGCATTAAGAAAGGGAATGAGGTTGGCAATGTTTCTGTCAGTTTAGAATCTGAGGTGAAGTTTTCCTCTGAGACTCCAAGACCAACCTTTTTGAACAGATCTCCGATATCACCACTGGGATCAGTCTCTGGTACCTCAACTTGTAGTGCAACATTTGGTACCGACTGTATATTGTATAATCAGTGGGTCATTATCTGACATCTGTTGGTCATAGCAGAAGTTGATGCTTGTTGGTCAGCAGAAGTGGTTGTATGTCTGTCAACGGAGATGGGTGGGGCTGGTCAGCAGGGGCAGGTGCTTGTTAAAAATAAGGTTGTCTAGGTGGAACTTTTTGGAAACAGATTTGAATAATTTGAATTTTGTAGGGTTGAGCCTATTGTCCTTTGCCCATGCATCCAAGTCGTCAAGATCCTGTTCAATCTGGCTAGATTCACTGGCAGGGTGGACTTCTGCAAAGGTTAAATCGTCGACATATTTAAAGCTTTTGGTCAAAGATTCTTCAGCAGCCTTATTAATGATAGCCAAAAAAGTTATAGGGCCAAGCTTTGTACCCTGAGGAACTCCACAGGAGAGCACTTTCCACTCGGACAAAGCCGAATGATATTTAACCCGCTGATATGATATTAGCTATCCAAGGTAAGATTTCACTTCTAACGCCTAGCTTGTAGAGTCTTTTTTAATAGCTAAAGTATGGTGAGTTATATACAGGACACATTGTACATGTATATAGATCAGCTTGCGTTAGGTCCACACCATCAATAGTACGCTGCAGTTGTTCCATGTATTCAAATCTACGCTCCTTTTCTCATTGCTCTTGCCTTTGTCTTTCCTCATCCTCTCTTCTCCTTGACTTTTCCTCCCTGTGCATTTCCTGGTCCATCTCCATCTTCCTTTGGATAAGGCTCAGGGTCTCACTCCCACTGTTACTCCTTTTTGATGTTGTTCTGCTTTCACCATTTTGCCTTGAAAAACCAAAACAAAACAACTTGGTTTTTTTGAGGCGGAAGGTGCGGCTGGAGGTTTAGATGTGGCTGATGCTGGGGATGGATTAGGGTGTTCATCATGTATTCTCCTGTCTCGTTTTGAATTGTCCTTGCGACCAAATGTCTTTAAACAATGCTTACATACAACATGTTGAGGTAGTTCCTCAACGTGGCATTTTGGTTTATGTCTATTAAGTGATTTTCCTGTCGCAATCTGTCCAAGAAAATCCCTTCACCAATTTGACCCGTAGCCATGACATACACCTGTATACTTGACCTGCACCACAGATGCTGATTACTGTTTCACCATCCACTTCGGTTGTTTCTGTGAATTTGGGTTGCGTAATTGAATTCCGTTTGCACTTGACAAGTTGGAATCTAAAAAATATCACAATTTTAGAGAAACCATTATTAAAATCTTTGCTTTTGGAAACTTTATGATACTGTACAAGGCCAAAGGAGGGAATGGACACATCACAACTGTACATGTACAGTACTTTTATTTGTTTAACAAACCAGTTTCTAACATTTTCATTTTGCATTAAATGAATGCAATGGCCAGTGGCACTTCTCAGGTAGCCACAACGCAGCGCTTGCAAGAAATTGTCCACTCACACAAAAAATACATGACGGCATACGGAACGGGAATGTACATTGTCCGTTGAATATGTAGACTGCTGAGGAAGTCTTCTATGGTGGAGATCGAAAACTGTTTGCACGTGTGCACGACAGGATGTAGGCCGCGCCGCACGCATTACATGTAGGCCTATGTACTGCTTTCGCTGAGTTTTTTGCCAGTTTTAGCAAAAATAGCCATTTTACGTTCACAATTTCGCTTTAAGAAACGGAGAAAAAACCATTACATCATTGCTTTTTAACGGCCAATCAACGAGGCCCTTATTACATCTTGCATATTCAATAGATAGTGGACCAATAGCAAAGCCCGTAAGAGAGAGCGTAGGCACCGCTGTTCGTGACAAGATATAGATGGCGGTGTCCACGAGCTCCTCGAACACGGAATGAAGCCACGGTGGTTTCTGAAAGCTCTGGATTTTTTTCTGTGAAATTTTACATGATTAAGTCATTTTAGTGTGGCATTTTTTTTCTCTCTTTGGTTTTTTTGTGGTATGAATAAAGCTAAAGGTGCATCAAAGGTGAAACTTGTTGTTACCTGAATGAACAACTGTGGTCATGTTTACTTTTCTTTTAATGTTTATTACACAAGTCTGTGTAACCCTATCATAACATGAAATCCATGAAAAAATTATACAGTTTGAAGATTGAAAAAGACCCCCATCCTGAGGCTGCGGATGGTTTAGTATCAAGGTTTTTTTTAATCATAACGGGTCTAAAATTTATTTCAAATTATTTGACATTGCTTCAAAAGTCATATTTTGGTCTTAATAGTTTCCTTTTCCCGAGTCATGCCTTTGAAGAATCTCTCTCAGCAACAAGGAATATTATCCCATTCACTTTGTACACGATTGGCCAATTCCCTGTTTTTCAAAGGGGTAATTAAAATGCAAATATTTAATTAACTGGCAAATTTGGGATTGTGGATTTTGGTTTGTAATGATCCCTGAGGTTTTACCTATCAGTCTGTGGTGTTTCCACTTAGTTCCCAGAGGTGCGCCAAGAAACTTGTTTTCTGAGCACATTTTGAAGCCATGCCCTGTGGTCTATTAATTGATATTCAAGGCCTACCTACTTTACCCCTTCATGTCTGAAGACCTTGAGAAGTATCCAGATACCAAGAAGGATAGTAATTAGAATCAACACGAGCCCAATCAACTGCCAAACGGAGCCATTTCGTGAATCCAAAGATGACCATCGAGGTGGAGGTGTAGGTGTGGGTGAATACGGAGGCGGTTGTGGAAGTGGTGATGGAATTAATGGAGTCCAGTCTCAGACGTCATTCAGCCCAATTTGAGAAGCCATAATTATTTGATATTTATAGCGCGCGCTGCGCTAAATAATCTTTGAACCCTCATTTTTGACCTTCATATTGTATTTTCTGTTTGTGAATTCTGTTTTCTTAATTCTTCCTCTTCTATCATTAATTTGTGGTCTCTGTGTGTGCTTCTTTGATGTGTGTTACCCCGCTTAAATCCTCTCATTTTACACATTCAAATCTGCAGCTTTTCTGCTTTGCGGACCTCTCCTCCTCCTCATATTATACACAAATGTACATGTATGTACAGTGCACAGGTATGTCCTCAATTTGCATACAGTAGTACATGTCTTTCTGAATGTTGCTATTATTATACTTCATTGTCAGGAATTGACAACATTTGTTCAGACAATGGGTAAATGATTGCAATGTCACTACTCAATGCCACAGTGAAATACCAGGTAAGTATCTTCACATCAGTGTGACAAGTGTTCACCAGGTTTACATCCTCAGATCTTACACTTCTGCTTTCAATAACATTTATAAATTACAATTAGTAACTATGCTATTTTACAAGATTTTATTTAGACTTAAGCAAATTTAAAACACACACCTCATATCTAGTGGATTGTTGATTGATCCATGTGCTTTTGAATTAAGCAGTGCTTTCTTCAGTTTTAATTTTTTTTAACGGAATGTTTATTTAGAGAGTACAAATATTTAAGCGATAGTTGGTGTTAGCACCTGAACCCTGGAATGACCCAACTTCAGGGTGTCACTGGGGATTCAAACCTCAGCTGACGGTTCAGGTTATGACCCATACTCTATTTATATTCCGCTAATGAATATTGAAGTGATCCCCCATGTACTGTTCTCAGGTTGCAGCATTGCTGCGAGAATAGATAAAATGATCCTGGGATTATAGCAGTATGTGCATGGTTTCATGGCTTCTGACTGCCATACGAACAGAGATAATTGACTATTAGGAACACCACCAACGTAGGGCTGGATAGCTCAGTTGCAATAGCTCTTTAAATGAATATTGAAAAATGTTTGAAAATTGTAGATTTGTCATTGTTTGTGAAGTTTTTTCATCGGTATATAGTAAACGTATTCTATATTCTTATTTTATTCTTAAATGCTTATTTGTAAACAAAGACTTAATACCGATATTTGCATCTAATTCTTATAATGATAGACTTATAATGATGTACTGCTTTGAAAGATGATTCAGTTTTCTGGGTTATGCAGATTGTAATACAAATGATTAGATTTACTGAGTGTAAACAATAAAATGTACATGCATTCTTTAGCAGCCGTTTACTACACTGCTGATGTTATGACATTTGTAATGATACAGCAGCCCAAACATGCAAATTAATGTTTTGTCAAAATGCTCCACTACCACTGCAAAATGCTCCACACTGCTGAAATACCTGAGAATCTTCTCCAGAGCTCTTGGAAAGATCAACATGCAGCTTGAATGTAATCAAGAGACACATTGAACACAGTATCATGTTGTAACTGTCATTGCCTGAAGAATTGTTGTATGAATCAACATGTGCAGTTATGACAACTGACATCCAACATGAGTGGAACAAACATCCTCAGCCTGCACCCTCATCATCATCACTTTCACTCTCTCCAAGACAGCAGTGAATCTGTGCCAGGTACTGAGCTTGTGATGTGTTTCTTCTCATCAGTCAGAGATCTGCCAAGATATCAGATTTCAACAATGTCACTGATTCTCTTCAAGACTGGTACAAGTGCCTAACTAACATCCTGATGAAGAAGGCACAACTGTGCTGCATGGGTAAAGGTGCAGGAGTTCTGAAAATCCATTGAGATTATTGAGATGAAGTGAACACACATCAGTGTTATCATTGAACTTCGCTACATTGCAGAAGCTGTACAGACACACAGTACAGCCAACCAGTAGGAGAGTGATACTGCTACCATGCAGCATTCATTGATAAATGACATGCAGTGAAACATCCTGATAAATGATACATGTGAAAAGCCATCAGTGTGTATAGAACTACAGAGATAATCATGGTATCCTCAACAACAACTTGTGGACTTGAGCAGTGAGCATCAACAGTGGAGTGGAGCATATGGCAAGTCATCCATTCGTCCACGGAGACTGTGAATCTTTGTACACCTACACAAATAAGCAAGATGCAGAAATTGTTGTGGACATTTCGAATGTACATGTACATGTAATAATTTGTTTACTGCAGTATTTGCACAATATCAGGAAAGTAAAGTCTCTGCATGAGGTACTGTATGATATCATTAGTTTTTCAGTAGGAAGTACTTTAGCTAAAAATGTACAACATATGGCACTGAGGTTTATGAATTCCATTCACATTGTATGAAGTCCTATCACATATACATTTAATATGTAATATTAATTAATTTACTGAACTGCAGGAGGTGCTCACATTTTAGAGCAAACTGAAGAAATCTGTGAAACTCTGATAAGAATTCTCATGTTGAAGTTATTTTCTATATTCATTGATTTGTATTGAATTCTATTATCATCCAACCGGTTGATGAGCGCCATACTTATGAAAGTTAGATAAGTTACAGTTAGATAAAAAGAATTAGCCATTAGTCTAATTATTGTACGTGTAATTGAAAGCAGAAGTGTTGTATTTTTTTTCACCAAGTCAAACATGTAGCTTATAAATCATCACCAATCTTGGTTGTTCTTGGCTTGCATGTTTGTTCCAGCACAAAATGTGAAGTTGAAGTGACATTGCATGATTTTGTTCACAGTTGTCAAATGGTGATTGTAAAACATCATCAGTTGACAAGTTTAATATGATAATAACTGTAAGGATTGTATGATCTCCATATTAAAAAACCTCATTAAAATGCTGAGCTTTCAAGACAACTTCACCCCTGGTCCCTGTAGATGACACAAATGTCTTCTATTTTCTTTCTATTAGAATTTCAAACACAAGATTTCTGCTGATCTTGAAAGATTGCTAGAAATCCTCCCACAATGTCTTGGTCACAGAGTCAAAGATCCATGACATCACTCTGTAGTGAATGTTTATGGCAGCTGACCTCTTTTTAATTGTCTTTCTCGTGTAATTTTGCTTTTTTCCATTCTCCTATCAATTTCTTTCATTCTTAAGGCACTCTACATCATGTCTCTCTGTAAATTGACACCTGATTGTGGAGGCCTTGATGCATAAAGAGTCTGCACCACTGGTGATGTCATGCAATAGGGTAATGGTCTAGTTAGTGTAAGTTGAAACACTTGAAAGAAGGCAACAATGAGTCAGGTGGTTCCTGATGATACCCCCACCTCTGAGTGGTTAATACAAAGAACCAGCAATGGATATTGTTGGTCTTTGGGGGACCTTCATACCACAAGTGTTTTCAGTTTGTACAAAATAAAGAAACCTTTAAATCATGTACTGAACAGAAAATGCATGTTTACTTTTCTTTGTTGTTGTTGTTGTTGTTGTTGTTGTCGTTTTTGCTGTCGTTTTTGTTGTTGTTTTGGTAGGGAAAGCATTAACTTTGATCATGCATTTTTTTCAAAATGCATTTCAAAAATAGAATATTGTTATCTGTTTCCAGAGAAACTAATATATGAAGATTGCATCATGTAAAACAGTGTAATTGATTAGTGGGACATTGCCGTTGACATTCTCCTAATTCATAAATTATCAGGGGAGGGGGAAACTTGGCCACATTCCCCACCAGGATTGGCAGGGAAATGCCACCACCCATGTATGAGAGATGTAAATGTAGAAAGAACCCCACCAACCACCACCTCCCCCCCCCCCCCCCCGTGAGAAAAGTTGTTTGGTTCTTAATTCAAAATAAATGTCGATTTTTATGCTTCAAGAACGTATGATGAAATTCTCATACAATGTTTGGAAATTTCAAGACATTTTCATACCATTGGGCTCTAGAGTGTTTTAATCCTGACGGATCATTAAATTGGTCCAAATCAGTCCACGGTGCTCATTAATATTCTATATATACCCTCAAAATCTTTTTGAACAAAGCATTTGCTGAACCCTTGATGAGAAGTGTTGTAAAGAAAGAATGGTCACCACAGTTGAGCTGTTTGGATGAAATAAGCCATGAAGTCACTCTTTTTGCCACGTAGTGGATGAGTATATTTTTTTTTAGTCTGGCACCAGTCAATTTGGCAGTTTTACGGTCATTTTTCTTTGCACGGTCCTTTCCCAAAAAAAATCATTGGTTACCCTATACAAAATTAAATTGAATTTCAGCTTCATGTTGGTGTATGGTTTGATTGCCTGAGAAACTTGTTAGCATTTTTAATAATTGTTTGAAATTTGGCATTTTCCATAGGAACCTATGGGAATTATTCACTGGTCTGCGTGTCTGCCGCCCTCTGTTAGAGATATCAGGTACATGCACAGATTTTTTGTGCAAAGGGAAGGGATCATTCTAACTTTGTCCCGACCAATATCACCTTTCTTTTTTACAAGACGCCGTAAGAGACGGTATCTATGTTTCGTCTTTAAATTTCAGTGGGTGCTATCTCCAAATTTCACCCTTGAAAGATAACCTGATTTTGTCTTCAATATTTTGATGTTTTCACTTTTCAATGATAGCCCTGAACCTTACATTTTTGTCAGAGAAAAAACTAGTTTGCTTGAAGGCCGGAGCAATTTCCAAAAGGATAGCGTGAAGATTGTTCAATGTACAATTTGAATTGAAGACTGTATGAAATTTCTGTTGATCAGTCCAGGCCATGCGCGCTGCATATTAATGAGCGATATTGTCTACACTTGACAATGGAATACGCGCAAGGTGCAATTATTCCATTGTACGCACAGCACGACGCGCTAAGCAACGTTTTGAACACCATAAACTGACGCCCAAACAATAAACATATCGGTTGATATCGACATTCTTGTGCTGTTTAGTTTCAGGTTATAGAGTATATAGCTGGGAGTTTGGGGCTGCCATGCAGGAAGGGTGATTGGGCCTTCTTTTTGCCTGAGAATTTTACGGGAACGGAAAACCAAAAATGGTGCAATTGAAGACACGCATTTCAAGAACAAAACCTAAATTCAAAATAAAGCCATTGCTTATCATGCTTAAGGTGCAATTATTCCATTGTACGCACAGCACGACGCGCTAGGCAACGTTTTGCAAACCATACACTGACGCCCAAACAATAAACATATCGGTTGATATCGACATTATTGTGCTGTAACGTGTCAGGTTATAGAGTATAGCTGGGGGGTTTGGGGCTGCCAGGAAGGGTGATTGGGCCTTATTTTTGCCTGAGAATTTTACGGGAACGGAAAACCAAAAATGGTGCAATTGAAGACACTCATTTCAAGAACAAAACCTAAATTCAAAATAAAGCCCTTGCTTGTCGATGCCCACGGTCGTGGGTAGTTTTCGGCAAACTTATTGGAAACGAATATTTTTATTTCCAAGTTTTTTTTAAGGGAAGGGATGATTCTAACTTTCTCCCGACCTACATCCCCTTTCTTCTTTACAAAACGCCATAAGATACGGTATATAGGTTTTGTCTTTAAATTCAAGTTGGTGCTATCTCCAAATTTCATACTTGAAAGATAACCCGATTTTGTCTACAATTTTTTGATGTTTTCACTTTTCAATGATAGCCCTGAACCTTACATTTTTGTCAGAGAAAAAACTAGTTTGCTTGTAGGCCGGAGCAATTTCCGAAAGGATAGCGTCAAGATTGTTCAATGTACAATTTGAATTGAAGACTGCTTTCTGTTGATCAGGAAAAGCGCGCTGCATATTCATGAGCGATATTGTCTACACTTGACAATGGAATACGCGCAAGGTGCAATTATTCCATTGTACGCACAGCACGAAGCGCTAGGCAACGTTTTGCACAACATACACTGACGCCCAAACAATAAACATATCGGTTGATATCGACATTCTTGTGCTGTTACGTGTCAGGTTATAGAGTATAGCTGGGGGTTTGGGGCTGCCAAGAAGGGTGATTGGGCCTTATTTTTGTCTGACAATTTTACGGGAACGGAAAACCAAAAATGGTGGAATTGAAGACACGCAGCTCAAGAACAAAACCTAAATTCAAAATAAAGCCCTTGCTTATCATAGCCCACGGTCGTGCGTAGTTTTCGGCAAACTTATTGGAAACGAATATTTTCATTTCCTGGTTTTTTTTAAGGGAATGGATCATTCTAACTTTGCCCAGACCAACATCTCCTTTCTTTTTTACAAAACGCCGTAAGAGACGGTACCTAGGTTTCGTCTTTAAATTCCAGTGGGTGCTATCTCCAAATTTCACCCTTGAAAGATAACCTGATTTTGTCTTCAATATTTTGATGTTTTCACTTTTCAATGATAGCCCTGAAACTAATATTTTTGTCAGAGAAAAAACTAGTTTGCTTATAGGCCGGAGCAATTTCCAAAAGGATAGCGTCAAGATTGTTCAATGTACAATTTGAATTGAAGACTGTATGAAATTTCTGTTGATCAGTCCCGGCCATGCGCGCTGCATATTAATGAGCGATATTGTCTACATTTGACAATGGAATACGCGCAAGGTGCAATTATTCCATTGTACGCACATCACGACGCGCTAGGCAACGTTTTGCAAACCATACACTGACGCCCAAACAATAAACATATCGGTTGATATCGACATTCTTGTGCTGTTACGTGTCATGTTATAGTGTATAGCTGGGGGGTTTGGGGCTGCCAGGAAGGGCGATTGGGCCTTATTTTTGTCTGACAATTTCACGGGAACGGAAAACCAAAAATGGTGGAATTGAAGACACGCAGCTCAAGAACAAAATTCAAAATAAAGCCCTTGCTTATCATAGCCCACGGTCGTGCGTAGTTTTCGGCAAACTTATTGGAAACGAACATTTTCATTTCCTGGTTTTTTTTTAAGGGAATGGATCATTCTAACTTTGTCCAGACCAACATCTCCTTTCTTTTCTACAAAACGCCGTCAGAGACGGTACCTAGGTTTCGTCTTTAAATTCCAGTGGGTGCTATCTCCAAATTTCACCCTTGAAAGATAACCTGATTTTGTCTTCAATATTTTGATGTTTTCACTTTTCAATGATGGCCCTGAAACTAATATTTTTGTCAGAGAAAAAACTAGTTTGCTTGTAGGCCGGAGCAATTTCCAAAAGGATAGCGTCAAGATTGTTCAATGTACAATTTGAATTGAAGACTGTATGAAATTTCTGTTGATCAGTCCAGGCCATGCGCGCTGCATATTAATGAGCGATATTGTCTACACTTGACAATGGAATACGCGCAAGGTGCAATTATTCCATTGTACGCACATCACGACGCGCTAGGCAACGTTTTGCAAACCATACACTGACGCCCAAACAATAAACATATCGGTTGATATCGACATTCTTGTGCTGTTACGTGTCAGGTTATAGTGTATAGCTGGGGGGTCTGGGGCTGCCAGGAAGGGTGATTGGGCCTTATTTTTGTCTGACAATTTTAAGGGGAACGGAAAACCAAAAATGGTGGAATTGAAGACACGCAGCTCAAGAACAAAATTCAAAATAAAGCCCTTGCTTATCATAGCCCACGGTCGTGCGTAGTTTTCGGCAAACTTATTGGAAACGAATATTTTCATTTCCTGGTTTTTTTTAAGGGAATGGATCATTCTAACTTTGCCCAGACCAACATCTCCTTTCTTTTTTACAAAACGCCGTAAGAGACGGTACCTAGGTTTCGTCTTTAAATTTCAGTGGGTGCTATCTCCAAATTTCACCCTTGAAAGATAACCTGATTTTGTCTTCAATATTTTGATGTTTTCACTTTTCAATGATAGCCCTGAAACTAATATTTTTGTCAGAGAAAAAACTAGTTTGCTTATAGGCCGGAGCAATTTCCAAAAGGATAGCGTCAAGATTGTTCAATGTACAATTTGAATTGAAGACTGTATGAAATTTCTGTTGATCAGTCCCGGCCATGCGCGCTGCATATTAATGAGCGATATTGTCTACATTTGACAATGGAATACGCGAAAGGTGCAATTATTCCATTGTACGCACATCACGACGCGCTAGGCAACGTTTTGCAAACCATACACTGACGCCCAAACAATAAACATATCGGTTGATATCGACATTCTTGTGCTGTTACGTGTCAGGTTATAGTGTATAGCTGGGGGGTCTGGGGCTGCCAGGAAGGGTGATTGGGCCTTATTTTTGTCTGACAATTTTACGGGAACGGAAAACCAAAAATGGTGGAATTGAAGACACACAGCTCAAGAACAAAACCTAAATTCAAAATAAAGCCCTTGCTTATCATAGCCCACGGTCGTGCGTAGTTTTCGGCAAACTTATTGGAAACGAATATTTTCATTTCCTGGTTTTTTTTAAGGGAATGGATCATTCTAACTTTGCCCAGACCAACATCTCCTTTCTTTTTTACAAAACGCCGTAAGAGACGGTACCTAGGTTTCGTCTTTAAATTCCAGTGGGTGCTATCTCCAAATTTCACCCTTGAAAGATAACCTGATTTTGTCTTCAATATTTTGATGTTTTCACTTTTCAATGATAGCCCTGAAACTAATATTTTTGTCAGAGAAAAAACTAGTTTGCTTATAGGCCGGAGCAATTTCCAAAAGGATAGCGTCAAGATTGTTCAATGTACAATTTGAATTGAAGACTGTATGAAATTTCTGTTGATCAGTCCCGGCCATGCGCGCTGCATATTAATGAGCGATATTGTCTACATTTGACAATGGAATACGCGCAAGGTGCAATTATTCCATTGTACGCACATCACGACGCGCTAGGCAACGTTTTGCAAACCATACACTGACGCCCAAACAATAAACATATCGGTTGATATCGACATTCTTGTGCTGTTACGTGTCATGTTATAGTGTATAGCTGGGGGGTTTGGGGCTGCCAGGAAGGGCGATTGGGCCTTATTTTTGTCTGATAATTTCACGGGAACGGAAAACCAAAAATGGTGGAATTGAAGACACGCAGCTCAAGAACAAAATTCAAAATAAAGCCCTTGCTTATCATAGCCCACGGTCGTGCGTAGTTTTCGGCAAACTTATTGGAAACGAACATTTTCATTTCCTGGTTTTTTTTTAAGGGAATGGATCATTCTAACTTTGTCCAGACCAACATCTCCTTTCTTTTCTACAAAACGCCGTCAGAGACGGTACCTAGGTTTCGTCTTTAAATTCCAGTGGGTGCTATCTCCAAATTTCACCCTTGAAAGATAACCTGATTTTGTCTTCAATATTTTGATGTTTTCACTTTTCAATGATGGCCCTGAAACTAATATTTTTGTCAGAGAAAAAACTAGTTTGCTTGTAGGCCGGAGCAATTTCCAAAAGGATAGCGTCAAGATTGTTCAATGTACAATTTGAATTGAAGACTGTATGAAATTTCTGTTGATCAGTCCAGGCCATGCGCGCTGCATATTAATGAGCGATATTGTCTACACTTGACAATGGAATACGCGCAAGGTGCAATTATTCCATTGTACGCACATCACGACGCGCTAGGCAACGTTTTGCAAACCATACACTGACGCCCAAACAATAAACATATCGGTTGATATCGACATTCTTGTGCTGTTACGTGTCAGGTTATAGTGTATAGCTGGGGGGTCTGGGGCTGCCAGGAAGGGTGATTGGGCCTTATTTTTGTCTGACAATTTTAAGGGGAACGGAAAACCAAAAATGGTGGAATTGAAGACACGCAGCTCAAGAACAAAATTCAAAATAAAGCCCTTGCTTATCATAGCCCACGGTCGTGCGTAGTTTTCGGCAAACTTATTGGAAACGAATATTTTCATTTCCTGGTTTTTTTTAAGGGAATGGATCATTCTAACTTTGCCCAGACCAACATCTCCTTTCTTTTTTACAAAACGCCGTAAGAGACGGTACCTAGGTTTCGTCTTTAAATTTCAGTGGGTGCTATCTCCAAATTTCACCCTTGAAAGATAACCTGATTTTGTCTTCAATATTTTGATGTTTTCACTTTTCAATGATAGCCCTGAAACTAATATTTTTGTCAGAGAAAAAACTAGTTTGCTTATAGGCCGGAGCAATTTCCAAAAGGATAGCGTCAAGATTGTTCAATGTACAATTTGAATTGAAGACTGTATGAAATTTCTGTTGATCAGTCCCGGCCATGCGCGCTGCATATTAATGAGCGATATTGTCTACATTTGACAATGGAATACGCGAAAGGTGCAATTATTCCATTGTACGCACATCACGACGCGCTAGGCAACGTTTTGCAAACCATACACTGACGCCCAAACAATAAACATATCGGTTGATATCGACATTCTTGTGCTGTTACGTGTCAGGTTATAGTGTATAGCTGGGGGGTCTGGGGCTGCCAGGAAGGGTGATTGGGCCTTATTTTTGTCTGACAATTTTACGGGAACGGAAAACCAAAAATGGTGGAATTGAAGACACACAGCTCAAGAACAAAACCTAAATTCAAAATAAAGCCCTTGCTTATCATAGCCCACGGTCGTGCGTAGTTTTCGGCAAACTTATTGGAAACGAATATTTTTATTTCCTGGGTTTTTTTTTTAGGGAATGGATCATTCTAACTTTGTCCAGACCAACATCTCCTTTCTTTTTTACAACACGCCGTAAGAGACGGTATCTAGATTTCGTCTTTAAATTCAAGTGGGTGCTATCTCCAAATTTCACCCTTGAAAGATAACCTGATTTTGTCTTCAATATTTTGATGTTTTCACTTTTCAATGATAGCCCTGAAACTAATATTTTTGTCAGAGAAAAAACTAGTTTGCTTGTAGGCCGGAGCAATTTCCAAAAGGATAGCGTCAAGATTGTTCAATGTACAATTTGAATTGAAGACTGTATGAAATTTCTGTTGATCAGTCCAGGCCATGCGCGCTGCATATTAATGAGCGATATTGTCTACACTTGACAATGGAATACGCGCAAGGTGCAATTATTCCATTGTACGCACAGCACGACGCGCTAGGCAACGTTTTGCAAACCATACACTGACGCCCAAACAATAAACATATCGGTTGATATCGACATTATTGTGCTGTAACGTGTCAGGTTATAGAGTATAGCTGGGGGTTTGGGGCTGCCAGGAAGGGTGATTGTTCATTATTTTTGCCTGACAATTTTACGCCGGATCGGAAAACCAAAAATGGTGGAATTGAAGACACGCAGCTCAAGAACAAAACCTTAATTCAAAATAAAGCCCTTGCTTATCATAGCCCACGGTCGTGCGTAGTTTTCGGCAAACTTATTGGAAACGAATATTTTTATTTCCTGGGGGTTTTTTTTAGGGAATGGATCATTCTAACTTTGTCCAGACCAACATCTCCTTTCTTTTTTACAAAACGCCGTAAGAGACGGTATCTAGATTTCGTCTTTAAATTCAAGTGGGTGCTATCTCCAAATTTCACCCTTGAAAGATAACCCGATTTTGTCTTCAATATTTTGATATTTTCACTTTTCAATGATAGCCCTGAACCTAATATTTTTGTCAGAGAAAAAACTAGTTTGCCTGTAGGCCGGAGCAATTTCCAAAAGGATAGCGTCAAGATTGTTCAATGTACAATTTGAATTGAAGACTGTATTAAATTTATGTTGATCGGTCCAGGTCATGCGCGCTGCATATTAATGAGCGATATTGTCTACACTTGACAATGGAATACTCGCAAGGTTCAATTATTCCATTGTACGCACAGCACGACGCGCTAGGCAACGTTTTGCAAACCATACACTGACGCCCAAACAATAAACATATCGGTTGATATCGACATTCTTGTGCTGTTACGTGTCAGGTTATAGTGTATAGCTGGGGGGTTTGGGGCTGCCAGGAAGGGTGATTGGGCCTTATTTTTGCCTGACAATTTTACGCCGGATCGGAAAACCAAAAATGGTGGAATTGAAGACACGCAGCTCAAGAACAAAACCTTAATTCAAAATAAAGCCCTTGCTTATCATAGCCCACGGTCGTGCGTAGTTTTCGGCAAACTTATTGGAAACGAATATTTTTATTTCCTGGGTTTTTTTTTTAGGGAATGGATCATTCTAACTTTGTCCAGACCAACATCTCCTTTCTTTTTTACAAAACGCCGTAAGAGACGGTATCTAGATTTCGTCTTTAAATTCAAGTGGGTGCTATCTCCAAATTTCACCCTTGAAAGATAACCCGATTTTGTCTTCAATATTTTGATATTTTCACTTTTCAATGATGGCCCTGAAACTAATATTTTTGTCAGAGAAAAAACTAGTTTGCTTGTAGGCCGGAGCAATTTCCAAAAGGATAGCGTCAAGATTGTTCAATGTACAATTTGAATTGAAGACTGTGTGAAATTTCTGTTGATCAGTCCAGGCCATGCGCGCTGCATATTAATGAGCGATATTGTCTACACTTGACAATGGAATACGCGCAAGGTGCAATTATTCCATTGTACGCACATCACGACGCGCTAGGCAACGTTTTGCAAACCATACACTGACGCCCAAACAATAAACATATCGGTTGATATCGACATTCTTGTGCTGTTACGTGTCAGGTTATAGTGTATAGCTGGGGGGTCTGGGGCTGCCAGGAAGGGTGATTGGGCCTTATTTTTGTCTGACAATTTTAAGGGGAACGGAAAACCAAAAATGGTGGAATTGAAGACACGCAGCTCAAGAACAAAATTCAAAATAAAGCCCTTGCTTATCATAGCCCACGGTCGTGCGTAGTTTTCGGCAAACTTATTGGAAACGAATATTTTCATTTCCTGGTTTTTTTTAAGGGAATGGATCATTCTAACTTTGCCCAGACCAACATCTCCTTTCTTTTTTACAAAACGCCGTAAGAGACGGTACCTAGGTTTCGTCTTTAAATTTCAGTGGGTGCTATCTCCAAATTTCACCCTTGAAAGATAACCTGATTTTGTCTTCAATATTTTGATGTTTTCACTTTTCAATGATAGCCCTGAAACTAATATTTTTGTCAGAGAAAAAACTAGTTTGCTTATAGGCCGGAGCAATTTCCAAAAGGATAGCGTCAAGATTGTTCAATGTACAATTTGAATTGAAGACTGTATGAAATTTCTGTTGATCAGTCCCGGCCATGCGCGCTGCATATTAATGAGCGATATTGTCTACATTTGACAATGGAATACGCGAAAGGTGCAATTATTCCATTGTACGCACATCACGACGCGCTAGGCAACGTTTTGCAAACCATACACTGACGCCCAAACAATAAACATATCGGTTGATATCGACATTTTTGTGCTGTTACGTGTCATGTTATAGTGTATAGCTGGGGGGTTTGGGGCTGCCAGGAAGGGCGATTGGGCCTTATTTTTGTCTGACAATTTCACGGGAACGGAAAACCAAAAATGGTGGAATTGAAGACACACAGCTCAAGAACAAAACCTAAATTCAAAATAAAGCCCTTGCTTATCATAGCCCACGGTCGTGCGTAGTTTTCGGCAAACTTATTGGAAACGAATATTTTTATTTCCTGGGTTTTTTTTTTAGGGAATGGATCATTCTAACTTTGTCCAGACCAACATCTCCTTTCTTTTTTACAAAACGCCGTAAGAGACGGTATCTAGATTTCGTCTTTAAATTCAAGTGGGTGCTATCTCCAAATTTCACCCTTGAAAGATAACCCGATTTTGTCTTCAATATTTTGATATTTTCACTTTTCAATGATAGCACTGAACCTAATATTTTTGTCAGAGAAAAAACTAGTTTGCCTGTAGGCCGGAGCAATTTCCAAAAGGATAGCGTCAAGATTGTTCAATGTACAATTTGAATTGAAGACTGTATTAAATTTATGTTGATCGGTCCAGGTCATGCGCGCTGCATATTAATGAGCGATATTGTCTACACTTGACAATGGAATACTCGCAAGGTGCAATTATTCCATTGTACGCACAGCACGACGCGCTAGGCAACGTTTTGCAAACCATACACTGACGCCCAAACAATAAACATATCGGTTGATATCGACATTATTGTGCTGTAACGTGTCAGGTTATAGAGTATAGCTGGGGGTTTGGGGCTGCCAGGAAGGGTGATTGTTCATTATTTTTGTCTGACAATTTTACGGGAACGGAAAACCAAAAATTGTGGAATTGAAGACACGCAGCTCAAGAACAAAACCTAAATTCAAAATAAAGCCCTTGCTTATCATAGCCCACGGTCGTGCGTAGTTTTCGGCAAACTTATTGGAAACGAATATTTTCATTTCCTGTGTTTTTTTAAGGGAATGGATCATTCTAACTTTGTCCAGACCAACATCTCCTTTCTTTTTTACAAAACGCCGTAAGAGGCTGTATCTAGGTTTCGTCTTTAAATTCAAGTGGGTGCTATTCTCCAAATTTCACCCTTGAAAGATAACCTGATTTTGTCTTCAATATTTTGATGTTTTCACTTTTCAATGTTAGCCCTGAAACTAATATTTCTGTCAGAGAAAAGACTAGTTTGCTTGTAGGCCGGAGCAATTTCCAAAAGGATAGCGTCAAGATTGTTCAATGTACAATTTGAATTGAAGACTGTATTAAATTTCTGTTGATCGGTCCAGGCCATGCGCGCTGCATATTAATGAGCGATATTGTCTACACTTGACAATGGAATACGCGCAAGGTGCAATTATTCCATTGTACGCACAGCACGACGCCCTAGGCAACGTTTTGCAAACCATACACTGACGCCCAAACAATAAACATATCGGTTGATATCGACATTATTGTGCTGTTACGTGTCAGGTTATAGTGTATAGCTGGGGGGTTTGGGGCTGCCAGGAAGGGTGATTGGGCCTTATTTTTGCCTGACAATTTTACGCCGGATCGGAAAACCAAAAATGGTGGAATTGAAGACACGCAGCTCAAGAACAAAACCTTAATTCAAAATAAAGCCCTTGCTTATCATAGCCCACGGTCGTGCGTAGTTTTCGGCAAACTTATTGGAAACGAATATTTTTATTTCCTGGGGTTTTTTTTTAGGGAATGGATCATTCTAACTTTGTCCAGACCAACATCTCCTTTCTTTTTTACAAAACGCCGTAAGAGACGGTATCTAGATTTCGTCTTTAAATTCAAGTGGGTGCTATCTCCAAATTTCACCCTTGAAAGATAACCCGATTTTGTCTTCAATATTTTGATATTTTCACTTTTCAATGATAGCCCTGAACCTAATATTTTTGTCAGAGAAAAAACTAGTTTGCCTGTAGGCCGGAGCAATTTCCAAAAGGATAGCGTCAAGATTGTTCAATGTACAATTTGAATTGAAGACTGTATTAAATTTATGTTGATCGGTCCAGGTCATGCGCGCTGCATATTAATGAGCGATATTGTCTACACTTGACAATGGAATACGCGCAAGGTGCAATTATTCCATTGTACGCACAGCACGACGCGCTAGGCAACGTTTTGCAAACCATACACTGACGCCCAAACAATAAACATATCGGTTGATATCGACATTATTGTGCTGTAACGTGTCAGGTTATAGAGTATAGCTGGGGGTTTGGGGCTGCCAGGAAGGGTGATTGTTCATTATTTTTGCCTGACAATTTTACGCCGGATCGGAAAACCAAAAATGGTGGAATTGAAGACACGCAGCTCAAGAACAAAACCTTAATTCAAAATAAAGCCCTTGCTTATCATAGCCCACGGTCGTGCGTAGTTTTCGGCAAACTTATTGGAAACGAATATTTTTATTTCCTGGGGTTTTTTTTTAGGGAATGGATCATTCTAACTTTGTCCAGACCAACATCTCCTTTCTTTTTTACAAAACGCCGTAAGAGACGGTATCTAGATTTCGTCTTTAAATTCAAGTGGGTGCTATCTCCAAATTTCACCCTTGAAAGATAACCCGATTTTGTCTTCAATATTTTGATATTTTCACTTTTCAATGATAGCCCTGAACCTAATATTTTTGTCAGAGAAAAAACTATAGTTTGCCTGTAGGCCGGAGCAATTTCCAAAAGGATAGCGTCAAGATTGTTCAATGTACAATTTGAATTGAAGACTGTATTAAATTTATGTTGATCGGTCCAGGTCATGCGCGCTGCATATTAATGAGCGATATTGTCTACACTTGACAATGGAATACGCGCAAGGTGCAATTATTCCATTGTACGCACAGCACGACGCGCTAGGCAACGTTTTGCAAACCATACACTGACGCCCAAACAATAAACATATCGGTTGATATCGACATTATTGTGCTGTTACGTGTCAGGTTATAGAGTATAGCTGGGGGTTTGGGGCTGCCAGGAAGGGTGATTGTTCATTATTTTTGTCTGACAATTTTACGGGAACTGAAAACCAAAAATGGTGGAATTGAAGACACGCAGCTCAAGAACAAAACCTAAATTCAAAATAAAGCCCTTGCTTATCATAGCCCACGGTCGTGCGTAGTTTTCGGCAAACTTATTGGAAACGAATATTTTCATTTCCTGTGTTTTTTTAAGGGAATGGATCATTCTAACTTTGTCCAGACCAACATCTCCTTTCTTTTTTACAAAACGCCGTAAGAGACGGTATCTAGATTTCGTCTTTAAATTCAAGTGGGTGCTATCTCCAAATTTCACCCTTGAAAGATAACCCGATTTTGTCTTCAATATTTTGATATTTTCACTTTTCAATGATAGCCCTGAACCCAATATTTTTGTCAGAGAAAAAACTAGTTTGCCTGTAGGCCGGAGCAATTTCCAAAAGGATAGCGTCAAGATTGTTCAATGTACAATTTGAATTGAAGACTGTATTAAATTTATGTTGATCGGTCCAGGTCATGCGCGCTGCATATTAATGAGCGATATTGTCTACACTTGACAATGGAATACGCGCAAGGTGCAATTATTCCATTGTACGCACAGCACGACGCGCTAGGCAACGTTTTGCAAACCATACACTGACGCCCAAACAATAAACATATCGGTTGATATCGACATTATTGTGCTGTAACGTGTCAGGTTATAGAGTATAGCTGGGGGTTTGGGGCTGCCAGGAAGGGTGATTGTTCATTATTTTTGTCTGACAATTTTACGGGAACGGAAAACCAAAAATGGTGGAATTGAAGACACGCAGCTCAAGAACAAAACCTAAATTCAAAATAAAGCCCTTGCTTATCATAGCCCACGGTCGTGCGTAGTTTTCGGCAAACTTATTGGAAACGAATATTTTTATTTCCTGGGTTTTTTTTTTAGGGAATGGATCATTCTAACTTTGTCCAGACCAACATCTCCTTTCTTTTTTACAAAACGCCGTAAGAGACGGTATCTAGATTTCGTCTTTAAATTCAAGTGGGTGCTATCTCCAAATTTCACCCTTGAAAGATAACCCGATTTTGTCTTCAATATTTTGATATTTTAACTTTTCAATGATAGCACTGAACCTAATATTTTTGTCAGAGAAAAAACTAGTTTGCCTGTAGGCCGGAGCAATTTCCAAAAGGATAGCGTCAAGATTGTTCAATGTACAATTTGAATTGAAGACTGTATTAAATTTATGTTGATCGGTCCAGGTCATGCGCGCTGCATATTAATGAGCGATATTGTCTACACTTGACAATGGAATACGCGCAAGGTGCAATTATTCCATTGTACGCACAGCACGACGCGCTAGGCAACGTTTTGCAAACCATACACTGACGCCCAAACAATAAACATATCGGTTGATATCGACATTATTGTGCTGTAACGTGTCAGGTTATAGAGTATAGCTGGGGGTTTGGGGCTGCCAGGAAGGGTGATTGTTCATTATTTTTGTCTGACAATTTTACGGGAACGGAAAACCAAAAATTGTGGAATTGAAGACACGCAGCTCAAGAACAAAACCTAAATTCAAAATAAAGCCCTTGCTTATCATAGCCCACGGTCGTGCGTAGTTTTCGGCAAACTTATTGGAAACGAATATTTTCATTTCCTGTGTTTTTTTAAGGGAATGGATCATTCTAACTTTGTCCAGACCAACATCTCCTTTCTTTTTTACAAAACGCCGTAAGAGGCTGTATCTAGGTTTCGTCTTTAAATTCAAGTGGGTGCTATTCTCCAAATTTCACCCTTGAAAGATAACCTGATTTTGTCTTCAATATTTTGATGTTTTCACTTTTCAATGTTAGCCCTGAAACTAATATTTCTGTCAGAGAAAAGACTAGTTTGCTTGTAGGCCGGAGCAATTTCCAAAAGGATAGCGTCAAGATTGTTCAATGTACAATTTGAATTGAAGACTGTATTAAATTTCTGTTGATCGGTCCAGGCCATGCGCGCTGCATATTAATGAGCGATATTGTCTACACTTGACAATGGAATACGCGCAAGGTGCAATTATTCCATTGTACGCACAGCACGACGCCCTAGGCAACGTTTTGCAAACCATACACTGACGCCCAAACAATAAACATATCGGTTGATATCGACATTATTGTGCTGTTACGTGTCAGGTTATAGTGTATAGCTGGGGGGTTTGGGGCTGCCAGGAAGGGTGATTGGGCCTTATTTTTGCCTGACAATTTTACGCCGGATCGGAAAACCAAAAATGGTGGAATTGAAGACACGCAGCTCAAGAACAAAACCTTAATTCAAAATAAAGCCCTTGCTTATCATAGCCCACGGTCGTGCGTAGTTTTCGGCAAACTTATTGGAAACGAATATTTTTATTTCCTGGGGTTTTTTTTTAGGGAATGGATCATTCTAACTTTGTCCAGACCAACATCTCCTTTCTTTTTTACAAAACGCCGTAAGAGACGGTATCTAGATTTCGTCTTTAAATTCAAGTGGGTGCTATCTCCAAATTTCACCCTTGAAAGATAACCCGATTTTGTCTTCAATATTTTGATATTTTCACTTTTCAATGATAGCCCTGAACCTAATATTTTTGTCAGAGAAAAAACTAGTTTGCCTGTAGGCCGGAGCAATTTCCAAAAGGATAGCGTCAAGATTGTTCAATGTACAATTTGAATTGAAGACTGTATTAAATTTATGTTGATCGGTCCAGGTCATGCGCGCTGCATATTAATGAGCGATATTGTCTACACTTGACAATGGAATACGCGCAAGGTGCAATTATTCCATTGTACGCACAGCACGACGCGCTAGGCAACGTTTTGCAAACCATACACTGACGCCCAAACAATAAACATATCGGTTGATATCGACATTATTGTGCTGTAACGTGTCAGGTTATAGAGTATAGCTGGGGGTTTGGGGCTGCCAGGAAGGGTGATTGTTCATTATTTTTGCCTGACAATTTTACGCCGGATCGGAAAACCAAAAATGGTGGAATTGAAGACACGCAGCTCAAGAACAAAACCTTAATTCAAAATAAAGCCCTTGCTTATCATAGCCCACGGTCGTGCGTAGTTTTCGGCAAATTTATTGGAAACGAATATTTTCATTTCCTGTGTTTTTTTTTAGGGAATGGATCATTCTAACTTTGTCCAGACCAACATCTCCTTTCTTTTTTACAAAACGCCGTAAGAGACGGTATCTAGATTTCGTCTTTAAATTCAAGTGGGTGCTATCTCCAAATTTCACCCTTGAAAGATAACCCGATTTTGTCTTCAATATTTTGATATTTTCACTTTTCAATGATAGCCCTGAACCTAATATTTTTGTCAGAGAAAAAACTAGTTTGCCTGTAGGCCGGAGCAATTTCCAAAAGGATAGCGTCAAGATTGTTCAATGTACAATTTGAATTGAAGACTGTATTAAATTTATGTTGATCGGTCCAGGTCATGCGCGCTGCATATTAATGAGCGATATTGTCTACACTTGACAATGGAATACGCGCAAGGTGCAATTATTCCATTGTACGCACAGCACGACGCGCTAGGCAACGTTTTGCAAACCATACACTGACGCCCAAACAATAAACATATCGGTTGATATCGACATTATTGTGCTGTAACGTGTCAGGTTATAGAGTATAGCTGGGGGTTTGGGGCTGCCAGGAAGGGTGATTGTTCATTATTTTTGCCTGACAATTTTACGCCGGATCGGAAAACCAAAAATGGTGGAATTGAAGACACGCAGCTCAAGAACAAAACCTTAATTCAAAATAAAGCCCTTGCTTATCATAGCCCACGGTCGTGCGTAGTTTTCGGCAAACTTATTGGAAACGAATATTTTTATTTCCTGGGGGTTTTTTTTAGGGAATGGATCATTCTAACTTTGTCCAGACCAACATCTCCTTTCTTTTTTACAAAACGCCGTAAGAGACGGTATCTAGATTTCGTCTTTAAATTCAAGTGGGTGCTATCTCCAAATTTCACCCTTGAAAGATAACCCGATTTTGTCTTCAATATTTTGATATTTTCACTTTTCAATGATAGCCCTGAACCTAATATTTTTGTCAGAGAAAAAACTATAGTTTGCCTGTAGGCCGGAGCAATTTCCAAAAGGATAGCGTCAAGATTGTTCAATGTACAATTTGAATTGAAGACTGTATTAAATTTATGTTGATCGGTCCAGGTCATGCGCGCTGCATATTAATGAGCGATATTGTCTACACTTGACAATGGAATACGCGCAAGGTGCAATTATTCCATTGTACGCACAGCACGACGCGCTAGGCAACGTTTTGCAAACCATACACTGACGCCCAAACAATAAACATATCGGTTGATATCGACATTATTGTGCTGTTACGTGTCAGGTTATAGAGTATAGCTGGGGGTTTGGGGCTGCCAGGAAGGGTGATTGTTCATTATTTTTGCCTGACAATTTTACGCCGGATCGGAAAACCAAAAATGGTGGAATTGAAGACACGCAGCTCAAGAACAAAACCTTAATTCAAAATAAAGCCCTTGCTTATCATAGCCCACGGTCGTGCGTAGTTTTCGGCAAATTTATTGGAAACGAATATTTTCATTTCCTGTGTTTTTTTTAAGGGAATGGATCATTCTAACTTTGTCCAGTCCAACATCTCCTTTCTTTTTTACAAAACGCCGTAAGAGACTGTATCTAGGTTTCGTCTTTAAATTCAAGTGGGTGCTATCTCCAAATTTCAGCCTTGAAAGGTAACCTGATTTTGTCTTCAATATTTTGATGTTTTCACTTTTCAATGATAGCCCTGAAACTAATATTTTTGTCAGAGAAAAAACTTGTTTGCAGTTGTAGGCCGGAGCAATTTCCAAAAGGATAGCGTCAAGATTGTTCAATGTACAATTTGAATTGAAGACTGTATTAAATTTATGTTGATCGGTCCAGGCCATGCGCGCTGCATATTAATGAGCGATATTGTCTACACTTGACAATGGAATACGCGCAAGGTGCAATTTTTCCATTGTACGCACAGCACGACGCGCTAGGCAACGTTTTGCAAACCATACACTGACGCCCAAACAATAAACATATCGGTTGATATCGACATTATTGTGCTGTAACGTGTCAGGTTATAGAGTATACCTGGGGGTTTGGGGCTGCCAGGAAGGGTGATTGTTCATTATTTTTGTCTGACAATTTTACGGGAACGGAAAACCAAAAATGGTGGAATTGAAGACACGCAGCTCAAGAACAAAACCTAAATTCAAAATAAAGCCCTTGCTTATCATAGCCCACGGTCGTGCGTAGTTTTCGGCAAACTTATTGGAAACGAATATTTTAATTTCCTGTGTTTTTTTAAGGGAATGGATCATTCTAACTTTGTCCAGACCAACATCTCCTTTCTTTTTTACAAAACGCCGTAAGAGACGGTATCTAGATTTCGTCTTTAAATTCAAGTGGGTGCTATCTCCAAATTTCACCCTTGAAAGATAACCCGATTTTGTCTTCAATATTTTGATATTTTCACTTTTCAATGATAGCCCTGAACCTAATATTTTTGACAGAGAAAAAACTAGTTTGCCTGTAGGCCGGAGCAATTTCCAAAAGGATAGCGTCAAGATTGTTCAATGTACAATTTGAATTGAAGACTGTATTAAATTTCTGTTGATCGGTCCAGGCCATGCGCGCTGCATATTAATGAGCGATATTGTCTACACTTGACAATGGAATACGCGCAAGGTGCAATTATTCCATTGTACGCACAGCACGACGCCCTAGGCAACGTTTTGCAAACCATACACTGACGCCCAAACAATAAACATATCGGTTGATATCGACATTATTGTGCTGTTACGTGTCAGGTTATAGTGTATAGCTGGGGGGTTTGGGGCTGCCAGGAAGGGTGATTGGGCCTTATTTTTGCCTGACAATTTTACGCCGGATCGGAAAACCAAAAATGGTGGAATTGAAGACACGCAGCTCAAGAACAAAACCTTAATTCAAAATAAAGCCCTTGCTTATCATAGCCCACGGTCGTGCGTAGTTTTCGGCAAACTTATTGGAAACGAATATTTTTATTTCCTGGGGTTTTTTTTTAGGGAATGGATCATTCTAACTTTGTCCAGACCAACATCTCCTTTCTTTTTTACAAAACGCCGTAAGAGACGGTATCTAGATTTCGTCTTTAAATTCAAGTGGGTGCTATCTCCAAATTTCACCCTTGAAAGATAACCCGATTTTGTCTTCAATATTTTGATATTTTCACTTTTCAATGATAGCCCTGAACCTAATATTTTTGTCAGAGAAAAAACTAGTTTGCCTGTAGGCCGGAGCAATTTCCAAAAGGATAGCGTCAAGATTGTTCAATGTACAATTTGAATTGAAGACTGTATTAAATTTATGTTGATCGGTCCAGGTCATGCGCGCTGCATATTAATGAGCGATATTGTCTACACTTGACAATGGAATACGTGCAAGGTGCAATTATTCCATTGTACGCACAGCACGACGCGCTAGGCAACGTTTTGCAAACCATACACTGACGCCCAAACAATAAACATATCGGTTGATATCGACATTATTGTGCTGTAACGTGTCAGGTTATAGAGTATAGCTGGGGGTTTGGGGCTGCCAGGAAGGGTGATTGTTCATTATTTTTGCCTGACAATTTTACGCCGGATCGGAAAACCAAAAATGGTGGAATTGAAGACACGCAGCTCAAGAACAAAACCTTAATTCAAAATAAAGCCCTTGCTTATCATAGCCCACGGTCGTGCGTAGTTTTCGGCAAACTTATTGGAAACGAATATTTTTATTTCCTGGGGGTTTTTTTTAGGGAATGGATCATTCTAACTTTGTCCAGACCAACATCTCCTTTCATTTTTACAAAACGCCGTAAGAGACGGTATCTAGATTTCGTCTTTAAATTCAAGTGGGTGCTATCTCCAAATTTCACCCTTGAAAGATAACCCGATTTTGTCTTCAATATTTTGATATTTTCACTTTTCAATGATAGCCCTGAACCTAATATTTTTGTCAGAGAAAAAACTAGTTTGCCTGTAGGCCGGAGCAATTTCCAAAAGGATAGCGTCAAGATTGTTCAATGTACAATTTGAATTGAAGACTGTATTAAATTTATGTTGATCGGTCCAGGTCATGCGCGCTGCATATTAATGAGCGATATTGTCTACACTTGACAATGGAATACGCGCAAGGTGCAATTATTCCATTGTACGCACAGCACGACGCGCTAGGCAACGTTTTGCAAACCATACACTGACGCCCAAACAATAAACATATCGGTTGATATCGACATTATTGTGCTGTAACGTGTCAGGTTATAGAGTATAGCTGGGGGTTTGGGGCTGCCAGGAAGGGTGATTGTTCATTATTTTTGTCTGACAATTTTACGGGAACGGAAAACCAAAAATGGTGGAATTGAAGACACGCAGCTCAAGAACAAAACCTAAATTCAAAATAAAGCCCTTGCTTATCATAGCCCACGGTCGTGCGTAGTTTTCGGCAAACTTATTGGAAACGAATATTTTCATTTCCTGTGTTTTTTTAAGGGAATGGATCATTCTAACTTTGTCCAGACCAACATCTCCTTTCTTTTTTACAAAACGCCGTAAGAGACGGTATCTAGATTTCGTCTTTAAATTCAAGTGGGTGCTATCTCCAAATTTCACCCTTGAAAGATAACCCGATTTTGTCTTCAATATTTTGATATTTTCACTTTTCAATGATAGCCCTGAACCTAATATTTTTGTCAGAGAAAAAACTAGTTTGCCTGTAGGCCGGAGCAATTTCCAAAAGGATAGCGTCAAGATTGTTCAATGTACAATTTGAATTGAAGACTGTATTAAATTTATGTTGATCGGTCCAGGTCATGCGCGCTGCATATTAATGAGCGATATTGTCTACACTTGACAATGGAATACGCGCAAGGTGCAATTATTCCATTGTACGCACAGCACGACGCGCTAGGCAACGTTTTGCAAACCATACACTGACGCCCAAACAATAAACATATCGGTTGATATCGACATTATTGTGCTGTAACGTGTCAGGTTATAGAGTATAGCTGGGGGTTTGGGGCTGCCAGGAAGGGTGATTGTTCATTATTTTTGTCTGACAATTTTACGGGAACGGAAAACCAAAAATGGTGGAATTGAAGACACGCAGCTCAAGAACAAAACCTAAATTCAAAATAAAGCCCTTGCTTATCATAGCCCACGGTCGTGCGTAGTTTTCGGCAAACTTATTGGAAACGAATATTTTTATTTCCTGGGTTTTTTTTTAAGGGAATGGATCATTCTAACTTTGTCCAGACCAACATCTCCTTTCTTTTTTACAAAACGCCGTAAGAGACGGTATCTAGATTTCGTCTTTAAATTCAAGTGGGTGCTATCTCCAAATTTCACCCTTGAAAGATAACCCGATTTTGTCTTCAATATTTTGATATTTTCACTTTTCAATGATAGCACTGAACCTAATATTTTTGTCAGAGAAAAAACTAGTTTGCCTGTAGGCCGGAGCAATTTCCAAAAGGATAGCGTCAAGATTGTTCAATGTACAATTTGAATTGAAGACTGTATTAAATTTATGTTGATCGGTCCAGGTCATGCGCGCTGCATATTAATGAGCGATATTGTCTACACTTGACAATGGAATACGCGCAAGGTGCAATTATTCCATTGTACGCACAGCACGACGCGCTAGGCAACGTTTTGCAAACCATACACTGACGCCCAAACAATAAACATATCGGTTGATATCGACATTATTGTGCTGTAACGTGTCAGGTTATAGAGTATAGCTGGGGGTTTGGGGCTGCCAGGAAGGGTGATTGGGCATTATTTTTGTCTGACAATTTTACGCCGGATCGGAAAACCAAAAATGGTGGAATTGAAGACACGCAGCTCAAGAAAAAAAAAACTAAATTCAAAATAAAGCCCTTGCTTATCATAGCCCACGGTCGTGCGTAGTTTTCGGCAAATTTATTGGAAACGAATATTTTCATTTCCTGTGTTTTTTTTAAGGGAATGGATCATTCTAACTTTGTCCAGTCCAACATCTCCTTTCTTTTTTACAAAACGCCGTAAGAGACTGTATCTAGGTTTCGTCTTTAAATTCAAGTGGGTGCTATCTCCAAATTTCAGCCTTGAAAGGTAACCTGATTTTGTCTTCAATATTTTGATGTTTTCACTTTTCAATGATAGCCCTGAAACTAATATTTTTGTCAGAGAAAAAACTTGTTTGCAGTTGTAGGCCGGAGCAATTTCCAAAAGGATAGCGTCAAGATTGTTCAATGTACAATTTGAATTGAAGACTGTATTAAATTTATGTTGATCGGTCCAGGCCATGCGCGCTGCATATTAATGAGCGATATTGTCTACACTTGACAATGGAATACGCGCAAGGTGCAATTTTTCCATTGTACGCACAGCACGACGCGCTAGGCAACGTTTTGCAAACCATACACTGACGCCCAAACAATAAACATATCGGTTGATATCGACATTATTGTGCTGTAACGTGTCAGGTTATAGAGTATAGCTGGGGGTTTGGGGCTGCCAGGAAGGGTGATTGTTCATTATTTTTGTCTGACAATTTTACGGGAACGGAAAACCAAAAATGGTGGAATTGAAGACACGCAGCTCAAGAACAAAACCTAAATTCAAAATAAAGCCCTTGCTTATCATAGCCCACGGTCGTGCGTAGTTTTCGGCAAACTTATTGGAAACGAATATTTTCATTTCCTGTGTTTTTTTAAGGGAATGGATCATTCTAACTTTGTCCAGACCAACATCTCCTTTCTTTTTTACAAAACGCCGTAAGAGACGGTATCTAGATTTCGTCTTTAAATTCAAGTGGGTGCTATCTCCAAATTTCACCCTTGAAAGATAACCCGATTTTGTCTTCAATATTTTGATATTTTCACTTTTCAATGATAGCCCTGAACCTAATATTTTTGTCAGAGAAAAAACTAGTTTGCCTGTAGGCCGGAGCAATTTCCAAAAGGATAGCGTCAAGATTGTTCAATGTACAATTTGAATTGAAGACTGTATTAAATTTATGTTGATCGGTCCAGGTCATGCGCGCTGCATATTAATGAGCGATATTGTCTACACTTGACAATGGAATACGCGCAAGGTGCAATTATTCCATTGTACGCACAGCACGACGCGCTAGGCAACGTTTTGCAAACCATACACTGACGCCCAAACAATAAACATATCGGTTGATATCGACATTATTGTGCTGTAACGTGTCAGGTTATAGAGTATAGCTGGGGGTTTGGGGCTGCCAGGAAGGGTGATTGTTCATTATTTTTGCCTGACAATTTTACGCCGGATCGGAAAACCAAAAATGGTGGAATTGAAGACACGCAGCTCAAGAACAAAACCTTAATTCAAAATAAAGCCCTTGCTTATCATAGCCCACGGTCGTGCGTAGTTTTCGGCAAACTTATTGGAAACGAATATTTTTATTTCCTGGGGGTTTTTTTTAGGGAATGGATCATTCTAACTTTGTCCAGACCAACATCTCCTTTCATTTTTACAAAACGCCGTAAGAGACGGTATCTAGATTTCGTCTTTAAATTCAAGTGGGTGCTATCTCCAAATTTCACCCTTGAAAGATAACCCGATTTTGTCTTCAATATTTTGATATTTTCACTTTTCAATGATAGCCCTGAACCTAATATTTTTGTCAGAGAAAAAACTAGTTTGCCTGTAGGCCGGAGCAATTTCCAAAAGGATAGCGTCAAGATTGTTCAATGTACAATTTGAATTGAAGACTGTATTAAATTTATGTTGATCGGTCCAGGTCATGCGCGCTGCATATTAATGAGCGATATTGTCTACACTTGACAATGGAATACGCGCAAGGTGCAATTATTCCATTGTACGCACAGCACGACGCGCTAGGCAACGTTTTGCAAACCATACACTGACGCCCAAACAATAAACATATCGGTTGATATCGACATTATTGTGCTGTAACGTGTCAGGTTATAGAGTATAGCTGGGGGTTTGGGGCTGCCAGGAAGGGTGATTGTTCATTATTTTTGTCTGACAATTTTACGGGAACGGAAAACCAAAAATGGTGGAATTGAAGACACGCAGCTCAAGAACAAAACCTAAATTCAAAATAAAGCCCTTGCTTATCATAGCCCACGGTCGTGCGTAGTTTTCGGCAAACTTATTGGAAACGAATATTTTCATTTCCTGTGTTTTTTTAAGGGAATGGATCATTCTAACTTTGTCCAGACCAACATCTCCTTTCTTTTTTACAAAACGCCGTAAGAGACGGTATCTAGATTTCGTCTTTAAATTCAAGTGGGTGCTATCTCCAAATTTCACCCTTGAAAGATAACCCGATTTTGTCTTCAATATTTTGATATTTTCACTTTTCAATGATAGCCCTGAACCTAATATTTTTGTCAGAGAAAAAACTAGTTTGCCTGTAGGCCGGAGCAATTTCCAAAAGGATAGCGTCAAGATTGTTCAATGTACAATTTGAATTAAAGACTGTATTAAATTTATGTTGATCGGTCCAGGTCATGCGCGCTGCATATTAATGAGCGATATTGTCTACACTTGACAATGGAATACGCGCAAGGTGCAATTATTCCATTGTACGCACAGCACGACGCGCTAGGCAACGTTTTGCAAACCATACACTGACGCCCAAACAATAAACATATCGGTTGATATCGACATTATTGTGCTGTAACGTGTCAGGTTATAGAGTATAGCTGGGGGTTTGGGGCTGCCAGGAAGGGTGATTGTTCATTATTTTTGTCTGACAATTTTACGGGAACGGAAAACCAAAAATGGTGGAATTGAAGACACGCAGCTCAAGAACAAAACCTAAATTCAAAATAAAGCCCTTGCTTATCATAGCCCACGGTCGTGCGTAGTTTTCGGCAAACTTATTGGAAACGAATATTTTTATTTCCTGGGTTTTTTTTTAAGGGAATGGATCATTCTAACTTTGTCCAGACCAACATCTCCTTTCTTTTTTACAAAACGCCGTAAGAGACGGTATCTAGATTTCGTCTTTAAATTCAAGTGGGTGCTATCTCCAAATTTCACCCTTGAAAGATAACCCGATTTTGTCTTCAATATTTTGATATTTTCACTTTTCAATGATAGCACTGAACCTAATATTTTTGTCAGAGAAAAAACTAGTTTGCCTGTAGGCCGGAGCAATTTCCAAAAGGATAGCGTCAAGATTGTTCAATGTACAATTTGAATTGAAGACTGTATTAAATTTATGTTGATCGGTCCAGGTCATGCGCGCTGCATATTAATGAGCGATATTGTCTACACTTGACAATGGAATACGCGCAAGGTGCAATTATTCCATTGTACGCACAGCACGACGCGCTAGGCAACGTTTTGCAAACCATACACTGACGCCCAAACAATAAACATATCGGTTGATATCGACATTATTGTGCTGTAACGTGTCAGGTTATAGAGTATAGCTGGGGGTTTGGGGCTGCCAGGAAGGGTGATTGGGCATTATTTTTGTCTGACAATTTTACGCCGGATCGGAAAACCAAAAATGGTGGAATTGAAGACACGCAGCTCAAGAAAAAAAAAACTAAATTCAAAATAAAGCCCTTGCTTATCATAGCCCACGGTCGTGCGTAGTTTTCGGCAAATTTATTGGAAACGAATATTTTCATTTCCTGTGTTTTTTTTAAGGGAATGGATCATTCTAACTTTGTCCAGTCCAACATCTCCTTTCTTTTTTACAAAACGCCGTAAGAGACTGTATCTAGGTTTCGTCTTTAAATTCAAGTGGGTGCTATCTCCAAATTTCAGCCTTGAAAGGTAACCTGATTTTGTCTTCAATATTTTGATGTTTTCACTTTTCAATGATAGCCCTGAAACTAATATTTTTGTCAGAGAAAAAACTTGTTTGCAGTTGTAGGCCGGAGCAATTTCCAAAAGGATAGCGTCAAGATTGTTCAATGTACAATTTGAATTGAAGACTGTATTAAATTTATGTTGATCGGTCCAGGCCATGCGCGCTGCATATTAATGAGCGATATTGTCTACACTTGACAATGGAATACGCGCAAGGTGCAATTTTTCCATTGTACGCACAGCACGACGCGCTAGGCAACGTTTTGCAAACCATACACTGACGCCCAAACAATAAACATATCGGTTGATATCGACATTATTGTGCTGTAACGTGTCAGGTTATAGAGTATAGCTGGGGGTTTGGGGCTGCCAGGAAGGGTGATTGTTCATTATTTTTGTCTGACAATTTTACGGGAACGGAAAACCAAAAATGGTGGAATTGAAGACACGCAGCTCAAGAACAAAACCTAAATTCAAAATAAAGCCCTTGCTTATCATAGCCCACGGTCGTGCGTAGTTTTCGGCAAACTTATTGGAAACGAATATTTTCATTTCCTGTGTTTTTTTAAGGGAATGGATCATTCTAACTTTGTCCAGACCAACATCTCCTTTCTTTTTTACAAAACGCCGTAAGAGACGGTATCTAGATTTCGTCTTTAAATTCAAGTGGGTGCTATCTCCAAATTTCACCCTTGAAAGATAACCCGATTTTGTCTTCAATATTTTGATATTTTCACTTTTCAATGATAGCCCTGAACCTAATATTTTTGTCAGAGAAAAAACTAGTTTGCCTGTAGGCCGGAGCAATTTCCAAAAGGATAGCGTCAAGATTGTTCAATGTACAATTTGAATTGAAGACTGTATTAAATTTATGTTGATCGGTCCAGGTCATGCGCGCTGCATATTAATGAGCGATATTGTCTACACTTGACAATGGAATACGCGCAAGGTGCAATTATTCCATTGTACGCACAGCACGACGCGCTATGCAACGTTTTGCAAACCATACACTGACGCCCAAACAATAAACATATCGGTTGATATCGACATTATTGTGCTGTAACGTGTCAGGTTATAGAGTATAGCTGGGGGTTTGGGGCTGCCAGGAAGGGTGATTGTTCATTATTTTTGTCTGACAATTTTACGGGAACGGAAAACCAAAAATGGTGGAATTGAAGACACGCAGCTCAAGAACAAAACCTAAATTCAAAATAAAGCCCTTGCTTATCATAGCCCACGGTCGTGCGTAGTTTTCGGCAAACTTATTGGAAACGAATATTTTTATTTCCTGGGTTTTTTTTTAAGGGAATGGATCATTCTAACTTTGTCCAGACCAACATCTCCTTTCTTTTTTACAAAACGCCGTAAGAGACGGTATCTAGATTTCGTCTTTAAATTCAAGTGGGTGCTATCTCCAAATTTCACCCTTGAAAGATAACCCGATTTTGTCTTCAATATTTTGATATTTTCACTTTTCAATGATAGCACTGAACCTAATATTTTTGTCAGAGAAAAAACTAGTTTGCCTGTAGGCCGGAGCAATTTCCAAAAGGATAGCGTCAAGATTGTTCAATGTACAATTTGAATTGAAGACTGTATTAAATTTATGTTGATCGGTCCAGGTCATGCGCGCTGCATATTAATGAGCGATATTGTCTACACTTGACAATGGAATACGCGCAAGGTGCAATTATTCCATTGTACGCACAGCACGACGCGCTAGGCAACGTTTTGCAAACCATACACTGACGCCCAAACAATAAACATATCGGTTGATATCGACATTATTGTGCTGTAACGTGTCAGGTTATAGAGTATAGCTGGGGGTTTGGGGCTGCCAGGAAGGGTGATTGGGCATTATTTTTGTCTGACAATTTTACGCCGGATCGGAAAACCAAAAATGGTGGAATTGAAGACACGCAGCTCAAGAAAAAAAAAACTAAATTCAAAATAAAGCCCTTGCTTATCATAGCCCACGGTCGTGCGTAGTTTTCGGCAAATTTATTGGAAACGAATATTTTCATTTCCTGTGTTTTTTTTAAGGGAATGGATCATTCTAACTTTGTCCAGTCCAACATCTCCTTTCTTTTTTACAAAACGCCGTAAGAGACTGTATCTAGGTTTCGTCTTTAAATTCAAGTGGGTGCTATCTCCAAATTTCAGCCTTGAAAGGTAACCTGATTTTGTCTTCAATATTTTGATGTTTTCACTTTTCAATGATAGCCCTGAAACTAATATTTTTGTCAGAGAAAAAACTTGTTTGCAGTTGTAGGCCGGAGCAATTTCCAAAAGGATAGCGTCAAGATTGTTCAATGTACAATTTGAATTGAAGACTGTATTAAATTTATGTTGATCGGTCCAGGCCATGCGCGCTGCATATTAATGAGCGATATTGTCTACACTTGACAATGGAATACGCGCAAGGTGCAATTATTCCATTGTACGCACAGCACGACGCGCTAGGCAACGTTTTGCAAACCATACACTGACGCCCAAACAATAAACATATCGGTTGATATCGACATTATTGTGCTGTAACGTGTCAGGTTATAGAGTATAGCTGGGGGTTTGGGGCTGCCAGGAAGGGTGATTGTTCATTATTTTTGTCTGACAATTTTACGGGAACGGAAAACCAAAAATGGTGGAATTGAAGACACGCAGCTCAAGAACAAAACCTAAATTCAAAATAAAGCCCTTGCTTATCATAGCCCACGGTCGTGCGTAGTTTTCGGCAAACTTATTGGAAACGAATATTTTCATTTCCTGTGTTTTTTTAAGGGAATGGATCATTCTAACTTTGTCCAGACCAACATCTCCTTTCTTTTTTACAAAACGCCGTAAGAGACGGTATCTAGATTTCGTCTTTAAATTCAAGTGGGTGCTATCTCCAAATTTCACCCTTGAAAGATAACCCGATTTTGTCTTCAATATTTTGATATTTTCACTTTTCAATGATAGCCCTGAACCTAATATTTTTGACAGAGAAAAAACTAGTTTGCCTGTAGGCCGGAGCAATTTCCAAAAGGATAGCGTCAAGATTGTTCAATGTACAATTTGAATTGAAGACTGTATTAAATTTATGTTGATCGGTCCAGGTCATGCGCGCTGCATATTAATGAGCGATATTGTCTACACTTGACAATGGAATACGCGCAAGGTGCAATTATTCCATTGTACGCACAGCACGACGCCCTAGGCAACGTTTTGCAAACCATACACTGACGCCCAAACAATAAACATATCGGTTGATATCGACATTATTGTGCTGTTACGTGTCAGGTTATAGTGTATAGCTGGGGGGTTTGGGGCTGCCAGGAAGGGTGATTGGGCCTTATTTTTGCCTGACAATTTTACGCCGGATCGGAAAACCAAAAATGGTGGAATTGAAGACACGCAGCTCAAGAACAAAACCTTAATTCAAAATAAAGCCCTTGCTTATCATAGCCCACGGTCGTGCGTAGTTTTCGGCAAACTTATTGGAAACGAATATTTTTATTTCCTGGGGTTTTTTTTTAGGGAATGGATCATTCTAACTTTGTCCAGACCAACATCTCCTTTCTTTTTTACAAAACGCCGTAAGAGACGGTATCTAGATTTCGTCTTTAAATTCAAGTGGGTGCTATCTCCAAATTTCACCCTTGAAAGATAACCCGATTTTGTCTTCAATATTTTGATATTTTCACTTTTCAATGATAGCCCTGAACCTAATATTTTTGTCAGAGAAAAAACTAGTTTGCCTGTAGGCCGGAGCAATTTCCAAAAGGATAGCGTCAAGATTGTTCAATGTACAATTTGAATTGAAGACTGTATTAAATTTATGTTGATCGGTCCAGGTCATGCGCGCTGCATATTAATGAGCGATATTGTCTACACTTGACAATGGAATACGCGCAAGGTGCAATTATTCCATTGTACGCACAGCACGACGCGCTAGGCAACGTTTTGCAAACCATACACTGACGCCCAAACAATAAACATATCGGTTGATATCGACATTATTGTGCTGTAACGTGTCAGGTTATAGAGTATAGCTGGGGGTTTGGGGCTGCCAGGAAGGGTGATTGTTCATTATTTTTGCCTGACAATTTTACGCCGGATCGGAAAACCAAAAATGGTGGAATTGAAGACACGCAGCTCAAGAACAAAACCTTAATTCAAAATAAAGCCCTTGCTTATCATAGCCCACGGTCGTGCGTAGTTTTCGGCAAACTTATTGGAAACGAATATTTTTATTTCCTGGGGGTTTTTTTTAGGGAATGGATCATTCTAACTTTGTCCAGACCAACATCTCCTTTCATTTTTACAAAACGCCGTAAGAGACGGTATCTAGATTTCGTCTTTAAATTCAAGTGGGTGCTATCTCCAAATTTCACCCTTGAAAGATAACCCGATTTTGTCTTCAATATTTTGATATTTTCACTTTTCAATGATAGCCCTGAACCTAATATTTTTGTCAGAGAAAAAACTAGTTTGCCTGTAGGCCGGAGCAATTTCCAAAAGGATAGCGTCAAGATTGTTCAATGTACAATTTGAATTGAAGACTGTATTAAATTTATGTTGATCGGTCCAGGTCATGCGCGCTGCATATTAATGAGCGATATTGTCTACACTTGACAATGGAATACGCGCAAGGTGCAATTATTCCATTGTACGCACAGCACGACGCGCTAGGCAACGTTTTGCAAACCATACACTGACGCCCAAACAATAAACATATCGGTTGATATCGACATTATTGTGCTGTAACGTGTCGGGTTATAGAGTATAGCTGGGGGTTTGGGGCTGCCAGGAAGGGTGATTGTTCATTATTTTTGTCTGACAATTTTACGGGAACGGAAAACCAAAAATGGTGGAATTGAAGACACGCAGCTCAAGAACAAAACCTAAATTCAAAATAAAGCCCTTGCTTATCATAGCCCACGGTCGTGCGTAGTTTTCGGCAAACTTATTGGAAACGAATATTTTCATTTCCTGTGTTTTTTTAAGGGAATGGATCATTCTAACTTTGTCCAGACCAACATCTCCTTTCTTTTTTACAAAACGCCGTAAGAGACGGTATCTAGATTTCGTCTTTAAATTCAAGTGGGTGCTATCTCCAAATTTCACCCTTGAAAGATAACCCGATTTTGTCTTCAATATTTTGATATTTTCACTTTTCAATGATAGCCCTGAACCTAATATTTTTGTCAGAGAAAAAACTAGTTTGCCTGTAGGCCGGAGCAATTTCCAAAAGGAAAGCGTCAAGATTGTTCAATGTACAATTTGAATTGAAGACTGTATTAAATTTATGTTGATCGGTCCAGGTCATGCGCGCTGCATATTAATGAGCGATATTGTCTACACTTGACAATGGAATACGCGCAAGGTGCAATTATTCCATTGTACGCACAGCACGACGCGCTAGGCAACGTTTTGCAAACCATACACTGACGCCCAAACAATAAACATATCGGTTGATATCGACATTATTGTGCTGTAACGTGTCAGGTTATAGAGTATAGCTGGGGGTTTGGGGCTGCCAGGAAGGGTGATTGTTCATTATTTTTGTCTGACAATTTTACGGGAACGGAAAACCAAAAATGGTGGAATTGAAGACACGCAGCTCAAGAACAAAACCTAAATTCAAAATAAAGCCCTTGCTTATCATAGCCCACGGTCGTGCGTAGTTTTCGGCAAACTTATTGGAAACGAATATTTTTATTTCCTGGGTTTTTTTTTAAGGGAATGGATCATTCTAACTTTGTCCAGACCAACATCTCCTTTCTTTTTTACAAAACGCCGTAAGAGACGGTATCTAGATTTCGTCTTTAAATTCAAGTGGGTGCTATCTCCAAATTTCACCCTTGAAAGATAACCCGATTTTGTCTTCAATATTTTGATATTTTCACTTTTCAATGATAGCACTGAACCTAATATTTTTGTCAGAGAAAAAACTAGTTTGCCTGTAGGCCGGAGCAATTTCCAAAAGGATAGCGTCAAGATTGTTCAATGTACAATTTGAATTGAAGACTGTATTAAATTTATGTTGATCGGTCCAGGTCATGCGCGCTGCATATTAATGAGCGATATTGTCTACACTTGACAATGGAATACGCGCAAGGTGCAATTATTCCATTGTACGCACAGCACGACGCGCTAGGCAACGTTTTGCAAACCATACACTGACGCCCAAACAATAAACATATCGGTTGATATCGACATTATTGTGCTGTAACGTGTCAGGTTATAGAATATAGCTGGGGGTTTGGGGCTGCCAGGAAGGGTGATTGGGCATTATTTTTGTCTGACAATTTTACGCCGGATCGGAAAACCAAAAATGGTGGAATTGAAGACACGCAGCTCAAGAAAAAAAAAACTAAATTCAAAATAAAGCCCTTGCTTATCATAGCCCACGGTCGTGCGTAGTTTTCGGCAAATTTATTGGAAACGAATATTTTCATTTCCTGTGTTTTTTTAAGGGAATGGATCATTCTAACTTTGTCCAGACCAACATCTCCTTTCTTTTTTACAAAACGCCGTAAGAGACGGTATCTAGATTTCGTCTTTAAATTCAAGTGGGTGCTATCTCCAAATTTCACCCTTGAAAGATAACCCGATTTTGTCTTCAATATTTTGATATTTTCACTTTTCAATGATAGCCCTGAACCTAATATTTTTGTCAGAGAAAAAACTAGTTTGCCTGTAGGCCGGAGCAATTTCCAAAAGGATAGCGTCAAGATTGTTCAATGTACAATTTGAATTGAAGACTGTATTAAATTTATGTTGATCGGTCCAGGTCATGCGCGCTGCATATTAATGAGCGATATTGTCTACACTTGACAATGGAATACGCGCAAGGTGCAATTATTCCATTGTACGCACAGCACGACGCGCTAGGCAACGTTTTGCAAACCATACACTGACGCCCAAACAATAAACATATCGGTTGATATCGACATTATTGTGCTGTAACGTGTCAGGTTATAGAGTATAGCTGGGGGTTTGGGGCTGCCAGGAAGGGTGATTGTTCATTATTTTTGTCTGACAATTTTACGGGAACGGAAAACCAAAAATGGTGGAATTGAAGACACGCAGCTCAAGAACAAAACCTAAATTCAAAATAAAGCCCTTGCTTATCATAGCCCACGGTCGTGCGTAGTTTTCGGCAAACTTATTGGAAACGAATATTTTTATTTCCTGGGTTTTTTTTTAAGGGAATGGATCATTCTAACTTTGTCCAGACCAACATCTCCTTTCTTTTTTACAAAACGCCGTAAGAGACGGTATCTAGATTTCGTCTTTAAATTCAAGTGGGTGCTATCTCCAAATTTCACCCTTGAAAGATAACCCGATTTTGTCTTCAATATTTTGATATTTTCACTTTTCAATGATAGCACTGAACCTAATATTTTTGTCAGAGAAAAAACTAGTTTGCCTGTAGGCCGGAGCAATTTCCAAAAGGATAGCGTCAAGATTGTTCAATGTACAATTTGAATTGAAGACTGTATTAAATTTATGTTGATCGGTCCAGGTCATGCGCGCTGCATATTAATGAGCGATATTGTCTACACTTGACAATGGAATACGCGCAAGGTGCAATTATTCCATTGTACGCACAGCACGACGCGCTAGGCAACGTTTTGCAAACCATACACTGACGCCCAAACAATAAACATATCGGTTGATATCGACATTATTGTGCTGTAACGTGTCAGGTTATAGAGTATAGCTGGGGGTTTGGGGCTGCCAGGAAGGGTGATTGGGCATTATTTTTGTCTGACAATTTTACGCCGGATCGGAAAACCAAAAATGGTGGAATTGAAGACACGCAGCTCAAGAAAAAAAAAACTAAATTCAAAATAAAGCCCTTGCTTATCATAGCCCACGGTCGTGCGTAGTTTTCGGCAAATTTATTGGAAACGAATATTTTCATTTCCTGTGTTTTTTTTAAGGGAATGGATCATTCTAACTTTGTCCAGTCCAACATCTCCTTTCTTTTTTACAAAACGCCGTAAGAGACTGTATCTAGGTTTCGTCTTTAAATTCAAGTGGGTGCTATCTCCAAATTTCAGCCTTGAAAGGTAACCTGATTTTGTCTTCAATATTTTGATGTTTTCACTTTTCAATGATAGCCCTGAAACTAATATTTTTGTCAGAGAAAAAACTTGTTTGCAGTTGTAGGCCGGAGCAATTTCCAAAAGGATAGCGTCAAGATTGTTCAATGTACAATTTGAATTGAAGACTGTATTAAATTTATGTTGATCGGTCCAGGCCATGCGCGCTGCATATTAATGAGCGATATTGTCTACACTTGACAATGGAATACGCGCAAGGTGCAATTTTTCCATTGTACGCACAGCACGACGCGCTAGGCAACGTTTTGCAAACCATACACTGACGCCCAAACAATAAACATATCGGTTGATATCGACATTATTGTGCTGTAACGTGTCAGGTTATAGAGTATAGCTGGGGGTTTGGGGCTGCCAGGAAGGGTGATTGTTCATTATTTTTGTCTGACAATTTTACGGGAACGGAAAACCAAAAATGGTGGAATTGAAGACACGCAGCTCAAGAACAAAACCTAAATTCAAAATAAAGCCCTTGCTTATCATAGCCCACGGTCGTGCGTAGTTTTCGGCAAACTTATTGGAAACGAATATTTTCATTTCCTGTGTTTTTTTAAGGGAATGGATCATTCTAACTTTGTCCAGACCAACATCTCCTTTCTTTTTTACAAAACGCCGTAAGAGACGGTATCTAGATTTCGTCTTTAAATTCAAGTGGGTGCTATCTCCAAATTTCACCCTTGAAAGATAACCCGATTTTGTCTTCAATATTTTGATATTTTCACTTTTCAATGATAGCCCTGAACCTAATATTTTTGTCAGAGAAAAAACTAGTTTGCCTGTAGGCCGGAGCAATTTCCAAAAGGATAGCGTCAAGATTGTTCAATGTACAATTTGAATTGAAGACTGTATTAAATTTATGTTGATCGGTCCAGGTCATGCGCGCTGCATATTAATGAGCGATATTGTCTACACTTGACAATGGAATACGCGCAAGGTGCAATTATTCCATTGTACGCACAGCACGACGCGCTAGGCAACGTTTTGCAAACCATACACTGACGCCCAAACAATAAACATATCGGTTGATATCGACATTATTGTGCTGTAACGTGTCAGGTTATAGAGTATAGCTGGGGGTTTGGGGCTGCCAGGAAGGGTGATTGTTCATTATTTTTGTCTGACAATTCGTCACCGTTTTCACGAAGAGACAAAGTGGCCACGGCGCGTTGAAACTATAGTTTTGAGAAAATCAATTTTAAAGTTTTACCCTTTTTAAATTTAAGATTTCCCCTACTTTTAGAGGGCATGTTTATAATATTTGTATACCAATTTCAAGCTCGAAACACACACTATCACGAGGTGCTAATTAAAAGTTAATAGACCCCTTAATTGCGGAGTAATTAACGTCCATAGATATTTGCCTCTTCGTGAAAACGCAAAACTCCAAAAGCGAGTTATTTTAAAGGGCCGATTGCACTTTGTCTCTTCGTGAAAACGCAAAATCTCCCCATACAAACATGCACAAAATGCCACTTCGTAAAAAGAAAAAAAAATCACGCGCGCCTTATGTTGCAAGCACGCGCGCGCGCGCGCTCCACTTTGTCTCTTCGTGAAAACGATAAATGGCATACGCGCTGTATTTTGTCCACATAGAACAACGTACATTTTTGCCACTTTGTCTCTTCGTGAAAACGTTAAATGCCATTTGGGTGCAAAGTACCCTTTTTTGATTTCCATGATCTTTATGATTTGATTTGATTTTAACAAAAATTAGTTCGCCAAGATGTCCCTTGCATTACCCTCAATCGATTTAGGCCAAAAAAAGAATTTCGAAAAAATATTGATTTTTGCCAACTTTGTCCCTTCGTGAAAACGGTGACGAATTTTACGGGAACGGAAAACCAAAAATGGTGGAATTGAAGACACGCAGCTCAAGAACAAAACCTAAATTCAAAATAAAGCCCTTGCTTATCATAGCCCACGGTCGTGCGTAGTTTTCGGCAAACTTATTGGAAACGAATATTTTTATTTCCTGGGTTTTTTTTTAAGGGAATGGATCATTCTAACTTTGTCCAGACCAACATCTCCTTTCTTTTTTACAAAACGCCGTAAGAGACGGTATCTAGATTTCGTCTTTAAATTCAAGTGGGTGCTATCTCCAAATTTCACCCTTGAAAGATAACCCGATTTTGTCTTCAATATTTTGATATTTTCACTTTTCAATGATAGCACTGAACCTAATATTTTTGTCAGAGAAAAAACTAGTTTGCCTGTAGGCCGGAGCAATTTCCAAAAGGATAGCGTCAAGATTGTTCAATGTACAATTTGAATTGAAGACTGTATTAAATTTATGTTGATCGGTCCAGGTCATGCGCGCTGCATATTAATGAGCGATATTGTCTACACTTGACAATGGAATACGCGCAAGGTGCAATTATTCCATTGTACGCACAGCACGACGCGCTAGGCAACGTTTTGCAAACCATACACTGACGCCCAAACAATAAACATATCGGTTGATATCGACATTATTGTGCTGTAACGTGTCAGGTTATAGAGTATAGCTGGGGGTTTGGGGCTGCCAGGAAGGGTGATTGGGCATTATTTTTGTCTGACAATTTTACGCCGGATCGGAAAACCAAAAATGGTGGAATTGAAGACACGCAGCTCAAGAAAAAAAAAACTAAATTCAAAATAAAGCCCTTGCTTATCATAGCCCACGGTCGTGCGTAGTTTTCGGCAAATTTATTGGAAACGAATATTTTCATTTCCTGTGTTTTTTTTAAGGGAATGGATCATTCTAACTTTGTCCAGTCCAACATCTCCTTTCTTTTTTACAAAACGCCGTAAGAGACTGTATCTAGGTTTCGTCTTTAAATTCAAGTGGGTGCTATCTCCAAATTTCAGCCTTGAAAGGTAACCTGATTTTGTCTTCAATATTTTGATGTTTTCACTTTTCAATGATAGCCCTGAAACTAATATTTTTGTCAGAGAAAAAACTTGTTTGCAGTTGTAGGCCGGAGCAATTTCCAAAAGGATAGCGTCAAGATTGTTCAATGTACAATTTGAATTGAAGACTGTATTAAATTTATGTTGATCGGTCCAGGCCATGCGCGCTGCATATTAATGAGCGATATTGTCTACACTTGACAATGGAATACGCGCAAGGTGCAATTATTCCATTGTACGCACAGCACGACGCGCTAGGCAACGTTTTGCAAACCATACACTGACGCCCAAACAATAAACATATCGGTTGATATCGACATTATTGTGCTGTAACGTGTCAGGTTATAGAGTATAGCTGGGGGTTTGGGGCTGCCAGGAAGGGTGATTGTTCATTATTTTTGTCTGACAATTTTACGGGAACGGAAAACCAAAAATGGTGGAATTGAAGACACGCAGCTCAAGAACAAAACCTAAATTCAAAATAAAGCCCTTGCTTATCATAGCCCACGGTCGTGCGTAGTTTTCGGCAAACTTATTGGAAACGAATATTTTCATTTCCTGTGTTTTTTTAAGGGAATGGATCATTCTAACTTTGTCCAGACCAACATCTCCTTTCTTTTTTACAAAACGCCGTAAGAGACGGTATCTAGATTTCGTCTTTAAATTCAAGTGGGTGCTATCTCCAAATTTCACCCTTGAAAGATAACCCGATTTTGTCTTCAATATTTTGATATTTTCACTTTTCAATGATAGCCCTGAACCTAATATTTTTGTCAGAGAAAAAACTAGTTTGCCTGTAGGCCGGAGCAATTTCCAAAAGGATAGCGTCAAGATTGTTCAATGTACAATTTGAATTGAAGACTGTATTAAATTTATGTTGATCGGTCCAGGTCATGCGCGCTGCATATTAATGAGCGATATTGTCTACACTTGACAATGGAATACGCGCAAGGTGCAATTATTCCATTGTACGCACAGCACGACGCGCTAGGCAACGTTTTGCAAACCATACACTGACGCCCAAACAATAAACATATCGGTTGATATCGACATTATTGTGCTGTAACGTGTCAGGTTATAGAGTATAGCTGGGGGTTTGGGGCTGCCAGGAAGGGTGATTGTTCATTATTTTTGTCCGACAATTTTACGGGAACGGAAAACCAAAAATGGTGGAATTGAAGACACGCAGCTCAAGAACAAAACCTAAATTCAAAATAAAGCCCTTGCTTATCATAGCCCACGGTCGTGCGTAGTTTTCGGCAAACTTATTGGAAACGAAGATTTTTATTTCCTGGGTTTTTTTTTAAGGGAATGGATCATTCTAACTTTGTCCAGACCAACATCTCCTTTCTTTTTTACAAAACGCCGTAAGAGACGGTATCTAGATTTCGTCTTTAAATTCAAGTGGGTGCTATCTCCAAATTTCACCCTTGAAAGATAACCCGATTTTGTCTTCAATATTTTGATATTTTCACTTTTCAATGATAGCACTGAACCTAATATTTTTGTCAGAAAAAAAACTAGTTTGCCTGTAGGCCGGAGCAATTTCCAAAAGGATAGCGTCAAGATTGTTCAATGTACAATTTGAATTGAAGACTGTATTAAATTTATGTTGATCGGTCCAGGCCATGCGCGCTGCATATTAATGAGCGATATTGTCTACACTTGACAATGGAATACGCGCAAGGTGCAATTATTCCATTGTACGCACATCACGACGCGCTAGGCAACGTTTTGCAAACCATACACTGACGCCCAAACAATAAACATATCGGTTGATATCGACATTATTGTGCTGTAACGTGTCAGGTTATAGAGTATAGCTGGGGGTTTGGGGCTGCCAGGAAGGGTGATTGGGCATTATTTTTGTCTGACAATTTTACGCCGGATCGGAAAACCAAAAATGGTGGAATTGAAGACACGCAGCTCAAGAAAAAAAAAACTAAATTCAAAATAAAGCCCTTGCTTATCATAGCCCACGGTCGTGCGTAGTTTTCGGCAAATTTATTGGAAACGAATATTTTCATTTCCTGTGTTTTTTTTAAGGGAATGGATCATTCTAACTTTGTCCAGTCCAACATCTCCTTTCTTTTTTACAAAACGCCGTAAGAGACTGTATCTAGGTTTCGTCTTTAAATTCAAGTGGGTGCTATCTCCAAATTTCAGCCTTGAAAGGTAACCTGATTTTGTCTTCAATATTTTGATGTTTTCACTTTTCAATGATAGCCCTGAAACTAATATTTTTGTCAGAGAAAAAACTTGTTTGCAGTTGTAGGCCGGAGCAATTTCCAAAAGGATAGCGTCAAGATTGTTCAATGTACAATTTGAATTGAAGACTGTATTAAATTTATGTTGATCGGTCCAGGCCATGCGCGCTGCATATTTATGAGCGATATTGTCTACACTTGACAATGGAATACGCGCAAGGTGCAATTATTCCATTGTACGCACAGCACGACGCGCTAGGCAACGTTTTGCAAACCATACACTGACGCCCAAACAATAAACATATCGGTTGATATCGACATTATTGTGCTGTAACGTGTCAGGTTATAGAGTATAGCTGGGGGTTTGGGGCTGCCAGGAAGGGTGATTGTTCATTATTTTTGTCTGACAATTTTACGGGAACGGAAAACCAAAAATGGTGGAATTGAAGACACGCAGCTCAAGAACAAAACCTAAATTCAAAATAAAGCCCTTGCTTATCATAGCCCACGGTCGTGCGTAGTTTTCGGCAAACTTATTGGAAACGAATATTTTCATTTCCTGTGTTTTTTTAAGGGAATGGATCATTCTAACTTTGTCCAGACCAACATCTCCTTTCTTTTTTACAAAACGCCGTAAGAGACGGTATCTAGATTTCGTCTTTAAATTCAAGTGGGTGCTATCTCCAAATTTCACCCTTGAAAGATAACCCGATTTTGTCTTCAATATTTTGATATTTTCACTTTTCAATGATAGCCCTGAACCTAATATTTTTGTCAGAGAAAAAACTAGTTTGCCTGTAGGCCGGAGCAATTTCCAAAAGGATAGCGTCAAGATTGTTCAATGTACAATTTGAATTGAAGACTGTATTAAATTTATGTTGATCGGTCCAGGTCATGCGCGCTGCATATTAATGAGCGATATTGTCTACACTTGACAATGGAATACGCGCAGGGTGCAATTATTCCATTGTACGCACAGCACGACGCGCTAGGCAACGTTTTGCAAACCATACACTGACGCCCAAACAATAAACATATCGGTTGATATCGACATTATTGTGCTGTAACGTGTCAGGTTATAGAGTATAGCTGGGGGTTTGGGGCTGCCAGGAAGGGTGATTGTTCATTATTTTTGTCTGACAATTTTACGGGAACGGAAAACCAAAAATGGTGGAATTGAAGACACGCAGCTCAAGAACAAAACCTAAATTCAAAATAAAGCCCTTGCTTATCATAGCCCACGGTCGTGCGTAGTTTTCGGCAAACTTATTGGAAACGAATATTTTTATTTCCTGGGTTTTTTTTTAAGGGAATGGATCATTCTAACTTTGTCCAGTCCAACATCTCCTTTCTTTTTTACAAAACGCCGTAAGATGAGACGGTATCTAGATTTCGTCTTTAAATTCAAGTGGGTGCTATCTCCAAATTTCACCCTTGAAAGATAACCCGATTTTGTCTTCAATATTTTGATATTTTCACTTTTCAATGATAGCCCTGAACCTAATATTTTTGTCAGAGAAAAAACTAGTTTGCCTGTAGGCCGGAGCAATTTCCAAAAGGATAGCGTCAAGATTGTTCAATGTACAATTTGAATTGAAGACTGTATTAAATTTATGTTGATCGGTCCAGGTCATGCGCGCTGCATATTAATGAGCGATATTGTCTACACTTGACAATGGAATACGCGCAGGGTGCAATTATTCCATTGTACGCACAGCACGACGCGCTAGGCAACGTTTTGCAAACCATACACTGACGCCCAAACAATAAACATATCGGTTGATATCGACATTATTGTGCTGTAACGTGTCAGGTTATAGAGTATAGCTGGGGGTTTGGGGCTGCCAGGAAGGGTGATTGTTCATTATTTTTGTCTGACAATTTTACGGGAACGGAAAACCAAAAATGGTGGAATTGAAGACACGCAGCTCAAGAACAAAACCTAAATTCAAAATAAAGCCCTTGCTTATCATAGCCCACGGTCGTGCGTAGTTTTCGGCAAACTTATTGGAAACGAATATTTTTATTTCCTGGGTTTTTTTTTAAGGGAATGGATCATTCTAACTTTGTCCAGTCCAACATCTCCTTTCTTTTTTACAAAACGCCGTAAGAGACGGTATCTAGATTTCGTCTTTAAATTCAAGTGGGTGCTATCTCCAAATTTCACCCTTGAAAGATAACCCGATTTTGTCTTCAATATTTTGATATTTTCACTTTTCAATGATAGCCCTGAACCTAATATTTTTGTCAGAGAAAAAACTAGTTTGCCTGTAGGCCGGAGCAATTTCCAAAAGGATAGCGTCAAGATTGTTCAATGTACAATTTGAATTGAAGACTGTATTAAATTTATGTTGATCGGTCCAGGTCATGCGCGCTGCATATTAATGAGCGATATTGTCTACACTTGACAATGGAATACGCGCAGGGTGCAATTATTCCATTGTACGCACAGCACGACGCGCTAGGCAACGTTTTGCAAACCATACACTGACGCCCAAACAATAAACATATCGGTTGATATCGACATTATTGTGCTGTAACGTGTCAGGTTATAGAGTATAGCTGGGGGTTTGGGGCTGCCAGGAAGGGTGATTGTTCATTATTTTTGTCTGACAATTTTACGGGAACGGAAAACCAAAAATGGTGGAATTGAAGACACGCAGCTCAAGAACAAAACCTAAATTCAAAATAAAGCCCTTGCTTATCATAGCCCACGGTCGTGCGTAGTTTTCGGCAAACTTATTGGAAACGAATATTTTTATTTCCTGGGTTTTTTTTTAAGGGAATGGATCATTCTAACTTTGTCCAGTCCAACATCTCCTTTCTTTTTTACAAAACGCCGTAAGAGACGGTATCTAGATTTCGTCTTTAAATTCAAGTGGGTGCTATCTCCAAATTTCACCCTTGAAAGATAACCCGATTTTGTCTTCAATATTTTGATATTTTCACTTTTCAATGATAGCACTGAACCTAATATTTTTGTCAGAAAAAAAACTAGTTTGCCTGTAGGCCGGAGCAATTTCCAAAAGGATAGCGTCAAGATTGTTCAATGTACAATTTGAATTGAAGACTGTATTAAATTTATGTTGATCGGTCCAGGTCATGCGCGCTGCATATTAATGAGCGATATTGTCTACACTTGACAATGGAATACGCGCAAGGTGCAATTATTCCATTGTACGCACAGCACGACGCGCTAGGCAACGTTTTGCAAACCATACACTGACGCCCAAACAATAAACATATCGGTTGATATCGACATTATTGTGCTGTAACGTGTCAGGTTATAGAGTATAGCTGGGGGTTTGGGGCTGCCAGGAAGGGTGATTGGGCATTATTTTTGTCTGACAATTTTACGCCGGATCGGAAAACCAAAAATGGTGGAATTGAAGACACGCAGCTCAAGAAAAAAAAAACTAAATTCAAAATAAAGCCCTTGCTTATCATAGCCCACGGTCGTGCGTAGTTTTCGGCAAATTTATTGGAAACGAATATTTTCATTTCCTGTGTTTTTTTTAAGGGAATGGATCATTCTAACTTTGTCCAGTCCAACATCTCCTTTCTTTTTTACAAAACGCCGTAAGAGACTGTATCTAGGTTTCGTCTTTAAATTCAAGTGGGTGCTATCTCCAAATTTCAGCCTTGAAAGGTAACCTGATTTTGTCTTCAATATTTTGATGTTTTCACTTTTCAATGATAGCCCTGAAACTAATATTTTTGTCAGAGAAAAAACTTGTTTGCAGTTGTAGGCCGGAGCAATTTCCAAAAGGATAGCGTCAAGATTGTTCAATGTACAATTTGAATTGAAGACTGTATTAAATTTATGTTGATCGGTCCAGGCCATGCGCGCTGCATATTAATGAGCGATATTGTCTACACTTGACAATGGAATACGCGCAAGGTGCAATTATTCCATTGTACGCACATCACGACGCGCTAGGCAACGTTTTGCAAACCATACACTGACGCCCAAACAATAAACATATCGGTTGATATCGACATTATTGTGCTGTAACGTGTCAGGTTATAGAGTATAGCTGGGGGGTTTGGGGCTGCCAGGAAGGGTGATTGGGCCTTATTTTTGCCTGAGAATTTTACGGGAACGGAAAACCAAAAATGGTGGAATTGAAGACACGCAGCTCAAGAAAAAAAAAACTAAATTCAAAATAAAGCCCTTGCTTATCATAGCCCACGGTCGTGCGTAGTTTTCGGCAAATTTATTGGAAACGAATATTTTCATTTCCTGTGTTTTTATAAGGGAATGGATCATTCTAACTTTGTCCAGACCAACATCTCCTTTCTTTTTTACAAAACGCCGTAAGAGACTGTATCTAGGTTTCGTCTTTAAATTCAAGTGGGTGCTATCTCCAAATTTCAGCCTTGAAAGATAACCTGATTTTGTCTTCAATATTTTGATGTTTTCACTTTTCAATGATAGCCCTGAAACTAATATTTTTGTCAGAGAAAAAACTTGTTTGCAGTTGTAGGCCGGAGCAATTTCCAAAAGGATAGCGTCAAGATTGTTCAATGTACAATTTGAATTGAAGACTGTATTAAATTTATGTTGATCGGTCCAGGCCATTTGCGCTGCATATTAATGAGCCATATTGTCTACACTTGACAATGGAATACGCGCAAGGTGCAATTATTCCATTGTACGCACAGCACGACGCGCTAAGCAACGTTTTGCAAACCATACACTGACGCCCAAACAATAAACATATCGGTTGATATCGACATTCTTGTGCTGTTGTTACGTGTCAGGTTATAGAGTATAGCTGGGGGTTTGGGGCTGCCATTAAGGGTGACTTTGGGCCTTATTTTTGCCTGACAATTTTACGGGAACGGAAAACCAAAAATGGTGGAATTGAAAACACGCAGGGAATGGATTATTCTAACTTTTTCCAGACCAACATCTCCTTTCTTTTTTTACAAAACGCCGTAAGAGACGGTATCTAGGTTTTGTCTTTAAATTCAAGTTGGTGCTATCTCCAAATTTCACCCTTGAAATATAACCCGAATTTGTCTTCAAAATTTAGATGTTTTCACTATTCAAAGAAACTAGGAGAGTTCTGTTCGGTCGATGCGCGCTCCGTTACTGTCAGCGATATGAGTTATGTGCCCAATTTCATGGAATCTGTTACGGTCTATTGTTAATTAATACGGGCACCAGGCTATACGCGTGAAATCTATTTCGTGGAATCCGTGAGCAAGACCTTACGGTTAAGTCACATGGCCACGTTACGGACCTGTCGATGCCTGCGAGTTTATTTGGATAATGAAAATGCGTAATTTTGACCCCAAATTTCAGAAAAAATTACTTATAATTTGCGGTTGATACGGATACGGGTATTTAACCGTATGAATTACCGATGTTACGGGTAAAACCTGCGGATGAGCCGGAGCCTCAGCCGGAGCCGAGCTTTCAGAGGAAGGTCGGTGCGCGTGCTGAGCCTATCAGGTCCCTGGGGATTTGGAAAAACTAATTTAGTATGGTGCACTGCGTCCCTGGAGTAGGTACCCAGACTCCACAATGAAATTTCATTATACGTACTGTATAATATCTCACGTCACATGTTGAATGAAGCGAACGCGTGTTCATTTGCTTTGGTCGGTGTGGAAGTACGTAAACACATGCAAACATACCTTGCCGATTTTGCGGAAGTTTTAATGTTCCTAAATATTCTCGACAGTCGTTCTAGGTGCAACATGTATTTGCAGGTTGCGTTTAGTCACCTCCCGGAAGTCTATGGCCATGTCATGAATGTTGATAGTTGAGTTGATGACCAGTCTCAGGAATGATCGAATGGTTGTGGGCTTGTGGCCCAGGCTGCCACGCATCGCATGCACGGATCAACGGATACTTTTACAGCACACAGTAGGCAACCGATAGTCCTTTACTAAATACTAGTTTTTAACTTTAATGTGCAACATGGGCCTGATGGGGTTACCTCAGTTTAGTATTCTCAGGGTAGCTGGTACGCAGCTTCTACAGTAAACTGACATCATTTGTAGTGTCATGTCTTTTACGCCACCCATATTATTTTCAATATTTATTTGGGGTAGGACTAAGGAAACTTTTTTTTTCACTGAAATTATTGCTGAAATATGTTCTTTTTAGCCTTTTTTTTTTTTAGGGTTTACAATACCGGACCCATGAATATTTGCTTTAACTTGTAAGTTGTAACAAATCTCATTTTGGAACAGTACAACTAGAAGCTAGTAAATGAATACTGAAAATGATATGGGTGGCATTATACACTAACACCGTGAACAAACTAACTAATCTAAGTTTATGACTCTTCATCATTCTTGTGTACCAGCTACCCTGGGTGTATTAAACTGAGGTAACTCCAGCCCCGGCCTGATGACATTCCAGTTTAATGGTGACATTGGTGTACTACAGTACCAGGAATAAAACCAACTTTTTGTAAAGAGACTTAGGCCTACTTCTAGTTGCGATGATCGTAACCCTAGGTCTGACAGGGACTGGGACCTTAGGGTTACGAGTCATCACAATCCCACTGTTACTATTTTAGCCACTTTGTGCTTGGACTTGTCCAGATATGCCTATTTTTTATCACTTTTAAAAATGCCAACACATATTTGAACTACATGTAGGTGATCTACATTAACTGACGCATCTTATAAAACCACTTTAAAGACCAAAAATTAATTTTCTGAAGAAAAAAATGAGCAAAAACTTACCAAAGTTGTGGAGAAATCGTGGAGACTCCCGTGATCGCTTTGACGTGAGTTTGAATAATGCGCTGTGCGAGGCTGGACCAATCAGCGCGAAGACAGCTGCAGTCATGGCCGCGATCCAAAAAGGTACCGACCGAGCGCAACATACACTTCAATTTGAAGCCCACGAGCCGGCCGGCCGTGAGCCACCGTCCGTAACGGTGGAACGAACCCGGCCGCGATCCAAAAAGGTAGGCCTTCCGACCGAGCGCAATATACACTTCAGTTCAAGCACACGGCACATGTGTAACGTACTGATTGAGACTTTCGCTGGTGCACGTACACAATGTACGTTAACTACGTTTGCTTTGAAACTGTGGCTATAACGCACGCGGATACCAGGCTGTCTTTCTCTGCGGTGTGGGCAATGTTTTTACTTCTTAATTTTTAAATGCGATCGTCGGTCGGTTTCAGTAGGATTTCACGATATTTTTTGTTGGATTCAGTATAATTATGAAAAGAGTGTTTCTACTTGGCCAATTTTTTATTTTATTTTTTTATTTTATTTTTTTTAGCCTTTGAGAAAGATCCTGCTAGGATCGAAACGCGTCAGGCCCTCCTAACTTTAAGCAAAAAAATAACTAATTGAAATTCAAGTAAGATTTATAAGCTGATCAGCCTACGATTTACGGTACTTTGGAAGGAGGGTCGATCAGAATATTTTTATTTAGATCTCGCAACGATATAACGCATACATATCGTGTATAATACACCATTTCTTTCTCCATGAATCGTATTTTCGCATGTGTTCGATGTCGGAAAAAAATCACGCCGTATACGTTTTTCTTCACCTGTCATATCAGAAGAGCGGCGGAAAATAAACTTAATTCGGCAGTTTTGGCACACGGGTCTGGTCAATTCAATAACCTGTGATTTATTTAACGGACACGCTCACACACTGTATGCAATATGCCGTGTATAGCACTGTACAATGCACGTGATACGAGCCTTCCATAGGGCTGCGAGTTTGAGTTTGAAAGGTGGAACAGCCAAAATGGGATTTCGCATGATGTAATTAGGTCGAGATGGCACACTGCGCACTATTCAAAATGGCCGACTTTTTTTCGGGAATCTCGACACCTTCGGTAAGTTTTGGGTCATTTTTTCTGAATATAATGATCGTTCGATATTCAAAGTGGTTTATATGACTCATTGATAAGTACCAATCAGATCCATGTAGTCAGATTTTGTGTTTGGATTTTGGAAAGTGGAAAACTAAGTGGAAACGTATTTCAGGAGTTGGCCAAAAAGGTTGTACCCATTTTTTTTATCCAGTTTTGTCGTAACCCTAAGGTCCCAGTCCCCATGTCAGACCTAGGGTTAGGATCATCGCAACTACATGAATGACAAAAATTATGAATATGCATAGAATTGCATGGTCGCCGGAGTTGTCGTACGGCCGACCGTTGGTCGTTGCGTACTGGTAGTCGTACACCATGTGTGTTTGCATAGGCACATCGCGTGATGCATGCTCTGTACGTGCCTGCAATGGCCTTGCGTGCATACGTAACGAGTTGGGCCAGCACATGGTTTCCGTGACGTCACGAGCACTGCTGTGCGTGTTGACCAATCAGCTCGGCGCTTGTCACACACGGCACTGTTTCCATCCGTATTACAGTACATATGGGAATTTTTTCGCTATGCTTCAGTACTTTGTGGTGTCCTCAAGTTCAATAATATTACTATATACAATATCAGCAAGGTTAAATTTGTGGAAAGAGGGCAGGGCTTTGATTTTTGAGGAAAATTATGAGGTAAAAACGGTAACGAAGATGCGACTTTTCATGGATGCATGGAATGGCCGCAGGCAAGAATATTGGCTAGTTTCTGCTCTCATTGTGTGGACTTTTGATACGTTATTGTTAATGGGAGACTTTTGAGAACCGGTCTAACAGTGCACGCGCACGCAATTGTGAGCATGCGCGCGTTGTTCTGCGCCTGCGCTGTTGTGCGCGCGCGCGCGCTGTTGACTTGAAGACTGGTTCTCAAAAGTTTCCCATTGGTTGTAGTTACTACACTTAGCCAGACTAGACAAAAATCAAAATGGCAGACGGGCTGTTTTCAAGTGTGCAACAATTACAAAACAATATTGTTACTGTAATAAGAATATTGCAATTTTGCATAAGAATATTGTAATTTTTACTCAGAAATATTGCACAAAATTCTTCTATCTGGATAATCTGCAGTTTTAAGGACTCAGGAACATTTGCTGAAAGTCAAAAATTTGGAGCAGTAGAAACAATGAAGGTTTTTTTATTCCCTTTATAGGTATCGTACCTTAACATGTACATGTACATGTACACCGTTGCCCATACCCAATTGGCTTGTAATGTGTACTTCCAAGATAAAAAGAGTAAGCTCCACGTGTACAGCAACTATCGGTGGGTTTTGACTGTTGCTAGCCTGGTCCCTTCCTCCATGCCTGGGCTAAGGAGTAAGGTAAGTACATGTACATGATGCTTGGTGCTGCAGACAGGTAGATCATTTCTTCCTTGTTATGTGCTGGTTCTTTCTCTGCTGCATGCCACCTCCCTGAAAGGTAAATCCCTTTTCAATATTGAGTTGCCTTTTTAATACCGTTTCCTTTTCTAGCAGCTTTTTAAGTTTCATCTTGATACATGCCCTCTCATCATGCATGATCAATGCCGACGTGAGCTACATCTTGGATATGATTACAGGTCAACTCGCCCCTAGCTGAGTCACCCCTTACCGACTCACCCCTTGCCAACTCGCATCCTTGCCAATTCACCCCCTGATCAACTCGCCCCCTTTACTCGCCCCCTGGACGACTCGCCCTCTGAGCGACATGCCCCCTGGCAGACTCACCCCTTAGCTGACTCCCCCCCCCCCCCCCCCCCCCGCGATTTATTCAGAAATGAGAGGGAAAATGTGAAGTTAATTCATCAAAAACTCAACTTCAAACAAAACATAGAACAAAACATAGTACATGTACGTCTCATTATGACAACACTAATAAATTACAATGTTAAAAAAGTGAAAGTAGTTAACAAAAGTCTACAAAAAATGCCAGCAATAACACTTAAAATAACAACTAGACCTGTGTTTGTATTATAAATAATATGAAAAACAAACATGAACGCAAATGGCCCAGTACAGAGAAATAGCGGTGTTTTAATTGTCGTAAACAAGTATCCGGAACGTTGTCACTCATCCATCAATACACGTATACAGATTCGTGTACATACACACGCCCATATGAGAAACACAGAAATGGCTGAGTCTACTATAGGCCAGCGTGCATAGTATATGGTTTTGCATATGGGCGGTGGAAACAGCAAAATGATTGATTTTCTAGCTCGTCGTGCTCCGTTCACGTGTACACAATTGGCCCACTACTATAGATAGCCATATCAGCGGTCCAAAAAGTTCCAAAGAACGTGTTTTTGTGTTATGTTTGACTCTAAATGGCAAAATTAATTATTCAAAAAATCAATGAAAAATCAGTTGATGACGTCATCGTGACGTTACTTCACATTTGGAATAGCAATAGCATTTCCTACCCACCCACCAAGTTTCATCAAGATCGGATATTCGCTTATATGTGTTTCTGTGAAAAAATGGCAAAATTAATTATTCAAAAATCAATAAAAAATCAGCCGATGACGTCATCGTGACGTAACTTCACATTTGGGATATTAGTACCATTCCCTACCTACCCACCAAGTTTCATCACCATCGGATATTCCCTTATGTGTGAATCTGAAAATCATCATGACGTCACAACTTTTTGGTATTTTGTGACATGTGCCTATAGAGGGTGTGCAGTCACGTGATCAGGACGTCATTTTGGACGGCAACGCTGTACACATGTATAATGCACGTACGTATAGTGTATGTAACCCACGTGTGTTCGCGTAGCTTGCAAATCAACCGGACGCATACGCAGACGAAGAAGTGCGTGCATATAATGATGCTGTCTGGTACGTATGCCACGGCCGTTCAGATTGCGCATAACCGGAAATCTATTGTCTAAAGAAAAACAAAAGAGGGCGCTATCCGATCGAAGGTCATGTTTGCTTTGTGTACAGCATGAATATTCATGAGATCTTTGTCCTACCCAAAAACCAGCCTCAACGTTGTATTCGCTATCGGTCTTGCCTGTGGACTGTTCTATTATGTATAGGGGGGTACAAGCTTTACATTTCATCGTAGAAATTTACAAATGGGAATATAGTTTAGCAAAAATACCTCTTGTTTCCAATGATCATAGAGCAGTGACGTCATCAATGAAAGATTTTATAAATTGTCGTTATCTATGAAACCAGGTCAACTAACAGCAATTTTTCTTCAATTCCGGCATCTCGACCACCCCTTTTATAGTAATAGATCAGTCCATATTGGCTACGTAATCGGTTGCTATGTAGTTGTATGGCCATAGCCAATATGCAGGTCGACCGGTCAACCGAGAGGAAAAGTAGCAACTTGTGAACTCCGTGTCTGTGAAAAAGCGCCGAAATTCACGTTTTAACAAACCAATATGTGAAAACCAAACTCATCAGCGGCATTATTACACTATTGAGGTTAACTGGCATGAGAAAGATCTTCTATTTCCTCGGGGTTTTATCTATAATGTGGCATTTTCTGTTTCGTCTATCAACGTGTTTTCAATGGACGGTCGTGTAAGTAGTCCGACACTGCCGGAGAATATGCTGAACATTCCCCTTCCAAATTCCCGAATTTGATTGAGAAACAGGTCAACTAACATTAAAGTTTTATCAGGATAATGGAGATCAACATCCTTAGTCCCTATATTTGAAGTATTTGTGTTCAATGGTAAAAGGCAAAACATGTTAATTGTACGGTTTTGTTGAGTTGTTGGTGCCTGGGTACGGGTGCGGAAGTTTTCACGTAAACAAAGCCGCCATGTTTGTTGCATCATCAAAACGACATGGCATTTTGCACAAATGCTAGTTAATTTGAAATTAATTAAACGAGTGCGGCTAATTAAGGTAGGCCTACTGATTGATTTTGGCTCTGAAGGGGAGGGGGGTTAAGCAGAATCAAGAAAGTGATTTGACAAAAAAAAACATTCAAAGAAAATGTTTGTTTGATGCTGAATAGCTGTTTTATTTACATTCATGCTGTTTCATTTATTTTCTGTACCTCCTCACAATAAATAAATTTTTTTGAATATCTAAATCTTAACCCACACAATGTTTTTTACTCCAGCTACAAAAATGGAAGTCAGCTATGTAGTATTTGGCTTGGCAAATTAATCAAGTAGTGGATTCGACTCTGTAGTTGTCTCTGTTGTTAAAAAGACCATTGCTGCAATTGTAAGACCACTCACGTACATGTACATCATTAATCTTTCATTTTCAACTGGGATCGCTCCTGACAATATCAAAATTTCAGATACTGATAGAGTAAAGAACTATAGGCGTATTTCAATATTGTCGTGTTTCTCAAATTTCTCTGACAAACTAGTTTACAGCCGTGTCATAAATTTGTTTAAGAGATTCAATATTTTGGTAAATCATCAGTTTGGTTTTCGTGAAAATCATTCAACAACTCATGCTATTCTTCATCTAATTAATAAAGTTGTGACCAGATTAGATCATTTTAAACACACATTGGTTGTTTTTCTTGATTTTTCTAAAGCATGTGATACTCTTGATCACAAACTTCTCTTATATAAGCTGAATTATTATGGTATTAGAGGGGTTCCTTTATAACGACTTTCCGCTGCAGTGTGAGCGTGCCACAGTGTACAGGTTGTGCTGTTTGGCTATCAACTGCTGCCTCTGGGGGACGTTCTGCACTGAGGAATACATCCTCTCCAGCTTGTTGTATGGATGGATGCTTTCCGATGCTTGCTCGGTTAGCATCCCAGTTGTGAGCAGCCGTCTCGCCTGTCTTGGCACTTCCACAGTCAACAGATGGAACTTCCGTGTCAGGTTGTTCTGGGGAAAATTGACTGGGAACCAGCACCCATAACTGCAGCATCGAAGTACCAGTTGCTCAACTTCGTGCTTACACAAAGGGCGGTTAGCAGTGTACAAAACATAGCACATGCTAAACTTACTTAGTAGGGTCGTCATCTTTTCTCAATAGTGTTTGTGAACTGAAATTGTTGTCATCGATGGTTAGTGGTTTGAATAAATTTCCAAATTTTGAGATGTTTGCAGCTCGGAGAATTTTATGAATATCTGACCCTACAAAGGCCCCACTATGGTATGCAGCCCTCTTCAATTTCAACTCATCCATAACTCGGTCAATCCATTGCCTAAAAGGCCCTTTAAGTCTACTGACTTCATCTGCAACTCTCTGTTGCAACTTCTCATTCGCATCGATTTCCTGCCTCAAATTTCTGATCCTATTGTCAATCTCCTTTATATTTTTACGTCGATCTTGAACAACTTTTCTGGAATTGGGTCTGTCCACACTAATGGGGACTTTTAGTGTGACATTTAGAGGGAACCAGGGACATAAGTTGATACATCAAGTAATTTGCCATGTTTTCTCTTTCACTACATCCCACATTCTTGTAAGAACTTGGCCAGCCAAAAAGCTTGATAAATTCCTTAGTATTGGAGATATTACAGGGGATCATCTTCAAGATATTATGTTTGTAACATGGACAGACATTTCATCATAAAGTGATGGGAATTAGTAGTGAAATGAATTAATTATCCCTAGTTTTGTTTCTACAGCAGAGCTATCCATTGAGGGATTGCCACTGGCCAATCATAGTATATAACCATTGGTATTTTAGCAACTGGAGGGTCTACACCTTCAAGATATTATGTTTGTAACATGGACAGAAATTTGTCACAAAATTTCTGTCCATGTTACAAACATTGTTTAAGACGCATCCTAATTTCTTAAATATGAAATAGGTTGCTTTAATTTTGAGTGATGACAAGTTAACATTGGACAAGTAATATATATGGAACAAGTCTGCATTAATTATAACAAGAAAAATACTTATATAACACAAGAATGTCTGTCCATGTTATGAACATAATCGTTCATTTCATCTTCAAGATGACCTTGTAATTTCCTACATATCCAGCGAATCAGCCTGTTTATTTTCAGTACAACCACGAATGACTACAGGAATATTTAGGAAACAAAAATTAGCAAAAAACCTGATCTTAAATCCACTTCCCACGTTACACCCCAAAAGTTATCTTTTGTACACAAAAGGTACCATTAGTGTGGACAGACCCAATTCCTAGCTACAACGGTATTACATACAAGTCTGTTATTAACCCTTTCGAAATGGTCAGGATAAGCTTCTTGTATCGTTACAATTCTTTCCCTTTCTTGATGTTTTTCATCAGAATTTGGATCAATATTTTTTCATAAAACTAATAGGCCTAGCCTCTAGGCCTACTGCAAATTTGAAAAACAAATTTGATACAGCTTACAAGACACTTGACAAAAATATTTAAACAGTGGTAATGCTTTTCATAGATCTTGTTTAAAATGTCAGCAGATGATTTTGTTTTTGTCCTTCCATAAAGTAGTAAGGTTTCAAAATGGCTATCATTTTTTTCGTTTACATACCTTCCGGAATATTTGAAGGCTGGTGAAGCTCCGCTGCAAGTCTGCTCTCGGTCACCACTCTCTGAACGACCTCGGCAACGTCAGTCACTCGAATGAAGTGGCAGGTGACATTCCTCTTCTTGTTTTCAAATGACCCACACTCATACTCAAACTCAATCTCTCTGAGCTCCTGCCGTAGCTGCCTCTCAGACCCGAGTACATCAAACCCCTCTGCATGAAAAACTATCTTCAACAACCGCAGCATGCTGTACGGTAAAACCGACTTCATATGCTGGACTGCAGATCTGGAAATTTTTCCAAACAATTTTATTCCTGCTGCATTGGCTGCCTCTGAAAATTCCACCCTATTTCTTTTAACATGATAGCTGCGCTGGCTCTCAATATTTGGGGAGGGTGTACGTGAGGAGCTGGGTGCGTCACTGCCTATTTCAGAAGACGGAGAGCTTGTGACCTTCTCAACGAACTCCAGTAGTTGACGTCTGGTACGCTTGGTACTCCACAATGGGTCAGTGACTGATTTGAACAGAATGCCCAAGGCTCAAAGTTATGCTTGGTGTATCTGTTCTGAAACATCTTCTGCAACCGCTTGCAACAGATTAGTAGGGTCTGGGAGGCTCTTGATGAAATTTATCATGTGATCTGCGTGGTAGTATGTAGCAGCTGCAGACTCAAAGATTATGTTGATTACCGCCATTGATTGTTCAGGTAAGAGGTGAAAACATCCTCCGCTCCACTTTGATCAGACCCACGATGATGGAATGCTTTGCTGGCAGTTCTTATCAGATGGATGACAACTGCCCTTACTGTCACTAAGGTGTGTTGATTCTTTCCTGAAATGGTAATATCTTCAAAAGATTTTAACACTTTGTTAATTTCTTCAGCAAAGTTAATCAGTTGGTGCATCTTGCAGTAATACGTTCCAAACTCTGCCACACACGTCTTAGACTTCAGATGTGCAAATGTCCCAATTTTTAACCACTGAAGGAAGAAGTTCTTCTCGAATGCACTGGAGCTTCTCGCTGAAATGTGGCATTGTGGATCCTTGGTCAGTCTTTGTACTTTTTATGGAGCACACAATTTCTTCATAATTAAGCTGCCTCTTCATCTGCCCTGTCGCAATATTATGAGTAGCTGCCAACCCTTTAATGCGGCATATGAATGAACCCATTACAGCCTCTCTGTCGAAATGATAAAGAAAGTTAGGGTACCACTTAAAGACTAACTGGGAGAAAAACTACATAAGCCTTCGTATAGAAACAACTACTTCATCAAATGTACTTAATTACATCTGATGGAATAGTTATAACTACGGACACTTATGTAGTTTTTCACCTAGGTAGTCTTAAAGAGCTACCCTAATTGGCTTTTCCGTGATAGCGGAAAAGCCTTTGTTTCTGTTCTGTTATTTTTTTTTCTTCTTCCTCTTCTTGTCGCTCGAGTTACCATAGACTTTTTCTACACGCCACTTTGGTCACTTTTAAGCAATTAATTTTAACCAAACTTGGTCCAAGTAAAGTCCCTATAGCGTAGATGTATGCCGAACAATGACGTCATCATGACGTCAACAGGTGTCAAATTACAAGCGATTTAAATTTAATAATCAAAATCTTAAAAAATCAACAAAAAATCAACCGTTTGAGATATTAAGTTGATTCCTTCGCCAAATGTCAATGTTAGGTGAGGTCTTTCTTTACGACACATTGTTTGACCTCTGTGACCTCTACTTCCGGTCAAACAGGAAGTAGCTCTTCATTTAAAAGTGGTAAGAGCTATGATCATGATTCTTTCACATATAGACAATGTTAGGCAAGGTCTTTCATTTGTGACACATTGCTTGACCCCTGTGACCTCTACTTCCGGTCAAACAGGAAGTAGCTCCTCATTTAAAAGTGGTAAGAGCTATGATCATGATTCTTTCACATATAGACAATGTTAGGCAAGGTCTTTCATTTGTGACACATTGCTTGACCTCTGTGACCTCTACTTCCGGTCAAACAGGAAGTAGCTCCTCATTTAAAAGTGGTTAGAGCTAGGATCATGATTCTTTCACCAAAAGTGATTGTTATGCAAGGTCTTTCTTTGTGACACATTGTTTGACCCCTGTGACTTCTACTTCCGGTCAAACAGGAAGTAGCTCCTCATTTAAAAGTGGTAAGAGCTTTGATCATGATTCTTTCACCAAAAGTGATTGTTAGGCAAGGTCTTTCTTTGTGACAAAATGCTTGACCTCTGTGACCTCTACTTCCGGTTAAACAGGAAGTAGCTCGTCATTTAAAAGTGGTAAGAGCTATGATCATGATTCTTGTTTTTAAATGTCCATTAAGGGGTCCCTTTGCTTTCTTTGTATAACAGTTTACATATATGTGTATATCAATTTATAATATCATTTTCGGAAAAGCCCTATGTGCTGTTTGCAACAGCCATAGATCTCTAGTTTTCTATATTAATCCATGTTCATGAAACGAAGCATGCGCGATATTGACGTAGGGGACTACATTCTTTACATTATAGTACCAAGGCAAAGGAGAGTTCCGTTTTCGTTTCTTTTTCCAAGACTGCTAAGAAACCATTCCGTTTTGTATTGTAGAATCCACCTCAACATCCCTTTAGTCATCTTCGATGCAAATCAAACAACAGTATGTTACTAGCGATTATTGACCCCGGCCCCAGGACTTGTTTTTACTATCACAGGCTTGACAATGTCCTATCACGAATATAAGAGAACATACCTTGGCCAAAGTCAGACTGCTTCGATTTAGTAGGATCGTCGCGTTGTGCAGTAACATCGTGCTCACTCGCGCTTGCTCCAAGTGTATGTTGCTCGCTCGGTCCTGAAATCGAGATATGAAAACATGGTCGTTAATTTAACTAGCAATCCATGAATTGCTTACCTGGTACTTCTTCCAAAGTGACATACATTTCAATGTGGTTGGAATTGCACATACATTGTACTATACTATTTATACTGGAATAGACCGGAACAGAGCTTTTCAATAATCGCCAACGGCAGTCCTATGAATAATTTGAGGGTGCCTCTTATTACCTGACCAGATTTTAGATTAAATTTCTCCCATTTTTAGATAAATGTTGGTTCACAATAATAGAAACTTTGCCGCGATTTCATTTATTTGTATATGTCCAGTACTCGGCTCATTCAATAATGTTTGCCAATATTATGAGTAGCTGCCAACCCTTTAATGCGGCATATGAATGAACCCATTACAGCCTCTCTGTCACCACCGCCCATCTGCATTAACCCCATCGTTCTTGATACACGGTCAGGTAACGTGACTTGAACATTTTGCCATTTCTTGTGATATTTTGTCGTTCCATCGCCATGTACGCAATTACCCAGAACATCTTCTACTGCGCTTTTCTTCATTGACAGAGCTATTTCTACATTTGCGAGATGTCCTGCCTCCAGACTGATGTAGAAATTTTTCCCAAGGAAGGCAATCTGCCCACTTTTTTCCCCACAAGCTTCTTCAAGTTCAAAACAACTCTTATAACATCATTAACCTTTGACATTGATACATTCATTTCAAGGAGTGACATTATTTCATCAATGTAGCGCCCACCTTAAAATGTTGTGATCGCATTATCTCCCATTAGGGAAAGTAATTGTTCCATCTCCAGGTTTTTCTGTGACAGGTAGCTTACTCTCTCTTCTAATCTTATTATGTCTTCCGCAGTGCCTGGTTCTCCATTGTTTTCACTATTCTTCAATTTCCAAAATCTGTTGTATACTTGTTTCTTCTTTTTGGTTTTCTGGTCCAGCCTTTCCTTCAGTTTGTCTCTTTGCCTGATCGACTCCTCTAACATTGCGACTTGTGGCCACCGCTGTTCTATCACGTACGTGTAATCCCTTGCAAAACACAGAGACGCACGTCTTTTTCAGCGAGTGTACATGTAAGTGGCGTAGACAGGCTCTCAGACCTTGGGGGGGTTGATCCTCTTGCTGGGTCGTACTTTGGTATATGTGTACAATGTCAGTGGCGGTTCTACGGGGGGGGGGGGGGGGGGTGGTTTACTTTAACCACGGTTTTGGTTAAATTTCTTGACTCAAAAAAGTCCAAATGCAAACGGCGGTAAAATTTACCCATTTGAAATTTAACCATCGGCCCAGTTAAATTTAAGTCAAGTCTGAACGTGGCTTATGTTGTCACAACCCATTTTCCACTGTCAGGCAGGATCCCTTCATGGTATCATACCGTACTCCTGAATTCCACAGTGTCTGTGAGTGTATGAGTTTTTCACCTTAAGCCACTCCCACAAACAGAACTCCTGACAACACCAATAGGTGAAGCAGCTACATATGGGCAATTAATATTAACCCATAGGCCAAATCTCTTGACAAGAAACTCCCTTGTGCTTATAATGAAGCTTGTGCCATGCTACATATTGTTTTCTTGTCACACCTGGAGTTGATTCAACGTCCTCCTTGTTCACATGCATGAACATTAGGGGTCTGGTGTGCACGCTCTGCCTGTGGTTTGACATACATAGCATTCAATTGGTAATAGCTGCTAGAGCATCAATGTTTAAAGACAGATACTGGCCTTTTGCTTCAATGTGCTGAAATTCTGGGATCCCATTCGGACCTGTAGAAACTGGTGCCTCTGGGAGTTTCCTGAGTTATATCAGCCTTTACCAACAATCTTGATGTTCTTGGCAAAGTCACAATCATGGACAGGTTGTCCCTTCACCTTGGTACTGTTCCTTGTCATCCAATGGGCTGTCAATTGGCTCTGTATCACCATCACGTATCCATGGAATCTGATGAGCTGATTTGTTAGCAATCAGTGTCCTCAGCAAGCTGAGTTACTCTTCCTGGTCAGCCTGGAGCTTGTCCAGCTGCACCAAGACGTTGATTTGAAAGGCAACATTAGTCATACACTATCACAACTATTATTTTAATTATATCAAAACAATGCTGGTAAACATCACTGCAAAGATCAAAGAAATGATCAGGTGGCGTTACAATACTGGGTGGAGAAAGTGTGACACAAGTGGTAAAAAATTAATAATCATCAGGAACAATGTAGTCCCATTTTATCCATTTCTTGCAAGAGTTCAGGCAAGTATTATTTTTATATTTTGAAACCATTGGAAAATTAGCAAGTTTTACAGATCAGTCTTCACATTCAAAAACAGAACCACAGAATCTCTTGTTACATGTATGTCTAGTGATTGGACAAGTACTACATATAAATGTAATACTCCATCTGCTTTAAAGCTTGTGTTTGTCTTGAAGCAAGTGCAACCCTGGCCATTGTCTGATACTGTACATGTACAGATGTACAAGGATTTGGGCCCAAAGTTTTATAGATTTGTGATACCACTTTGTTACCAAGTCATTAACCTCTTCCGAACCCTGTTGGAGAACGTGTGAGATAATAACATGAATTCTGGGATGTGGCAGGCTAACTAACACATGAATGCATTTTTCACGGGTCCCAAAACATCTCGTAATCCCAATGTCTTACAAAGGTGTTTTGCCACCCTGTCCCGTCCAGTTAATAAGGCTGGTAAGATTGTTAGTAATAGCCCTTTCGATGATGTGGGTAACAGCAGCATTATTTACTCTGCTTACTCTCGTTCAGTTTGTGCTTGTTAAACAAGTTAAACTTACCAATGATGACACCATCAATGTAATATACCTTGTTCTCAAGGTGCATGTAGGTGGAGGCTTGTTGGCAATCCACTGCCATGGCTTTGGCTTGTCCAGTTGTCAGCCGCTCATATACCTCCTTCAGAGCTAAGCGCATGAACTCTTTATGTGACCCTCCCAAATCATGACCTAGCTCACCCATGAACTGCACTTGAAGCTAGGAACACATGCATTGTACTTTGGAATTGCAATTTCATCCACCATGCTACCAAATACATCATGTGTGGAAACCAAGATGGTCTCTCCTTCCATGTAATGAAGTGTTTTCATCTTATTATCATCTTCAAGGTCATCTCCAAAGAAGGCCTTCTTTGTTGAGGGTATCAGTTTGGTTTCTGACATAGGATTTCAATGTCTCAATGGATATCCCATCAAGAAAGTGAGTTTGCCTGTCTGCTGATGTGTAATATGTTGATGTCCATTGTTTTGTTTTTTTTATCCTGGAGGGAGGTTTGAGGCAGGTGTTATGGTGTAGGTCTTTTGCGGAGCCAAGTGAAATGACACATGTAACACACTTCTGGGGTACAGAAGAACACTGCACACTTTGCAGGCATTCCGGGTTGTCTTTGTTCGGCCTTTTGTCATCACTCCAATGATCCTTATACCACTTGCACTGTTTGGGATACAGGCATGGCATTCTTGTGCAGCTGTGGCTAGCTGTGGTTGTAGCCGATGCTGCTGCCCTTGGTTGCTGCCAATTCCTCTCAACATGAATATCCGGATCCGAATCGAACCCCGAGATTTATTCAACTATTTTCACACTTTAAAAGTCATGCAGTCTACGTACACGTCTGGGTTCAGCGATGCCGATTTAGCGAAATTGAGTCTACATGTGTGTTTGATCGCGGCAGACGTGGCAGTATGTCACTCCCACGTCGTTGAAACCCTGTACGTCACTGAGTGAAAACTCGCTAATGAGGCTTGTTTGAGTGTTAAGGATTACTTGATGTAGACAGTGGAATTCCTCTGCTTTTTTTACAGTCAACTGTAACAGTTCCCAAGGGATGAAGTGCTTCCCTGGAGCCCCTGGAATCATCCAAACAATCAGCTTTATATCCACAGCTGACTGTAGCACTGTGGCAAAGTGCTCATTACCTTCAACATTTAAGTGAAAGCCATCTCTAGTAGCAAAAAAGTTGTGTCTATTCACCTCTTCATCTGCATCCATGAATTTGCATTCACAAAACCTTTTGCAAAGTTCTGCAAGGTGAATAATATAGACTTTGACTTTCTCATTCAGGCAACTGGAGTCATGTCGGGATAGTAGTCCAGAGAGTAGATGAGGACTCATGCAAAGGTTCTGGATATATCAAGACAGCTGAACAACAGTATTCAGTAGTATTCAGTATTTAAAAACTGTTTTCAATTTGCATGTTTCTTTAGAACTACATGTAGTCATCCTTCATGTCAGGACTAACCAGTGCTGTGTCCGAGTCCGGTCAGTCCGAGTCCAAGACCAATTACTGAAGGATGGGTGGTATGCAAGTGTTTTTATCTTCATCAGTTCCTTTGCTTGATTATTCATGGTTCTGGTAGAGGCCTTTGTACTCTCATTCTGGGGCATGATGAGCGGCACTAGAGTCTGAGGCTTTACCTTACTCCCTGCTGGAAATGTCAACATGACATGATGACATGATGAGCTGGGCCGTTACTCCAGTTGCAAAGACTGTTTCCTTTCCAAACAATCAATATCTCTTTGTAACTTCTCATTTTGAATGTTGGCATTCCTCTTCCAAGTTTTGTCTCAAGACATTCGTCATTTAGTTTTGAATGTTGCAGACACTTTTATTTTGTTTTCTTAATCTGTCTCTAGATGTTTGGAAGACCAGCTGTGTATCTCTGAGGTCACTTCATTCACTTTCTACTTGGTATGGACAGTGAAACCTCAGTCATCTCTGTACGCACGGCATTTCATTCCAATAGATTAGTTTGAATATATGGAATTTTTTCTAATTCTGAATCGTGTGAAAGTGTGAAAAATATATTGATATAATAGAAACAAGTTGCAGATATCATTATACCCATTATGCTTCACGTAGACTTGCAATGAAATGCACAAATTGCTGGGCAGATCTGTGCAGTTACATGTAGTAGGGCTTTCCAAGGTCAAGTCCTTTGGCATCATCCAATGTTTGTGAACAATTCGGCCAACCCATCCAGAATGAAGGTAAATCTGTCCTTCTATGAGAGAGCGGTAGTTGCTGTTTGCTGGGCGATTTAGAAAATAATCCTTGATACCAGGTGTAAGTCCTGTAGCGTTTGAAACTGAAATGATCCAACTTGGTTACATGCAAGCTGGATGAAACGTGTGATGCACTGTTCAGGGAAATTGCCTTGCACTGTACCCAGGATCCTAGTTAGGTTTTGAATGTCCCGACAATTTACTGGTCCACCTGCATGGGAAGTACGCAGCTGTTGCAGAACGGATAGCAAGGTATTTTGCAAGGGTGAGATATTTTCAGCTATCCTCACAAACTGTAGGAAGGCTTCATTCAGGGATGAGCTGTTGAGGAATGTCATTAAGGTTGAGTATTGGACCAAAAGTGTTGTTTTGTTGGCCAATGAAATGTGTGTTAGGTATGTGAAGTAGTTTAGCACCAATGCCATCTGCTGGGTGTACAGTAAGAACACAGTGCCATTGTTGCAATTTGTGGGTTTGGATTGTTTGTGTGCTGGAGGGGAGTAATTGTGGTGTATGATGTATTGTACACATCAGATAAGAAGAAAGCATCTTCCATATCTATGTATGAACCAGTTTCCTTGTGGGAGGCAACATCTTGGTCTGTGGGATGGTTAGGAGCAGATGTGTAGTAGTCAAGTAAACTTGGAATTGTTGAGGCAATTTGAGTGGTTTGCTGAGCTACATGTAAAATATCTGACCGATGCTGTAACACCAAGCTTTGGCAGCAGCAATCTGTGCTGATGGAGTGTATGTTTGCACTTTGGAAGACAAGCGAAAGGTAGAGAGGCCTGAAGTGTTGCCAGTTTACCTGTTTACAGGAAATGAAGAATTGTATTGACCTGTGTGGCCTGGTTGGCACATATTGCTGGTGAGGACTGCTGGAGCTAGTACATCAGACACTGAAGGTGCCACGTTTGTGAGGACTGGGTTGGTGGGCACATGATGTCTGTTGATATGTGGTGGGCAGTGCACAGTAGATGAGCACATATGGGGAACATTAACAAACAATTTGACATCTTAAACGTTGACATTGGAAAAAGTTGAGAATTCAACCTTTTTTCATTTGACCCTTGTGACTCCATTTGACCCAACACATTGTTGTCACCCATAACCATGATAACTTTTGTAGACAATGTCAAGACAATTCATGTCCCCAATTTGCATGACAATACCTTGTCAAGTTTTTGACCCATGACCCCTACGTGTCCTTTGAGGGGTCAGGTGACATAAATGGGAGGTGACCCTGGTCCATTCACCCAAGTTTGGTTAAAATCAGCCATTATATGGCAGAGATATAGGACATCAAAATGTTGCCAGAAGAAAGAAACATGTGAGATACAGAACCCTGCCGAAGCCTTCGGCAGGGTAAATAATAATAATGCATTTTGGATGGAAGATGATAGAGCATGCAATTGGGATGGCAGATTGAGCATACATTTACGTTGATCTCTGATGAAACACCAGACATTACGCTTGTTGTCTCTCGTTGCAAATGGACTATTGACATAGTTCCAGTAGGATGTCTGAGTTGTACATTTCACCTTATTACGGATCTGCTTATATTGGAGCCATGCTGAACTGGTACCGGAATGCTTGGCTTTAATAAACAGTTTATGCTTCCGGTGAATCAGTTTCTTTAATTCAGGTGTGATCCAAGGAGAAGATTGAGTGCGTCGCCGTTGTTTTCTAGGTATGCTGTCATGGGTTGCTGCCTCGAGGATATCCAGAAATCCTTCCCATGATGCATCAGGATCAGCATCGTCCATGAAAGCAGACCATGGTGCAAGGTGCAGGAGTGTTTCTAGATGTACCATGTTGGCTTTCTGGAATTGCAGGAATGAGCGGATGACAGCAGGTTGTGGGAGAGATTTGGGGGCACTACATGTGAAGGCAACTGCATGGTGGTCACTACTGACTGGATTTGCAAAGGACCCTACTGCAGAGAATTTCTCAGGCCGGTTTATAAATATGAGGTTGATAGTGGTTCCAGTTGAAGACGAGTTATTAGATGGACGGGTTACATCTTCTACAATCTGCACAAGTCCAATGGAGTCGGTAATATCTTGGGCTCCATTGGACGTATGTGCAGATTGTAGAAGATGTAACCCGTCCGTCTAATGAATGTTAGGGGTCTGGTGTGCACAGTCTGCCTGTGCATCAGCATTCCACAATTACCATTGGTAATAGCTGCTAGAGCATCAATGTTAAAGACAGATACTGGTCTTTTGCTTCATTGTGCTGAAATTCTGGGATCCCATTCTTACCTGTAGATATACTGGTGCCTTTGGGAGTTTGCTGAGTTATATCGGCCTTTATACAAACAATCTTGATGTTCTTGGCAAACTCACAATCATGGACAGGTTGTCCCTTCTTAGGACCTTTGCCCCTTGCTTGCTGCTGTGATGTGCAGGATGAATTCTTCCCCTGCTCCACTGCTTCAACTACTGCAAACAGGAGGCCACTGATGTGTTTGCATGTTGCTTGGATTCTGAATAAAATGTATGAGGTGGGAAATCATTTATTAGAACCTTTGACCAATCATGAGTTCTGTTGGAGAAATGGAAGCCCTAACTGTATTTTTAGCACAGTTCAAACACATTGGCGGTGTACAAATCAATGATCATAAGCCCAGGGATGTTACACTTCTAAAAGTCACCAAATCTATCAGATAGCAATGTAATGGGAATAATTTGAGGTTGCTAGAACTGTTTGATTCTTACCCAATGCAACATGTGCACTCAGCTGTGCAGACCTGTCCTGTTTCTTTATGGAGCACACTACCCATGTATAATATGGTTTCTCTGAAGTTTTCACCTGCGGTATGACCTATAGAAACTGTACATGTACTAGTTATGTAGACAAATGAGGCACAATTCAATCTTATAGCCTGCCTAGGTCCAATGTCTTTATTATTTACCTGATACAGTGTCATTTGCAGTTTGAGGGCAAACTGGCAAATTAAGATTTATAATGAATTATGAATGATAAAAGGAACAAAAATACTCCAGCCATCAGAAATCAGGTGAGGCGGCATATGACTTCTGCCCACTCCGTTACTTCTGGGTCTCATTCCCTCTTAGGACTGCCAGCAAGCTTCCCATGCTCCCTCTGCACTATGAGTATCGCTGCCTTCTTGCTTGCAGTGTTTCCCACACTCTTTTCCTCCATCTCTGCCAGCCTACTGGCTTGCACTTTCAACCACTCTAAAGGTTCCTCCATCTTGTCTCCATCTGTGCAAAGTCAAGTACTGAACCTTTTTCAGTTGTGGAAACTCCTGTCCTATCTATGTCTATGACACATGTAACAGTATCCAGTACAGAATACATGTAGGTTGTTTCTTGCGAGAATCTGGATTTATTCAATTCCAACTTTGAACATGTTTCTTTATACTACAGTGTTTAGTGACCCGCCCGGTAGTTTTGGACTGCTCTTGAGGTACATGTACTCCCCATGAGCCTTCTCAAGCTCTGCTCCCTTCGCATTTCCATGATTTATCATGTACATGTATGCCTCTGAGATTAAAAAAATTTAAAGGATACATTGGGTAAAGAATTGTTATTTTAAGCATTAGTAATGATTTACCTTAGATTAAAATGAAATGACAACAGGACTACCATTGGCAAATATTGATTCATATCACTTCTGCTTGTAAAACACAATTAATTAATTTATTTATTTATTAGATAACCAACAGCAGAGATCTTCCAAGTACGGGCATCATGAAAAATAATCTTAATATAAATACATTAGTAATTTACAAAATTTAAGAAACCAAACAAACATAATTGAACCTACCATTTTCTTTTTAAATTGCTCATTGTACAGTTTGGCTTCAAAAGCCTTGAACTGGTCCTCGTCATCCAATGGGCTGTCAATTGGCTCTGTATCACCATCATGTATCCATGGAATCTGATGAGCTGATTTGTCAGCAATCTGTGTCCTCAGCAAGCTGACATACTCGTCCTCTTTAAAGAAAATTGAGCGTAACCCAAGCTTCGTGGGTGTAAAGAGGTCGTCAAGAAAGTGTGTGATAAGAGTGCTCAACGAGTGCTTTGTGAATAACATGAAGCATACTCTGAGAGAATGCTTTTCGTATATTTTCGTGGCTCTTTGTTAACTCACAGCACATTAAATGGGCTTTGTGAATAATGACCCCAGCCCTTAAATACAATACGAAAAACTTAAATGAAAGATCACAAAAAAGATATTCAAATAGCGGTCAATTTTCACGTCATGCGTAGCAACAAGGTGCAGTTTGTAGATGTGATTCGCCTACAATGTCATTTGTCAAAAACAGCCACCAAAATGCGTATGTACATTATTCACAAAGCATTCCCCAAAAACAATGATACTTACACTATCAACTTCCAGTCGCCCTTCAAACTTATCCAACGATTTGTTGAAGAAGCTAGAGCCTTGCAAATCATGATGGGCGGAGGATGGTAGAACAATTTCTCAATGTCTTCTGGAATCTCAAATACTCCAGTCACATACACCTACATCAGCATATAAACGAAAAATCATTATAAATATACAAAAACTATAACACAATTCACAAAAAAATTGAAAATTTAAAAATAGCTTCTATTTGTCTCTTCCATGTCGGAATGACATTGATATTCTAAATAATATCAATATATCACCATCAAATCAATTAACATATAATATAAAACCTTTTCATCATGTTAATACATGTATCTACTCTTGCCATTCATCCATAGTACATGTACTTTCTGACCAGTCTTGCTCACATACCGACTGAAGCCCAAAATCTTGCAGAAATGGCATTTCACACACCTGCTGCACTGTAAAAAAAAGTAAATCTTACTGGTTAGGCTTTCCAGTATACTTCATCCTTCTAATGCAATGTGGCATGACCTCTGCCTAACCTTCACAAAGGGTTTTCGAAAAAACACGTTGAAATCTTTGGGATGAACCCAAATAAACTTTCACTTCAAATCAGATAATAAAACAAATCTGTAAGAAAAATGTACGCAAGTCTCCAAATGTAATGTGGATTTTATCCGCTCCTGTCAGATTCGAAGTCCTTCTGACTGTTGATTAGAGTAAGGACCTTTGGACTGATGGCTCCCTTCCAAGCCTTCTTCACTTTGCTTCCTCCAGTCTTTGGGTTGATACCAACCAAGCAACTGAAAATTAATAGACATAAAAAACATAATTTGAATTAAATTTCATGAATGTTCTGACAATGAGGTAACATGCCCATCATACATCATGGATGATACAAAAGGTGGGCAAAAAGTAGGGTGTGATTTTTTGGTCTATATTTTCTTTCCTTATCTAACTTTCCTTCTCTCTTAATAAAGGTCATTTTATGAAACCAAATCTTTCACCCCATAAAAAGTGGATTTGTTGGTTGGTCATATTTGCAGCCATTTTTGTTTGATTCCATATAACATTTAAATTATTGCAAGGCAGGGAATGGGTACTGTCATTAATTTGATCAGTTTACTGGGCTGTAGTAGAAACCTGACAACTGTTTTGCACATTATTTGGAATGTGTTTTCACAGTGAAAATTTCACTTCACTATTGGAGATGGGCAATACACAGCATTCAATCAACCACTTTGCTATTGCATTTATATTTAGTGTTAACAGGTAAGACATACCCAGTAATTGGCAAGCGGGTTTGGAATAAAATAGCTTTGAAATATTCAGGCAGATGTATGACTTTAATTTAAGGTCAAGGTTAAAAATGTCATACCATTGAATGAACTCCATAGTTGCCACCGCTCCTTTGGGTACTGAATGTTGCACACAAAGTATGATGGGAAGAACATGTACAAGGCCTCCATTGGTGATGAAATATATGACTGTTGACCACCTCTCTGTCAACTGCAAGCATGAAGTCTTTTGAAGCAATGCGGGATGGACCTGCGGGCAGTAAAGTATTTGGATGGTAATAAAAGATCAGTCATTTCAGTGTCAAACAGCATCTCATGAATATTTAATCACTTTTGGTCGGGGAATAGATAATATGCAAATTAGGCTTGCCCTTTAACCGACTTGGATGAGCACTGTATACGCAGTGCTTGTGAGTGCAAATGAAAAAATATCACCTGCTGGCTCAGGTGAGATTCGAACCCACGACCTCCTGCTCCTGCCTCCTTAGCAATTGTCAAACCACCCCTTACGAAAAATTCCTGTGGTATTACCATAAAAAATACCACAAGACATTACCACAAGAAGTGTCCTGTGGTTTTTTGGGACATTTACCACAGGTACCATAGAACTTACCACAGGAATATTACCACAGGAACTCTACCACAGGTACCATAGGCACGTTACCGCAGGAACATTACCACAGGTACCACAGGCACGTTACCGCAGAAACCTTCCCACAGGTATGTTACCACAGGAAACTTACCACAGGTACCACAGGAACATTACCACAGGAACATTACCACTGGTACCACAGGCACGTTACCACAGGAACATTACCACAGGAACATTACCACTGGTACCACAGGCACGTTACCACAGGAACATTACCACACGAACATTACCACTGGTACCACAGGCACGTTACCACAGGAACATTACCACAGGAACATTACCACTGGTACCACAGGCACGTTACCACAGGAACATTACCACAGGAACATTACCACTGGTACCACAGGCACGTTACCACAGGAACATTACCAAAGGAACATTACCACTGGTACCACAGGAACATTACCACTGGTACCACAGGCACGTTACCACAGGCACATTACCACAGGAACATTACCACTGGAACCACAGGCACGTTACCACATGCACGTTACCACTGGTACCACAGGAACATTACCACAGGTACCACAGGCACGTTACCACTGGTGAGTGAATGGGCTGAAATATTGCATATCCAACTTGTTCTCATTAAAGTTGTCAGTTGTCTCCTTCACCACTGTCTTCTTCACCTTCTTGGGCTATATAAGAGACGTAAAGTAAAACAAAAATGTGTAGCAGTCAGCACACATTCAAGAAAAATTCAGGACAGAAACAGCCAAATGAGCAGCAGCCTCATTTTCCTAAACCTTACACTTGTCAAACGTAAATTCACAACTATTATAAAACTTTCCATATTGTGGAATGTTTTGGTTCCCAGCTTTTTGTTGCAGTTGCTTTAACTGTCCCTTTGCCTGTAAAAGGTGTTCCGACACACATGCCCCGATCAACTCCTGTGAATGATTAACATTTGGCAACAGTCAACGAATACATATAGGTACATGTACAAGTTCAAAAAAAGTTTCATCTTGCACTGTTTGTATATACATGTAATGTACATGTCTAAGTAGGTCAACACGTACGCCGACCAACCTATACGCTGTTCGGTCAACTTGTATACGCCGACTATTAAACGACCAACTCGTACAAACATGAGTTTATTGGCGTAGGAATTGGTCAGTGTACGAGTTGACAATACATTGTATATAGTGCGCTGTCGAGTCACCTGTTTCCTTTTGCCAATATGTTATAGTCACACTCTTGAAAAAGCTGTTCTTAATTCAGTGAAAAATAATGCCACGCCTCGGTCCAGTTACATTTCAGATTAAGCATTTAAGGCAAGTTAAGCAATTACAGAGATTGATGAGTGATGACTCATGTAACTGAATGTACTCATACTTTTGACTTCTCCTCGGAACCCGACATCTCCTCATCGTCACTGACATATCGGAGTGGTCTTTTGGCTGTTCTCTTAGTACCACCATCTGTATCATATCCGGTGGAAGAGGAGGCTGTGAAGTTGTCCCTCTTTGAGAGCATGTCCTTGTCTCTTCGATCATCTGTGAAATACAAGTTACATAGTCCTAGTAACAAATTCTTTAAAATATGCACTATGGAAGTAGAATTAGGAAAGGTGTTGGAAAAGATAGTCACATACATGTAAGCCCCTACTAGGCCTACAACAAACCTTTTAACTCTGTTGAGCGCAATTAATCTTTCAACCTGCGCAATCTTTACCGTTTGTCCCAAGTGACTTGTTTTTTAAGAAAACCTGTGAGGCTGTGTCCAACGTTTTTAACCTAGGCCTGACTAAAGTGAAGGTAGCTACGTGCTGCGGTAAAAAAAAAATCCCAAATTAATGTTAAATTCAAATTTGCGCACGGCCCAGTTTAAAACTTGCGCAGGCGTCAAAATTGTGCTCAACAACTCCATTCAACTACTAAAGTGACATGCTGCTTATCCAGGTGCCAGCCCATTTGCTAGTTTATTAGTTAAGTTTAAAAAGGCCCTATTCACACTCACGTATCTACAGCACATTCAATTTATTTTTTACCTAGCCTGCCTAGCCTTTATAACTAGCCTACGTTAATACTAATAGTTTTCATTTTAGTAGGCCTAAAACTAGTTTAAGGGGGGCCTACATGGTCATGGAATTTCGCCTACATGTACCTGTAGGCCTACTAAGCATGCTAAGTACTAGGGCCTACGGTGGGTGGGATGTTTTGTTCAATTGATTTTGAACAAAATGAGTTTTGGGGGGACGGGTTCTCGAATAATAAATAATAATTTTGAAATGTGGATTTGTTTCGCCGGGGGCAAATCAGATGAGATGATGATGAACAACACGAACAAGATTTATGCACAATTGCACAAAGGTACGAGTTAACTTGGGTACGAGTTAACCTGGGTACGAGATGACCCAAAATCATAGTCTGATACTAGTGTAACGTTAGTGTAATTTGTAAATGTAAATGAGACGTTAGGCCCGCCCTGGGGCTAGGCCTACTCCAGAGTCCAGTAAAAACGTTTGGTAATTTTTAAACATGTCTGCATGTTAAACAAAGCGAATCACAGTACATTTTAAAACTTAATTTAGCATGTAACATTTGTTAGGCTCTGTGTCATATGACACATCATTCGTGATCATGGTCAGGATGGTGCAAATCATCAGATCATGTCCATGATCTGATCATGAGTGACATGCTGAACTCTGTCAGTCTGTGAACATGGTCCATGGATGGTAAATCTGAAACATAACACCTAGGCCTATTTAACATGTTTAACGTTAGGCCCTATATAATGGAATCTGACGAATACAATAAATCATTTGTAACTTACCGGCAAAATACACGACATTGGCTACATGTAACCGCGTGCTGCTAGATTTCCCTCTTTTGGAAGGCCATTTTATCAGCACCTCCTTACTAACGTCCCATTTCTCATTACAGAAGTTGTCGGGATTCACATCGTCTTCATCTAAGGAAATCATATACGGATGCTTAACCACGGTCAACGGCTCGTGTGTGATCGTTGGGTCCAAGGAAGATCTTCAGAAACTGTAATTCTTCATTCATTCGTCACAATTCATTGGCTTAGGGGTCAGTAGTGATTTGATGTTCTACCATGTTCTACCATGTTTGCTACCACAAACTCACTTTCTTATTTGGCAAAAACCTTTTGCTCTGCGCATCTGCACGCTTTTGATCACTTCAATTTTTTGTATGTAAATGAACATGTCTGGTATTGTCTTGTGTCTTGTTTGTGTACGTGTATCTATTGTACCAAGTATAGCTAGTCTTCATGGGTTATATATTGTACCTTCGATATGAATTCAGTCCAAACTGGAATATCTGACCGATCTTCAGTGTTTGATTCCAGTTTTGAGTTTGAGGAGCTCATTTCTGTGAGTGACCCCAACAATCCGAATCATAATCAAAACTCCTGTGATTATTTTAACGAATCAAGTTTTAATGCTGCTTTTAATTTTGACAACCATTCTAAGATTTCTTTTATACATATGAATATTAGGAGCCTTTCTAAAAATTTCGATCGAATGAGAAATTATTTGCACACTCTCCATTCCATCCATTCAGAAACATGGCTAAAAAATTCAGATATGCCGTTTAATATTTATTCCATTCCTGGATACCAGCTTGAGACCAATAATCGAACGGGCAGAGTGGGGGGTGGTGTTGGCTTGTATGTCTCCTCTGATCTTCATTATACAGTTAGACTTGATCTTTCCCATTCTACTGACTCATTTGAGTCAATATTTATTGAAATTGAGAATCACAATAATAAGAACATTATTGTGGGAGTAATATACAAGCCACCTTCAGCTCCATTTAATGATTTTATGTTTACATTACAGGATTTACAGGATTGTATAGGCAATGAGAACAAGAATTGTCTTATTTCGGGAGATTTCAATGTTAATTTGCTTAATGTTGATAGCCACAACCAGACACAGGAATTCATGGATTCAATGTTTGCCCATTCTTTTATTCCTCTCATAAACAAACCCACCAGAGTCGCCTCGTTTTCAGCTACTCTCTTTGACAACATTTTTTGTAATATTCTCCCTCCTCCTAACTCTGGCATCTTAGTTTCGGATGTTTCTGATCATTTTCCGATCTTCACATTATTTCCATTCATCTCAAAAACTCAGTCCTCTTTTTCAGGCAGTTTTCGTAAAACATCCGATGCTGGTCTGTGGTTTTTAATACTGATAATCCTAATGATTCCTTCAATAATTTTATGAATATTTGTTGTGACTTGTATGATAAGAACATCCCTCTAGTTAAAGCTAAGCGGCTTAATGGAAAGTCTCAACCTCGTTGTAAATGGATAACGTCTTCCCTTCTGAAATCTATCAATCATAAAAATAGACTTTATCACAAATATCTCCGTTTTCCCACTCAGTTAAATCGCCAGAGGGTATATCCGTTACAAAAATTCTCTCACTACCATATTGCGCTCTGCAAAACAAAATTATTTTACTCAGCAATTTGAGAAAGAGAAAAACAATATTAAAAATTCTTGGAAGATCGTCAACAGTATATTGAGTAACTCATCTTCCAAAGACCCTGGTATTGAAGTTAATTATCAATTTATTAAGGATCCCATCTTAATCTCAGAGCAGTATAATGATTATTTTGTTAATATCGGTCCGAACCTTGCCAAGGAAATCCCGAAATGTGATACGAATTACTATGACTACCTTCAAAATCCAAACCCGCATTCTATTTTTTTAAACCCTTTAACTGAACAGGAAATGCGCACTATTGTTTTCAATTTAACCAATAAGAAAAGCTCTGGTCATGACTCGATTAACAGTACGGTAATTAAAGTGATTTTTTCTGCCATTTCCAAGCCACTTACATTCATTATGAACCAATCTTTATGTACTGGTATAATTCCTGATTCCATGAAAATTGCCAAGGTTATTCCTGTTCTTAAGAAAAGTGACTCCCGTTTACTTAACAATTACAGACCTACATGTATTTCCATTTTAAGCTCTCTTTCTAAAATTCTTGAACGTATTATTTATATCCGTATTAACACGTTTTTACAAAAACATAATATTTTATCTGACTCACAATACGGTTTTAGGGAGAATCATTCGACCTCCCATGCTGTTTTACAGTTAATAGATCAAATTGTTAAAGGTCATGAGCAGTCATCTCATACGCTGGGGATTTTCCTGGACCTCTCCAAGGCTTTCGACACAATTGACCATGATATTCTTTTGGCTAAACTTTCCTTTTATGGGATCAGAGGGATTGCTTTGGAGTGGTTCAGGAATTATCTTTCAAATCGCAAACAATTTGTATTTTTTAATGGCGCTCAGTTCTCTTCTTAAGATATCTCGTGTGGAGTTCCACAAGGTTCCCTCTTGGGATTGCGAATAGTGGCCATCTAAGTCAAGAAGCACTGGACGTGTAGGCGACAATGAAGGGATGAACATCCGACTAAACCAAGTCTCGATCAGTTCAGCATTTATGAAGCTGGAGTTGCTCATACTATAGAGGGTTCCCGGTGGGGCATTGTGTGTCAAACCCGGGCTCAGTCCTTTCCCCTTAAAAATAATAAAGGGAGGAAGAACAGATTCTTGGGCATTTACACACACAAGTACCATTACATTCTCACCACGGTCGGCACTCAAATCTTACAGACTTCAAGAGGGATATTAGCATCTTCAACAATGTTTGAAGGATTTATTTCTGTGACATGCAGAATCTTACAGACTTCAAGAGGGACAGTAGCATCTTCAACAATGTTTGAAGGTTTATTTCTTTTACATGCATAATCTTACAGACTTCAAGAGGGACAGTAGAATCTTCAACAATGTTTGAAGGATTTATTTCTGTGACATGCAGAATCTTACAGACTTCAAGAGGGACAGTAGCATCTTCAGCAATGTTTCAAGAATTTAATGATGAAGGCAGATCATGTTCACAACACTTGACAGACCATATACACCCCTGCAGTAACTAATAAATTTCTTTGCAATTATTGGAGTTGTGTTTGTTTAGCTCCATGTTCATATTGCCAGTTAATGTATGAAGGCTTCTAACCTTCACTGTGAAGTTCTTCTAAGAACTGGCTGAAGTACATGAACACATCAACTTCCCGGTCTTTTCTGTTGCTGCCCTCTTCCGGATAATCTGGTTGCCGGAAAGAATTGAGGAAATCTTCTGCCGATGGTAGCTCACGTACTGGACACATTATGATTTGGCCACGTCTTATGTCCTGTTTGAGAACATCCAGAACTCCATACAGACTGAGACCCTGCTGGAACTGAGTTAGCTCTGCATGGACCCCCATGATAGCATGGTGCAATGCCACACTGCCAACTATTGCTGACTGCTGATCGAGAGAGAGTGTGGGACTTACGAACACTCCAGCCTCTCTTAACACCTCCGATATGTGACCCACTGACACCACATCCCTCAAGGTAGGCTCTTCAGATGCGTGTAGTATCTACAAAATTTAAAACAAACAAAATTAACACATAAACTAACATATATATATCTTTTTTACAAACAATCATAAAATATGATAATAGTGGTTGAATAATGAGAAGTGATGGTGACAGGTTGTATATGTTATGGCCAGGCGCCATGCATAACTATGGTGGGCTAAACCATAAACTGTCTATAGGTCAGTTAAATGTGCCCAGGCCTTGCTGCTTTATGAATGTTTAAGTCAGTTATGCTAATTCACTTTGAACAATAGACATACAAATAATGTGGCCATGGATAACTTTGCTGGGCAATGCATGCATATATACATGTATGCTTAACCCTGCACCTGGATACCGAGCACTGTACACTCTAGGGCCAGTGATGTTCCTTATAGGTGCATCAGAGGAGTTAGAGGATTCATACCAACACTCTCTGACAAAAACTTGATAAATGCCTTGGATTATGATAATCTTGTCTTGATCTTCCTTGCACAGCTACATACATAAACTTAAGACTCAATTGAGAGGTGGGGTTCGTACTCTGACTGTCATGGAACATATACAACTCTTCTGAACTGCCCTCTTTGGCTGCAGATGGCAACTCCTTCTCAAACTTCTTAGCCAAGAACTTGAGCCCATAATTGGCGCATGCTGGAGAGGATGAGGCTCCAAAAAGTGAACCTTCATCCTATACTCTGTTGGCTCCCTCGTGGTGTCTCCGTTTTTCCACCAAAGAAAACGAAGGAAGTCTCGGTCTTCGGGTGCGACGTAGAACTGGTGGAATATTCCTTCTATGTCGCAGGCTACTGCGATGGGATGAATCCTGAAGTGACTCAGAACTTCCTCAAGCTGCGTGATTGAAGACTCCATGATGTGCAAAAACTGGATGTCTTCCTGAGAAATGCTGCCTCCCTTGTCATCTGTAAAGTCCCTCTCATCTAAGATAAGAAGCACTGGACGTGTAGGCGACAATGAAGGGATGAACATCCGACTAAACCAAGTCTCAAACAGTTCTTCATTTATGAAGCTGGAGTTGCTCATACTATAGAGGGTTCCCGGTGGGGCATTGTGTGTCAAACCCGGGCTCAGTCCTTTCCCCTTAAAAATAATAAAGGGAGGAAGAACAGATCCTTAGGCATTTGCGCACACAAGTACCATTACATTCTCACCACGGTCGGCACTCGTACGAGATTGTACAGTCTTCTTGCCTTTGGTCGAGATGACCTTAGAAGGAGTGTGCACCAGACTCGGTCCAGTTTCATCCAGATTGTACATCTGACTTGGCTTTGACTTCAGGTCAGTCTTCTCCAACACTTCTCCAAGCTTGGTGAAATGGTCACCAATAGTTTTGGGATTGAGCATAGCTGCTCGAGCTGCTGAAAGTCCTTCAGGTTTTCTCAGTGAAAGTTTGGGATGTCTGCTCATCAATCCCTGATACCAGTCATACCCTGCTCTCTTCTCTTCTTTGTTGAACCGATGTGGTATTCCAGCCTCTTCAGCCATTTCGTAAGACAACTTACAAACAGCTTTAATGCCAAGACCGAATCCAAGGCTTTCCATTTCCTTGAGGTATTGTACCAGGAGATCTCATCCTCAGTACTGAAAGTAGGTGGTCTTGTTGCTGGCGCGATAGCACTCATGTCCTTCTTCATCCTTCTACAAAGGGTTGCTCCTGACACACTATACTGCTTTGCTGACTGTCGCAAACCAAGCTTGTTGGTTTTTACAGCTTCCATAGCCAGCTCCATAGCTTCTGGTTTCCATTTGCCGTAGGTGAGGGTCCGCGTAGCTTTTTTTCTTGCCATGATTTATCTGCAAAATCCAATAATTGATCATCATAATAAATGTTTGGGCAATTATCATGACAAGATTTACATGTACATAGGTCCTGTGGTTAGAAAAAAATATGAACCTCAATTTGTGTCATATTTCATTGTTAAAAATATATTTCAAAATGCATGTACAAGACGAATGTAAGACTCTCACAGTTCTATACACTAGTTTACAAAAAATTGGAGTAAAGTTTACGTTTTATAAGAGTGGACTATTATACAGTGTGTATCAAAAAAAACGCAACAGGATTTAAATTCAAATTTGTGAAGATTGTGGTAACTTTACAGCAAAGTGAGTAGTATCATGTTAAAGCCACATTTCTCCTCTTTCCAGTGATATGGTTTTTTATTCATACACGGTCACGGATGGCTGAGTAATCATTCTTTTTCTATAATGGGTCAGAATGGACTTGGGACCAAGTTTTACACACGGCTTAATTAGAGCATCAAACACAAAAGTCATCAATGATTCTTTGTCGGAGAGTTGCAAAATCAGGTGGAGGAGTAATAAACACTTTGCCAAAGAAAACAGTTACAAGTCAGATACGGAAATGGATACTACCAGATTTTAAATGAAAATGTGATTGGGATTCCTGAATTAATGGAAAACTTGCCTATGCAACAAAGGGAGGTGTTCAGACGCCTGCACAGGGGCAAGGATGGTGCACCAGCCCATCGACTAGTTGCAGTAAGAAACAGATTGGCTGAGGTTTTTGGACATCGAGTGATTGCCTTGTATCATGATGTGGAGTGGCCATCGCGATCACCGGATCTGACTTGTTGTGACTTTTTCATCTGGGGGTTATCTCAAGAGCAAAGTGTTTATTACCCCTCCACCCGATATTGCAACTCTCCAACAAAGAATCATTGATGTGTTTGATGCTCTAAGCCGTGTGTAAAACTTGGTCCCAAGTCCATTCTGACCCATTGTAGAAAAAGAATGATTACTCAGCCATCCATGACCGTGTATGAATAAAAAAACATACCATTGGAAAGAGGAGAAATGTGGCTTTAACATGATACTACTCACTTTGCTGTAAAGCTAACACAATCTTCACAAATATGAATTTAAATCCTGTTGCGTTTTTTTTTATACACACTGTATATTGAGCAAATCTGATTAAAAACATGATTTATTGTCCACAAGTATGCTGCATTTATGGATACACATTGATTAGGCCACTTAATTGTTGTGTTGTAGTTGTACTAGCTATTATGGGAAAAAGAGCACTTCTCATGTACAGTTGTATACCAACTTTTTCACTAGTATCCAGTAAAGCCCTATTCTTAATGTGCAGTAGTGTAGATTAACATTACTTTCATAAGTCTTTTTCACTACTTTTAAATTGGTAACTTCTTTGGTTTATGAACACAATAACTTTGAAACTGTATCAGAGATCAGACAAGGCTGGAGGGAATGGAAGTTTGTAAGAACACTTGAACGAAAGAACATCTTGCACATCTAAAGAATCCAAATATGCAGAGATGTTGATGATATCCTGCATAAAATTTGGTAGGTTTGTGGTGACTGGTGACACCATGTAGCCTTTTCTGTGAGAGTGTGTGGTTCTACGCTTCTAACCTTCACTGTGAAGTTCTTCTAAGAATTGGCTGAAGTACATGAACACATCAACTTCCCGGTCTTTTCTGTTGCTGCCCTCTTCCGTATAATCTGGTTGCTGGAAAGAATTGAGGAAATCTTCTGCCGATGGTAGTTCACGTACTGGACACATTATGATCTGGCCACGTCTTGTGTCCTTTTTGAGGACATCAAGAACTCCATACAGACTGAGGCTCTGCTGGAACTGAGTTAGCTCTGCATGGACCCCCATGATAGCATGGTGCAATGCCACACTGCCAACTATTGCTGACTGCTGATCGAGAGAGAGTGTCGAGTGTGGGACTCTTAACACCAATATGTGGCCCACTGACAACACTTCTTCCGCATGATGACACCTTCGACAAAACTCACGTAGTCATCGTGATATTTGACATCTCTCTCTAGCAAATCATTTAAGATGACTAAGGCTAAGGGATGCCTGAGGCTTGTTAGTTGGTACATGTAGACAGGGACGAGAGCAAAATGGGAGAGGCATTTGCAGATGGCCATCCTCAAGCTGCGTGATTGAAGACTCCATGATGTGCAAAAACTGGATGTCTTCCTGAGAAACGCTGCCTCCCTTGTCATCTGCAAAGTCCCTCTCTAGCACTGACAACTCCTTTCCGAAGGCAACCGGACTCTCCTTTGACTTCACTCTATGCTACTAACATGCTACTAACTAGGTTTTTAATTACCGCCTTGGTAAACTTCTTCTGGCGATCTGAAACTTTGCTGCTCAACAGTGTACAGTGGTCTCATGCCACTAACTAGGTAGTTAGTTACCGCCATGGTCAACTTCTTCAGGCGATCTGAAACTTTGCTGCTGAACAGTGTACAGTGGTCTCATGCCACTAACTAGGTAGTTAGTTACCGCCGTGGTCAACTTCTTCAGGCGATCTGAAACTTTGCTGCTGAACAGTGTACAGTGGTCTCATGCCACTAACTAGGTAGTTAGTTACCGCCGTGGTCAACTTCTTCAGGCGATCTGAAACTTTGCTGCTCAACAGTGTACAGTGGTCTCATGCCACTAACTAGGTAGTTAGTTACCGCCGTGGTCAACTTCTTCTGCCGATCTGAAACTTCGCTGCTCCACAGTGTACTTGTACTGAGTTGTACAGTGGTCTTATGCTACTAACTAGATCAACCTTCTCATTGAAAGCACTAAATGATGTTAGCTTGGGAGTGGAACGAGTAGCCGTGACAGATCTCAGATGCTTTTGTGACAACACATGTTTAGCACAATCTCCACAGATGGCGAAGCAGATCCCCAATGGTGGAGGCCTGCAGGCGGAGACGCCAGTCTCCCATAATTCTCTTGATAAAGGAAAACTGTCGCTCTATTTGTGATGTGGCCACTGCCATCACCAGAATTATTCTGATAAGGTGGATAAAATTGGGGTACTTCTCATTTTTCTCCAACATCTTCTTCCTAAGAGTTACAGCAAGGTCATGTCCTTGACCATACATTCTTTGGATTTCTTCTTTTATCTTGTCCACTCTCTGTCAATCATGGTTGTGTTCTTGCCCTTCTTTATAAACAGTGGCTTGACCTCGTCAAAACCATACTCAGTCAAGGCATCAAAACATGTCTTTGAAAGGTATCTAAAAGGTTTGATATCTCCCTAACCTAATGTTCACATTCAAACACTAACTTGTTTCCCTATGGTACCATTGAGGGGTCTCTCTCTATAATGTGTCTGCATATTAGGTTGGTTGCTCTGGTGTGTGGATGGGTCTTTGGTTGGCTTCATTGATTAATCCATCCATCAATTTATGGATCAGCCAATCCACAAATTCATTATTTGGTCAATTTGTATAATGGAAGGAATGATGCGTTGATATAAAGATGGGAAATGGATCCATGGATCAGGGACGATATGGATGGAGAGAGGGAATGAGATCAGTAACAGACTTAATAGTCTACACAATGTCCCTGAAGTATGACATATTCTTATGCAAGTAACATCGCACGCCTTCAGTAATCGCTTTGTCTGTGTGTGACCCCCATAGCTTACAGTTTAATACTGAATCATTGTTCTTGTTAGTGGATCTATTAGAGTAACTTCTTTTCTTCTCCACCCTTGTCCTGATTTTGTTGTGGATACCTGTTAACAAGAATACCATCCAGTATGTTAATTCATGTCATGAAATTATAGTTGTTTGTTTTGGAAGGGATGATATCATTGTTGTTTTCCTGTATTAAATTGATATTAATGGTGAAAGGTGGCGAGGAATTTTTAGTGAAGCAGGTGAAAGAGAAACTTCTTCAACTTGGTTTGCACCATATCCAAGCAATTCAGCCATTGTCAGGGGGAACTTAGCTGGGTAAAACACATCTGTTGTAAGGAGAACCCTGTCATCAAAAAATGACTTAAACCTGCTGCCAATGCAGTCTTGAATGGATAGCAGCAGCACTCTTACACTCCTGTGAAACTCTGCACAACAAAAGAAAGACATCTGGTTATTACAGATCTTATACAAAATTCTGTAATGCAATACTGGTGAGTCCTACTCACAAACTCCTGCACATCTTGCTTCATTCCATTCCATATGTAGTAATGGGATATTTTTGAGAGTGTGGCATTTATGTCACTACATGTACAGTGTATTGTCCATCAGTCCCTGATGCGTGTTGGAACTTCAGAAGGTCTACCACTTCGTCTTCCTGTAGAACAACCGTCTTGTTGTCAGGTTTGCTGCCTGTGTAGTACAGTCCATCTCCTGAAAAGTAACACACTATACATGTATGTTACATTTTGTAAAATAAAAAGATGAAATGGATAATTTGGAAGATAATTCCCATGAATTCAGCCTTATTGCTTCCAGTCTCTCTCTGTGTCTTAGAACTCCAAGGCTCAAAGTGCAGTCTTCACCATGGGCTACAAGAACTGTTTCATGTGTCATGTCTGTAGATAGCTTATCAACCTAGGAACTTTGGACTCAAAAGCAGTTAGAAGGGTCTGTTTCAGAGGAATTTCAACTAACCTTTCGAAATAAAGAAGCATTCCAAGATCTTCCACAAGGAAGGGCCATTCCGCTGTTATGACAGTTATTCAGCTGCCACTATTGACGAAAGATCGAATGGTTGGGTAAGTGTCATTCAGAAGCTATTTTATTTCTGAAATGTCAAATTTTTCTTTGGATTCACTCATGAGCTCCTTTTTGCTCATTTGAGAGGTGCGAGTCTCACTTGCAGGCCAGTCCCATGCTGCATGAATCTTCTTTGGTGTTTCACTGCACTCTGAATCATCGGAATCTGATGTTTGATGAGCAACTTTAAGAGACTTCACCCTATTAATGTTGGCCACCCGTGTCTCAAGTTAGCAAAGGAGAGAGTCATAATCACTGCCAATTTTGCTCTCACCAATTTTGGCCACAAATGAAATGGGAAATTCACTCACAATCTTTGAACTAATGGGAGACTTTTGGAGAGTTGGTCTTGAGTCAACAGCGCATGCGCACGCACGCACGTGCAATACAACGCGCGCATGCCCACAATTGCGCAAGCATGGTTTGCGCATGTGCTGTTGACTCAAGACCAACTCTCCAAGTCTCCCATTACATTAAGATCCTTTTGTCTTGGTTTTCCGCTGAGGCCAAGTATTTCATCAATTTCATCAATTTCAAATCCTTATACCATTTGTCTTCCTTTTGAGGACAGCGGTCTTTCCTTACGTTTCAGGTCTGCTTTGAGGGTGGCAGGCATTTTTTCCCCGTGGAACACAAAAGTTGCTGGCCCAGTCAGTTGGAGATCCGGCTGTTGATGGTGATGACTGGCTTGTTTTATGATGTTTTGTTTTCAATACATTTTTCTCTATTTTTTCAGTTCATACATTTAGTTAGATTTAAGATAGATCAATATACTTTATATCTTTCCTGCCTCTTGTCTGTGTGCTCTATTTCACTATACAGTACTGCTTCGTCTGTTTTGTAACCACACTTTTTGCAGTACATCACCTTGGATGTAGCTAAGCCTCATAGCTCTTCTGTCTTTGTCAATGGCTTTGGCTGACCATCACACTCATGATGTTTTTATTGATGATCGCGCACAACTTGTGCACATAATTCTTAATTTTCTCCTTTCCTACTATCCCAACCCAAATCGCCATTTTGTAATCTTTAGAATTTCAAACTCAGTATTTCAAAAGTACCATGTAGTCCAAGTTCAGTGTGCAGGAAAGGCTGATGTTCATACATGTATACAAGTAATAATATGTACTCAGTTTGCATACATGTCTTTCTGAATGTTTCTATTATTATACTTCATTGTCAGGAATTGACATCATTATATTCAGACACTGGGTAAATGATTGCAATGTCACTACTCAATGCCACAGTGAAATACCAGGTAAGTATCTTCACATCAGTGTGACAAGTGTTCACCAGTGTTATGGTTTACATCCTCAGATCTTACACTTCTGCTTTTAACCACATTATGACATTGAAAGAAAGATATTTTACAAACTTTCATTTTAGAGGACCCAATTATTTTCCCTCAACATGTGCCTTTTTCACTTTTATATAGTGAAACTACATTAAGAATAATAATATTATCATTGTTAAAAACCTTTCTTGTTTTTCGGTGGGTATATTGTGTTATAGGAAGAATCAGAAGTTATAATGGCTCAGTGTACAGTAAAGTGCTACAGATTAATTTGTAATGTACATGTCTCATTTATATTCATTACATTTCTAGTGCCTTAAAAACAGCATCAATGACTTGTTATTTAGTTGGGCAGCAATGTGAATGAGGTTGTAAAATGAAAAGTTGTATTATTTCAATTTGTCATCTTTGTTCAATTTGTCAGTATCTTGACAATATACGATGTAACAAATATATTTAACAAACAAAAAAAGTTGGTGTTAGCATCTGAACCCTGGAATGACCCAACTTCAGGGTGTCACTGGGGCTTCAAACCTCAGCTGACGGTTCAGGTTATAACCCATACTGGGCATTACTGGGTTTATATTCAGATAATGAAAGTTGGTTAATGTTTGAAAATTTGTGAATCGGTATATTGCATATATTGCTTTAATGTTCATTTGTTTGAGAAGTAACAAAGGCTTGATACAATTTTGCATCTGAACTCTGCAGACTCAATATAATGATGTACTGTTTTGATAGATGATTCAGTTTTCTGGGTTGTGTGGATTGTAAAACAAATGATTAGATTTACTGAGTGTTGGTTTTGCAAACTATACAATGTACATGCATTCTTTAGCAGCTGTTTACTACACTGCTGATGTTATGACATTTGTAATGATACAGCAGCCCAAACCTGAAAATAATGTTTTTGACAAAATGTTCCACTGCCACTGCAAAATTCTCCTCATTGCTGAAATACCAAAACATCTTTCTTCAGAGCTCTTGCAAAGATCAGCATGCAACTTGAATGTTAAGCAGTTGCCTGTGCAGTTATGACAACTGACTTCCAACATGAGTGGAACAAACATCCTCAGCCTGCACCCTCATCATCATCACTTTCACTCTCTCCAAGACAACAGTGAATTTGTGCCACTGCCAGGTATATACTGAGCTTGTGACTGAACTACATGTACAGAGATAATCATGGTGTCCTCAACAACAACTTGTGGACTTGAGCAGTGAGCATCAACAGTGGAGTGGAGCATATGGCAATTCATCCATTTATATATGAAGACTGTGAATCTATGTACAGTTTGTACACCTACACAAATAAGCAAGATTGTTGTGGACATTTCTAATGTACGTGTAATCATTTATTTACTAGAATGCCAGGAAAGTAAAGTGTCTGCATGAAGTACTGTATTATTAGTTTTTCAGGAGGAAGTACTGTAGTTAGTGTTTTGCTAAAAAATGCACAATAAATTGCACTTAAAGGTTCACGAATGTCATTCACATTGTATGAAGTCCTATCACACATACTGTAATATGTAACATTCATTCATTTACTAAACTGCAGGAGGTGCTCACATTCTTAAAGCAAACTGAAGAAATCTGTGTAACTCTGATAAGAATTCTCATGTTGAAGTTATTTTCTATATTTTATTGATTTGTATTGAATTCTATGAGCATCCCAACAGCAAATGAATGGCAAACTGTTATGAAATACATCAGTTGGTAGATATTACCAATTAAGGACTAGCCATTACACTTTAATGTAGTTGAAAGCAGAAGTGTTGTGTTATTTTTCTATTTTCAAGTCACACGTCTTTGCTACCACAAATCGTGGTCAAATTTGTTTTAAAAACATGTATAAACTTATTGTTTTTGCATGTTTGTTCCAGCACATAAAGTGTTAAGTTTGATTGACATTGCATGAATTTGCTCACGGCTTAAAACTGTATGGCTGTAAAACATGTCTTCAATTGACAAGTTTGTAATAGCTTTTAGAATTGCATGATCTGCATACATAATTTTTTTATGATTATTCCATGGTATCGTGAAATACTGAGGTATCATGAAAACATGGTCCTTGTAGATTGCACAGATTCTTTCTCTCTTCTTTTTCCTTTAAGGATTTCAATCCTGTTCATCTTGAAAGATTGCTAGAAATCCTTCCACAATGTCTTGGTCACAGAGTCAAAGATCCATAACATCACTCTGTAGTCCATGTTTGTCATGGACTCTAACAATAGGGCACGGTACAATATTGCAATTTCTAAAACATGCCCATCCAATACAAGATTGTTTAATACATGCTGTGTGTTATACACTGGTTGGTTTGTGTACAGCATGTGTTTTTATTAGGAGTGGGCATTTCTTTGCAGCTGCCACTTTTGCACCACCTTGGCTGGTTATTAAGAGGTGAAGGTGGGCTGGGCGGTGGAGTGCTGAGAGGTGAGTGGGCTTGAGCTTCCTGATCCTGAGGATGTTGAAGGAGTGGGCATCTCTTTACAACTGCCACACTTGCACCACCTTGGCTGGTTATTAAGAGGTGAAGGTGGGCTGGGCGGTGGAGTGCTGAGAGGTGAGTGGGCTTGAGCTTCCTGATCCTGAGGATGTTGAAGGAGTGGGCATCTCTTTACAACTGCCACACTTGCACCACCTTGGCTGGTTATTAGGAGGTGAAGGTGGGCTGGGCGGTGGAGTGCTGAGAGGTGAGTGGGCTTGAGCTTCCTGATCCTGAGGATGTTGAAGGCATTAATTGTTGTTTAAAATGGCTGAGAGGTGATGGGCACATTACTGATGAGCTTGCTGATCCTGAGCATGTTGATGGTGAGGCATGCTAGTCTGGTCAGTGGAGGCGCTTGTATAATAAGGTCAGCATTAATTTTGGCAGCAGGTTGCCTCCAGAACAGCTCATTTATAACTTGCTCTTGATCAGCCCTTGTGAGGCTTGTCAGGACACGTCATACATTTAAAATAAAACAAAGACAAAGTTGTGACTTTTTCTGGCACATCTGAAATTAAAAGCGTCATGTAACTTTTTAATATTCAAGGGATTTTAATCAATCTTTCAGTCCAGAAAGTCTTACTAAAGCACAACACTTTGCCATAAAGTACACACATCAATTTTAAATACTTCTTTTTATACACAATACACAGAAGTGTGCACTTTTTTTTATATTTTAAGCATTAAGTCATCACGGATGAAATGCACAGCAAGTGTAAACATTGAAATTTCATAATCTTGGGTGTCATTGTCATATATATCAATTTCAGACTATCCTTCCCATGTCCAATGTGGTAAGTCCTTCTGTTTCTCATTGGCCATGGCTATCTTTGTGTGGAGAATGGCATTCTTATGCTTCAAGGACTTGTTCTCAACCTTAAGCAGGAGCTTCCTTATACTTTTGGTAGCCTGCTCCTTTTGCCGAAGTAGACACCATAATACATGAATAATGAACTGAATAAAGTGCTGGTATTATAGTATGTCTCAAGGCTGGATATTTTGTGAATGCAGTTTTCCACCAGTTTCCCATCAATTCTGCCTTCTGTTTGAGGTACAGATTTTTCCAACTGATGAGGTATTTCCAGGCTGTTTCCAATACAATATTACGCTCATGTGCAGGTGGATCTTTTAAGCTGCTGTCTGGCATTACGGATTCTTGATACATGACTCCCCATTGTGAGTACATATGTAGAGTGTTTTGGATCCTTGAAATCAATTATAACATTGGTTGTTGTTGATAATTCATTAGATTCCTGTTGAAGCACTTGAAAGAAGGCAACAATGAGTCAGGTGGTTCCTGATGATACCCCCACCTCTGAGTGGTTAATACAAAGAACCAGCAATGGATATTATTGGTCTTTGGGGGACCTTTATACCACAAGTGTTTTCAAATCTTCAGATCTTCTAAGCCTTTGAATATCTGTAGAGATATTTATCTTTATTAAACAGTTGCTCGTGATGACCATTGACCAAGGATAAGGAAAAAAGATGATCAAATTTACTTGATGTCGTGTTGCTGGAAGCGACGTTTCGTCTGCTGGAACTGCTAGCCTTCACCAGGCCGGCAACTGAAGAACATCACGTTGATGCTCCTCGATCCTCTCGCCGATGGGTCTGCTGGTCTCTGACTGGTCGCAGTCATTGCACGGAATCAGGTAAACAACTCCTCCCTGTCTTCCTGGTGGAACTTTCAGGCAGATGAGCAGGGGCTGATTTCACAAACCACTAAGCTTTATCTTAAGTGTGAATTCAAGTGTCTTTCATGTCTCCTGTAGATTGTCCAGGTCTCACAGGCATACATGAGGGTAGTCAGAACCACAGCCTTGTAGGCCTAAACTCGGTGGGGAGGTTGATCCCTCTTCTCTCCCACACATTGGTCTGAGTCGTCCGAAGGCACTGCTTGCTTTAGATAACCTGTTGTTAACCTCGGCATCAATGTTGGCTGAACTAGAAAGGGTGCTGCCAAGGTATGTAAATCTGTCAACAACACGGAGCTTTTGGCCTTTCACAATGATGGTGGGCTCGAGGTAAGGCTTACCAGAGGCAGGTTTGAACATCACCTCCGTTTTCTTTGGTCAGGCCAAAGCTGTCGCAGACTGTGGAAAAGCTGTCAACCATAGACTGCATCTCATGCTCACGACAAGCGTTAAGGGCGCAGTAATCGGCAAAGAGAAAGTCCCTGACGGCTGTCTCTGTGACCTTTGTTACTGCCTTGATTCGCCTAAGGTTGAACAGTGTGCCATCAGTCCTAAACCTGATGGGAGTGCCAACATTGGTGTCTCCGAAGGCATTTGTGACGGCGCCCAACCAGCGGGCATCACTTTGTACACGGAGCTAGCGCTCTAGTAATTTTAATATAGCTCTTTGCGCACAATGGAGATGAAGATCTTTGGACATCCAAACTTTGACATGATCCTCCACAGACCCTCACGGCTGACAGTGTCAAAGACTCAAAGGCCTTGGTTAGGTCCACAAAGGTGGTGGTGCTGCTCCATGTACTTCTCCTGGATCTGTTGGTATGGGCTGCAAAGATCATGTCTACAGTGCCTCGACCATGTACCAGCATGGAAACTACACTGACTTTCTGGAAGATGGCCTTGCTGCAGATGTAGCACAAGGCGGTTCAGCAGGATGCGAGCCAGAATCTTTCCAGCAATGGATAGGAGCGGTATACCCCTGGGGCTGTCACATGATTGCCGGTTCCCTTTCCGTTTGTAAATGTGAACAATGCATGGCAGCATCCTTGAACTCCTGAGGTAGCTGTTCACTGTACCACTATAAAACACTGTATGGGGGCGGGTATATTATCACATCCCCCCCATATTAAGAGGTTTAATGTCATTAAAAAAAAGGACCCATCAACTACATGCCGAAAGTAGACCGACTTGAGGGCCTGATTTCATCCAAACAGCTCAAAGTGGAAAGTACAAGGGTGCAGACAAGTAAATAGGTCCAGATCAGTCCGCGGAGCTCATTAATTTTGTGTATACCCTCAAAATCTTTTTTATAAAATCATTTGCTGGGCCTCACATGGGAAGTCTGTAAAGAAAATGGATGGAACCCGGTCGCCAGAGTTTGGACTTTCAACTTTGAGCTGTTTGGATGAATTCAGGTCCTAAACTCGCTCTACTTGGGCCTGTAGGGTGGGGGTACATGTTTTTAGTCTGGCACCAGTCAACATGGCCGGTTTCAGGGTATTTTCCGTTGGATGGATTTTTCTCAAAAAGTCATAGAAAATTGAAAAGAAAATGAAATTGAAGTTTTCAGCTTCATTTTGGTGTATAGCTTGAGTTGAGTGTCTGAGAAACTTCTGATTATTTGTAATATTTTTTTGAAATTGGCTATTTAGCACGGGAGCCTATGGCAATTTATTTACTGGTCTGCACCCACAAACTCTGGTGACCGAGTTCCATCCATATTCTCTACAAGACTTCCTATGTAGGGCCCAGCAAATGATTTTATAAACAAGATTTTGAAAGTATACAAAATATCGATGAGCTCCGCGGACTGATTTTGACCTATTTACTGGGGTGCACACTTTGGCCGTGTCCGAAATCTCTGGCTGCGGCCGCAAATAACGCACAAGTCTATGGAAACACCGCAATACGGTTACTATTTCATTCATGTAAAACACCGCACAAAATGACAGACATTCATTATTTGATTCATGTTATACACCACATAGGCCTATCTCGACAGTTACTGTTCGATTTATTAAATCACCGCAATACGTGGACACTCACTTTTGGATTCCTATAAAACATCGCAGTATGAAGAGAGTTGCTATTTGATTCATTATTTTCATGTAAAACACCGCAATATCACGACAGTTACTATTTGTTTCATGCAAAACACCGTAATAACAATGCTAAATAATGCTAACAAAAAAAACAACCATCAAAAGCTCCAAAGAAAAAACAAAAAGGGGTGAACCCCAAAAGGCATTGTCATTGAGAGTGTACTGGATTCTGAGTGGCGTGCACCGGGTTCGAGCCATGGGGCTCGAACCCGGTGCACGCCACTCAGAATCCCACACCTTAACCACTTGGCCAGAATGAATATCCTGACCAAACCAGTGAAATTGGAGTGAAGTGATTGTCAATGCCCTGCTCACCGAAAATCAATCGAGCATGTCCAGTACACTCTCAATGACAAAGCCTTTTGGGGTGTACCCCAGTAAATAATTTACCATAGGCTCCCATGCTAAATGGCCATTTTCAAAACAATATTAAAAATACTCAGAAGTTTCTCATACAATCAAGCTATACACCAAAAAGAAAACAACAGATGAACGCGAGTGCAAATACCATAACGAGGGGCTGAAAATGGGAAAAGCAGAACACTGATAACATAGGCCTAACGATGAAATTTAATGCAAGGAGAAGGGAAAAAGACCAGGGGCCGATATTGCTGGCCTGGCGCGTTACGGTCGTCGCTGGGGTTCGGGTCCACCGCTGGGCGGGGATCGGTCGCTGCTTTATGCAGCGATTCTACCCGTTTGGAGGTGGGTTTGGGCTTCGGCGGTGGTCGCAGGGCGTTGGTGAGGTTTGCCCTAGGTAGAATGAGAGACTACTATGCAAAAGAAAGAGGAACCAATATCATAACCAGGGACTAAGAATAAAGGAGGAAAACTAGCAACTACCACAACGATTACCTCGGGGCATGGGTATCGATACCTGGGTGGTGGCGAGGGTGGGGGGGGGGTATATTCCCCAATATTTGAGGTGGGGTGGCGTTTATTATCATCCCCCCAATATTAAGAGGTTTAATGTCATTAAAAAAATACCCATCCACTACATGCCGAAAGTACACCGACTTGAGGGCCTGATTTTATCCAAACAGCTCAAAGTGGAAAAGTACAAGGGTGCAGACAAGTAATGGGTCATCAGTCCGCAAAGCTCATTAATTTTGTGTATACCATCAAAATATTTTTTATAAAATCATTTGTTGGGCCTTACATGCGAAGTCTTGTAAAGAAAATGGATGGAACCCGGTCGCCAGAGTTTGGACTTTCAACTTTGAGCTGTTTGGATGAATTCAGGCCCTAAACTCGCTCTACTTGGGCCTGTAGGGGAGGGGTACATTTTTTTTAGTCTGGCACCAGTCAACATGGCCGTTTCAGAGTATTTTCCTTTGGATGGATTTTTCTCAAAAGTCATTGGTTACCCTCCTATAGAAAATTGAAAAGAAAATGAAATTGAAGTTTTCGGCTTCATTTTGGTGTTTCTTAGGTTTCGTAACCCGGTCAGCTCAGCACGCCGGTCACCTGAGCTCGTGACACCGGCACAAAGTGTTGTGAGGTGGGTTTTTTTGGGGGGAAGGGGCACGCTGTATACTGTTATTGCATTATTGTATACAACAACCTCACAGCTTCCAAACGCGACCTAATACAGACTTTATTTTAATCCTTCGGAATCTATAACAGTTTGCTTCGTCGTCTGGGTCAGCCATATCTGCCACCGGCGCCGGTCCACTAAGAAGAAGCGTACCTGTTGAGAAGGCGTTCAACTACCAAGACCAAGACATTAAGGGCCGCTAGACCCCCAAGTGTCAAGAACGAGACGTCGTAACTTCCGGATGAATCATAGACCCAACCTGGAGGGATGAGAAAAGAAACAACCTTGTCAGACCTAGGTCTTCACTCTTCAGACGTTAGTGCGCTGTTTTCAGACCTCTATCGGAATGGGGTGCCTACGAGTAACATATTCACAATATTCAATATTTCATAAGGATTACTGACGGTCTTCAGCCTATACACACTCCATTCTTGTCTTGAAAAATCACTCAGAAACCCTCTTTAAGGTCATACCTGCAAATGCTCCTCCGGTAAGTTCACCTACTGCGAAGAAGACGTTCAATGTTCCCCATCCTCGAACACCCAGATCTTCGCCCAAGACCGTCCGAGCGACGAGAACGAACAGACCTGTCATCGTTCCCAGTCCCAGACCGTTCACGAAGGCGATGCACACGAGACCCGGATAGTTGTCAGATACAATGGGGTCTAGAGAGAAGGCAGCCATGTTGGTGAAACTGAACAGAATCATCATCTGAACAGGTGTCATGAACTCCATATGCAACACGGGTCCGGTCAGGATTCGACCAATCAGGCTGCCGATTCCTCCGGCTGTCGAGAGGAAAGTTGCAAATTGGCTGTCTATGCCTCTGCTGGTTGCGTGGGGCACAAGATAGATTATCCAGGCACTGTACATGATACCAAGAAGGAAGAAGGCCAAGGCGTGCGCTATGAATCTAGGTTCCTTCCACAGCAAGTCCAAAGACAGTACCTTGCAAAGACCGCACGCAGCCGTTGTACACGGATGCCGTGACTCTCTTCCATCAGGAGCATCTGATGTGTCATCGCCTTGAGTAGTGTCATCGCCATGAGTAGTGTCATTGCCATGAGTAGTGTCATCGCCATGAGTAGTGTCATCGGCACGAGTAGTATCATCAAGTGGCGAGTATCCCCCTACAGTTGTCTTGATTAACGCTCCAAGGACACAAACATTGGCGTTTACAGCAGTGAATATCAATATGGTTCCTCGCCAGCCATAGGCGTCGATCAGGAGCTCCGTCAGAGGTGGATAGACCATCATTCCGAGCGCGCTACCTGCCGAGGTGATGCTGATCGGAAGGGCCGGGTTGGTGGGGAAATAAGGCATCAATGCAGCAATCGGAGGGATGAAGGCCATCGCGACACCGATCCCTGCGCAAGCAAGAAACCAGGTGCAGGACCTTTGGTTAGGTTGGGCGATATGAAATAGTAATCAATATATTTTTCATGGCCAATTTTTAGCTGTTTTATGATCACACACAAGTGGATAAAAAAACGAACAAGAATGGTGATTGCAGCCCTACCCACAGCCTATTTAAGGCCTCACCGCCGTTATGGACCACTCTCCTCTTGGCTATGAACAAACTTACCCCAAAGGATGACGAAGAATGAAAAGACTGCCAGATTTGTTGAGAAAACGATGGCACCAAACGACAAGGACATGACGAGCCCTCCTGCAATGGTAAGCGGTCTTGGGCCAAATCTCTCCGTCATGATATTGACCAGTGGTACTGAAACAATTGAAGATAATACAAGACGTGTTATGTTATTTAATAAGGTTTAAATATTAAAGGTGGAAGAAAAGTCAACAATTTTTCGTTTTTCTTTCCTTGAAGAATTATAAGAATTGGTCATGTCGTTTCAGTGAAGAGACAATGCATTCTAATCATCTAGTTTTCGAAATGCATATAAAAATGGAAACTATAATCAGTGGAAAGTTATTTAAAAATGTTACTATTACTAGAAAAAAAATATCCCAAACGCGGGACTAGGAAAAACTGCCTTTTGACTGAAATAAACGTCTAAAATATCGAACAACAATGTCCGTTGTTCTTTATACCAAGGAGGTTCGATACTGACCCAGGAAGAAGGTCACTGCAGGGGATGCCGCCATTGCAGTTCCCAGGGCTGTAACGGAGCAGCCGAGCGATTCGCGAATGGGCAAGATGAAGACACCGAAGCTTTTGAACGTACCAAGCTCAATCACATTGATGAAGAAACTTATCGCTGTGATAACCCATCCATAGCCGCCATCTTTCCTTGAGTGTCCCTGCCAAGAGCGTATTCCAAACACGGGAATTAAATGTTTCTTACAAATGCAGTTGAAACAAATTATGATTACTGAAAACTGGGGAGAAATCATCACTAACCGTAAATTGGTAAATAGGTCTATTAAACAATAATGTTGCGGATAATTGGCAAATACATTTACAACGGACTATGTTGTTTTTGTTTGAAAGCTTGTTGTTTATCAAGTTAACTACATGTAATACTAATTCTTCTGTGAAATTTGTTTCCCCAGCCAGTCTTCAGCATGGTACATAGAGAGACATTCCCATAGACCCAAATCAGCTGAATTTGTTGGTATTCAGGGAATATAGGAGCATGATTGATCGACTGGTATAATATAATATTATTGGGCAGTGTGTATCATGCATGGTTAATTGAGTCACTCTCCTGATTTCAAATGTTACATGTATAATTCATAATGGTTATGGTCACAGAACAGCACTCCAACTTCGTCTGATCCAGCACGTACATGAAATAATGAGCCTGTGAAAATTTGAGCTCAATCGGACATCTGAGTCACGAGAAAATAGGGGGGACGACCTTTTTGTTGGTTTAAAACATAGAGAATATTAATCTCGCCGAGACATAAATTACTTGTTTTACACTTTTTCGAAACAATACCACTTCAGGCAGAAATATTTTAGCAGGAAGTTTATACTAGGCATGTCCAACTTTAAACCGTGTTTGAAGTTATAGGTAAAGCTGGCTTTCATAGCTTGTATTGCTTCTTTGGTCGGCCTTGGTTTCTCCTACCGTGCAGGAGCTTTCCATACAGCAGACGCCTTCCCCATGCGGTGCTCCTCCATGCGGATGACATGCCCCACTCATCGGAGCTGGGCCTGGATCAGGAAGAATTCGACTTAGACTCAGCTTCGTAGTCAGCCGAATGTTGTGTTGGTTGAGCACTCTACTACGGAGTTTTCAGCGCCTGGCTAGCTTTGCTGATCCGAGCTTCAACTCTCTTGTCCAGATCCATCGCAGTAGAGGGTACTTCCCAGGTCCTTGAAATGTTCAACATTAGCAAGCTGGGTGTCATCAATGGCAATGATGGGCGCTGAGGAGTTGCATGGTATTTGGTGCAGGATGGAGAAGCACCTCAGTCTTTTTGAGACTGATTGTCAGGCTAAAGAGCTTGGATGCCTTTGAAAAATTGTCCAGCATTAGCTGCAGATCAGATTCTGCATGGGCCAAGAGTGCCCAGTCATCAGCCAAGAGCACTTCTTGGAGGAGATCTTTAGTGGTCTTTGTCTTGGCAGAGAAGCGGCGAAGGTCAAAGAGGGAGCCGCCCAAGCGATAGCGGATGTAGTCTCCCTGATCTTGTACTGCGAGGTACACAAGCAGGAGAAGAAGCCATTGAAGAGGACCAGAGCTAGAGCACAGCACAGCTTCCCATCGTTGCTGATCTCAAAGGCTTCCATCACGTAGTCACCGCAGACGACCTGGCCAGTCATGCCGTCAAAGAAGAGCTTGATCATGGACACAAATTTCAGAGGGCATCCAATACGCTCAATAACTTTCCATTATGCTTTCCTGCTGATCGTGTCCAAGGCCTTAGTCAGGTCAATAAAAAAGGGCAAGTTTTGTTTAATGCACTTCTCTTGAAGTTGTCTCATGGCAAAGATCATGTCGACAGTGCTTCTGCCTGGCCGGAAATCGCACTGTGCCTCTGCATGGGAGGTTTTGCTTGGAGACTATGATGAGTCTGTTAAGGATGACTCTAGCAAAGATCTTTCCGGCAATGGAGTTCCCGCAATCGGCTTTACTTCCCTTGTTCTTGTACAGGGAGACAATCACATCCGGCATCTTCTCCTCCTCCAAGATACTCTTCAAGACATCGTGAAAGGCCAGTGGTTTGGGCCTGCCACCTTGTAGACCTTAGCAGGGATTCCGTCTTTTCCTGAAGCTTTGCCGGAGTTCGACTGGCAGATTGCTTTCTTAATCTCTGCAATGATGGGAGGTACGGCAAGCGCATCTTGTACTGGTTGTTTGGGAATCTGATTCAGCGCTACTGAGTCGACTGATGGGGGTCTGTTGACCAGGTTGCTGAAGTGTTCTTGCCAGCGCGTGCTGAGCCCTTCTTGGTCTTTGGTCAGGGTTACGCCATCTGGAGACAGCAGTGGAGAGGAGCCTGTTGCGGAGGGGCCGAAGACTGACTTCAGCGAGCTGAAGAACTTCTTGGTGTTGTGGGAGTCTGCGTAACCTTGAACTTCGGCCGTTTTGTCCTGCCACCACTTGTCTTACATCAGACGTATAAATCAGGCTGCACTTTGGCCTAAAGAGTCTTGAATCCCGTGCGTTTGGCGATGGAGGATGGGTCATTGCATGTCATTTCGCTGCGTCTGATAGACTGTGCATAATGCTTTACAAATCGCCATCATTTTGTGCTTGAAATCAACACATAAAAAACTTTTTTAAATTTTAACCTAAACACTGTCTGGTGCCTACAGTAGGACTATCATAATTTAGACAAGCATGATTGTGAAAGGTATGTAAAGGTCACAAAACAGCACTCACACGTTTTTGTCTGATCCAGTAGGCCTATGTGCATGAAATAACAAACCTGTGAACATTTGAGCTAAATCGGATATCTGAGTCTCGAGAAAAACCCGACTTTCTTTTTTTTTCAAAACTGTTTTCGGTCTTTGTTTTACTCATTTCAGGATTAACATTTCAGGTAGGTGGAAATTTTTAACGGTATGTTTCTACTGCATCTTCTTCATACCCTAAAAGTTATAGGTAATTCTATGAACAATTCTGTCTGGTTATGTTACCAATCCCGTGCTGTATCTTTAAAGTCCGGCCATGCGATATATACCTTCCAGCGAAAGTCAAGTTATTATACACAATGCCATCGAGTCTAATACTCTAAGCAGCTCAAGGAAACTTGATCTTTATTAAAAACAACCTGTTGATAATATCGGCAATTAGCAAATAGCTCTAAACTGATCGATTGCTCAAAAACCAAAATATTGACAATAAACATTATAAAATGCTTGGAGTAAGGAGGGGCTGACGGTTTCGATCCTCGCATGATTTTTCTCATTTAGCCTTTGAGAAGTATGCTGTTAGGATCGAAACTTCAGGTACTCTTTACTCCAAGCATGGTAATAATCTCGGCCTACTAGGTTTATAGAGGACGGCGTGGGTAGGCCTACTTACTTTGCTTTTTAACATCGTTACATCAGAGTGTCTAGACGCAGAGAAGAACCAACTAAGGCGCAGTGCATAATGTTCCGCTGTAATTTATGCATAAAGCTGACTGCATGAAATTATCTTGTTTGACATGGATCATACGATAAACATCATTAGTGTGCATGGAGAGGACATAGCAATTATTTCAAAGTGCAGTTATTGGAGTAATGGGTGATTATATTTTCAAGTCACGTGGCCTTTATTCAATTCAATTCAATGACATGTATATCCATCTATAATCATGACAATAACTATAAGCAATATAAAATTAAATATATGGATGGAGGCATGGTGACAAAAAGCCGGAGCTTATGAAGACATGCCTATTAACATAATGATACAATACAATACAATGCAATACAATACAATACAATACAATACAATACAATACAATACAATACAATACAATACAATACAATACAATACAATACAATACAATACAATACAATACAATACAATACAATACAATACAATACAATGCAATACAATACAATACAATACAATACAATGCAATGCAATGCAATGCAATGCAATGCAATGCAATGCAATGCAATACAATAACAATTGCAATGCAGTGCAGCGCAGTGCAGCGCAGCGCAGCGCAGCGCAGCGCAGCGCAGCGCAGCGCAGCGCAGCGCAGCGCAGCGCAGCGCAGTGCAATAAAACTCTAACAAGTAATAAAGAGAAAATTAAGGTAGCACCTAAAGACTATTAGGAGAAAAAGTACACATCCACATCTGTTGAGGTAGTTGTTACTACGAAAGCTTATTTTGGTTTTTCTCCTAGTTAGTCTTTAAGTGCTACCTTAATTTTCTTTATTATTTCGATAGACTGACACGGCTACCCACAATATTATCTTCAAGTAATAAAGACACAATAGACAGCAAAGACTGGACAAGACAATCTCAAGAGAACAGCAAGTTAACAAAAACAAACACACAAACAAACGAATAAATAAACAAATAATATATACAAGCAAGCAAAATTATATATTTTATATAATTATATGTTTTACAGGGTTTGTTTCTGGCAACGGCACATTGTTTAACACACGAGTGCTCTCCGGCAGGAATAACCTCCGTCATTTCTGATGGAAACAGTTCTGATTGAAACTTCTGGTTGAAACATTTTACAGATCCTGTACTGATATCGTTGAAACCATCTAATGTTGATATAATTTTCTAAAAACGAACTTGAAAAAGATGAAAAAATTACACACGTCAAATTCACGTACCAGTTACATCTTAACAAAAAAAAAGTATCGTTTAAGGGTTTCTGTCCACAATTTTGTTTTCTTTCCTAATCAGCGAGATTACTATTCGATTTCATATTTTACGCAGAGTCATTCCAGTCGGAATAATTATATTACGATACTTTTTGCCTGTGTGGTGTTTTTATTAGGAGCTTCGAATTCACTGTTCCCAACCCCGCTTTCCTGTTTCCCACGTGGATAAAGCGTGTCGTCTTGAGAAATGAATGATTGTGATTGGTGCACGTCTTTTGATGCCCTACCTTCATGTACAATCTAACGTACCGATATATGAAACATCAATGTTGACGATACCTGTTGTATCAGGGGCCGATTTCACTAACACTTTGCGATCATCGTTAAGCCCAAATCCATCGCTAAACGGAAAATTGCTATGCAAAGTAGCGATCGATTTTCTGTTTAGCGATGGATTTCGGCTTTACGATGATCGCAAAGCGTTAGTGAAATCGGCCCCATCATCTATACGCTGAGTATGCTAATGGGGTATAGAACAGTGGGCTTCGTGTATGCACAATAAAAACACAAGCATAACCCGTCTTCGTGTTTGCGTTGTTTCTTTACTTGTTTAGTATTCAGATGACATAGTTATATAAATACTAACACTGGAACTTTCTACATACACGGGCACATTATTTCAAAGCCGAGCTCTTGAGAAAGGAATCAGATAGTATTTCTAGCAGTGTTGGAGTACTCGTACATGTACTCGAGTATACAACTCGACATGTAGGCCCCCTACTCGAGTACTTGGCCCGTATATTCGATAAAAAGAACTTGAAAATATATGTACTTACTTGGCCCGTACTCGATTCCATGTAGGCCTACTCGGATTTTGGGAGCACTCGACCATTTGGTGCAAATTTCGTTTTCGTTACAATTTCACGGTTGATTATGTTTGGGATTTCCGATAATATTACAAAGGAAGTATGAAGATATGGGAAGAATCAAATGGAGTAATCAGCACAGTGTCATTAGCAAGTTTTATAAAACAAGAATTTCTAAGAAGAGTGGCACAACGTCCAACATCTTTGTGAAACAAACTGCATTTTTTGGCACAGTGCGTTGGTACTGTGCATGTACTCGGACTTTGAAAGTACTCGTAATAGATAACTTGGAATTGACAGCAATGTACTCGGACTCGGCCCAGAAGTCAGCCATTGAAGTGCTCGGAGTACTCTGTACTCAGATTTAAGGACTCGACTCCAACACTGATTTCTAGTAGGAAGGTACATACCACTGTATGTACCTTCCTACTAGAAATCAGTGTTGGAGTCGAGCTATCCGCTCGAGCTATCTCCCCTCCCCTTCCCTTATCTCTCTCTCTATCCGGGGTGAAATATTCTCAAAAAGTATGTGTAAAACCTGTCACCAGAAATCACCATGTCTGTTGTCTGAAACTATAAAGTCTTATACTCAAATATCTATCTCCCACTGAGCAGGTAAAATGGCTGTAAATTACCAAAATGTACAATAATCCGGTACAACATTTTGCCTGGCGAGAAAACCGCTCACCAATATACAGAAGTTTATTTCAAATAAATATTTTTACCAACAATGTTTGGCCTACTAGAGGATATGACAGTGTCTATACGGTAGACAGCTAAAGGCAGGTTAGGGGAAACAAAATGATTTTTATTGACAGCCAGAGATAAACGAAACTTCCGAAGATAAAAATAAAATCAGCAATTAATTATTAAACGCAGACCTTGTTTAACCCTCATTATTAAATTGTGTCATAAATGAGACATACACCAGACAAAATAATCAAGAAAAATATTAGGCCGTGTCCAAATTATCTGGCTGCGGCTGCAAATTGAAATTACACATGTACCTACGGCAGCCACTAGCCAATGACTGCAGCCATTTTCATAAACTTGTGTTATTTTTTATGCAGTCGCAGCCAGAGAATTGGGACACGGCCTTACAGTCCGGGTTTCCTAATCCCCCGCGGTCCACCTGTACATGTACTTAAGAAATACTTGACTAAGCAGTGCATGAAATGTGCATTTTCAGTTTGTTGAAGTGTTCCTTGCTTACTGTAAAGAATGTGCAGTGTATTGTGTCTTAGGGTACTCTTCCTACATGTAGATGGCTTGGGTCTGGCCGACTCGGCGCTCATTTCTAGATGGCTTGGGTCAGACCGACTCCGTCAGTGCTATTCCTAGACGGATTGGGTCTGGCCAACTCAGTGCTCTTCCGAGATGGCTTGGGTCAGACCGGCTCAGTGCTCTTCCCAGATGGCTTGGGTCTTACCAACTCAGTGCTCTTCCTAGATGGCTTGGGTCAGACCGGCTCAGTGCTCTTCCTAGACGGCTTGGGTCAGACCGACTCTGTGCTCTTCCTAGACGGCTTGGGTCTGACCAACTCAATATTCTTCCTAGACGGCTTGGGTCTGACCAACTCAGTGCTCTTCCCAGATGGCTTGGGTCTTACCAACTCAAGCGCTCTTCCTAGATGGCTTTGGTCAGACCGGCTGAGTGCTCTTCCTAGATGGCTTGGGTCAGACCGGCTGAGTGCTCTTCCTAGATGGCTTGGGTCAGACCGGCTCAGTGCTCTTCCCAGATGGCTTGGGTCTTACAAACTCAGTGCTCTTCCTAGATGGCTTGAGTCTGACCAACTCAGTGCTCTTCCGAGATGGCTTGAGTCAGACCGGCTCAGTGCTCTTCCTAGATGGCTTGGGTCAGACCGACTCTGTGCTCTTCCTAGATGGCTTGGGTCAGACCGGCTCAGTGCTCTTCCTAGATGGCTTGGGTCAGACCGGCTTAGTGCTCTTCCTAGACGGCTTGAGTCTGACCAACTCAGTGCTCTTCCTAGACGGCTTGCGTCTGGCCGACTCAGTGCTCTTCCTAGATGGCTTGGGTCAGACCGGCTTAGTGCTCTTCCTTGATGGCTTGGGTCAGACCGGCTCAGTGCTCTTCCGAGATGGCTTGGGTCAGACCGACTCAGTGCTCTTCCTAGATGGCTTGGGTCAGACCGAATCACTGCTCTTCCTAGATGGCTTGGGTCAGACCGAATCAGTGCTCTTCCTAGATGGCTTGGGTCAGACCGGCTCAGTGCTCTTCCGAGATGGCTTGGGTCAGACCGGCTCAGTGCTCTTCCTAGATGGCTTGAGTCAGACCGACTCAGTGCTCTTCCTAGATGGCTTGGGTCAGACCGGCTCAGTGCTCTTTCTTCCTAGATGGCTTGGGTCAGACCGACTCAGTGCTTTTCCTAGATGGCTTGGGTCAGACCGGCTCAGTGCTCTTTCTTCCTAGATGGCTTGGGTCAGACCGGCTCAGTGCTCTTCCTAGATGGCTTGGGTCAGACCAACTCAGTGCTTTTGCTAGATGGCTTGGGTCAGACCGAATCAGTGCTCTTCCTAGATGGCTTGGGTCAGACCGGCTCAGTGCTCTTCCTAGATGGCTTGGGTCAAATGTTTTGGGGAAATGATATACATGTATCTTCCTTTATAACAAAACCAATTTCTCCTCTTCCATGAAGATTCCAGAGATCAACACAATTTTGGATTCCAGTCCTCCATTTGAGGCCTGTACAGTAAATTTGTCTTTGTTTACCTTTCAATGACTTATCACTTGTCATGCTTGTTGTTATTTGATGATTACATGTATATTACTTGAAAAAAGCTGTATCCTCTTTGAGTAATCCCCATGTACATGTACTGTCCTCAGGTTCCAGCATTGCTGCAAGTATCAATGAAATGATCCTTGGGATATAGCAGTATGTGCGTGGTTTCTTGACTGCTGACTGCCAAAAGAACAAAGATAATTGACTATTTGGGACAGCACGAATGTAGGGCTGGATAGCTCAGTTGGTAGAGCGCCTGTACGGTATTCAGGAAGTCGTATAGGTTCGAATCCTGCTTCAGTCATTTTTTCTTTGTTCACCCTTCAATAACTTCTGTGATAACATTTTGGAAATAGATCTATATTGAGAAGATGAAATAAATGTTCTGAAACCTCAATCAAGTGTACCATGGCAAGAAAGGGTTGTGCTGGGGCAAGGCATTGTTGAAAGGTTTAACGGCATCTCTGGGGCTCCAGGGTTCCAGCCTCATGACTTCCAGCCTCCACTCTTGAACTTCTGCTTCCATTGTTGGATAAGACCTTGGTCATTCGACATCAAGTTTAAAGTATCACGAAGAGCGCCCTCAGCAGACATTAACAAGGCTTAGAAATTAGAGTTGGGAAGATTTGAAAACACTTGTGGTATAAAGGTCCCCCAAAGACCAACAATATCTATTGCTGGTTCTTTGTATTAACCACTCAGAGGTGGGGGTATCATCAGGAACCACCTGACTCATTGTTGCCTTCTTTCAAGTGCTCCAACTAAACTAGACCATTACCCTATTCCAGGTGGTTTATGAAGTAATGTAAAATCGACTGTTGGCTGGGGGGGGGGGGGGGTACAGGTGATGCTCAAACATCAGCAAGCCAATCCAGAATGTGATGGCCAACTGAAACTTATGTTCAATGAGTTCACTTCTATTCCCTTTGTTATCTTTCACATGTGTAACAATTGCATTTATGTTATTTTGCCAGCTCAATGTTATTACAACTTTTTAAATTTGTATCTCTTCCTATTTACTCAATTTTGTTTTGGCTTGTTGTTCCTTATTTGTATATGTGATCTGTTTGGAAAAATAAAGTTTTCCTTTGAAAAGTCAAAAAAGGCATCTCCTTCTGCTGCTGCTAGAGTGATGACACAAACTCACAAAGAGTGACAAATATCCACGGTCTCTACAATCAGATGTCAATTTACAGAGAGACATGGATGTAGAGTGCCTTAAGAATGAAAGAAATTGATAGAATAGAAAACAAACATACAAATTACATGAGAGGCAATTGGGATAAAAGAGGTCAGCTGCCAAAAACATATACTACAGAGTGATGTCGAGGATTTCTAGCAATCTTTCAAGATCAACAGGAATATTCTGTTTGAACAATGGAGTACAGTAATTTTAAGATATACAGATCATACAAATCTAAAGCTATTTTTATCAACTTGTCAACTCATAGTTTCTTGACAGCTGTGAGCAAAAATCATGCAATGTCACTTCAACTTAACATTTTGTGCTGCAGCATACATGTAAGTGGTCGTTTATAATTGGCTTGGAAAGAGATACCAAACACTTCTGCTTTCAACAACATTATTAAAGTGTCTAAAAAGTAATGGCCAGTACTTAATTAGTAGGGTTGATCATAGAATTCAATACAAAACAACGAAATACAGATTCTGCTGATTGAGCACTCGTTTGTAACTTGAAAAAGTAAATGAATTAATGTTACATAATATGTGCGTCTTAATACAATGTGAATGACATGTTACCATGATTCATAAACCAATCTAACCTTTGCAAAACAAATGATTAGGTTTATTCATTTATTATGCAATTACCTTAATGTTGCATGAGATCACATTTTGCTAAATATTTAACTATCTCTGTTTCCATTAACTTAAAAAAAAAAGCAACATGCACATCAAAGTGGAAATGTACCAATATAACTCAAAAGGAAATGGTTGACAGAATGAATTGCCATATGCTCCACTCCACTGTTGATGCTCACTGCTCAAGTCCACAAGTTGTTGTTGAGGATACCATGATTATCTCTGTAGTTCTGTACACACTGATGGCTTTTCACATGTATCATTCATCAGGATGTTTCACTGCATGTCATTTATCAACGAATGCTGCATGGTAGCAGTATCACTCTCCTACTGGTTGGCTGTACTGTGTGTCTGTACAGCTTCTGCAATGTAGTGAAGTTCAATGATAACACTGAATAATCCCAATGGATTTTCAACACTCCTGCACCTTTACCCATGCAGCACAGTTGTGCCTTCTTCATCAGGATGTTAGTTAGGCACTTGTACCAGTCTTGAAGAGAATCAGTGACATTGTTGAAATCTGATATCTTGGCAGATCTATGACTGATGAGAAGAAACACATCACAAGCTCAGTACCTGGCACATATTCACTGCGGTCTTGGAGAGAGTGAAAGTGATGATGATGAGGGTGCAGGCTGAGGATGTTTGTTCCACTCACGTTGGATGTCAGTTGTCATAACTGCACATGGTGATTCATACATCAATTCTTCAGGCAATGCAGTTCTGATACTGTGTTAAGGTGTCTCTTGCTTAACATTCAAGCTGCATGTTGATCTTTCCAAGAGCTCTGGAGAAGATTCTCAGGTATTTCAGCAGTGTGGAGCATTTTGCAGTGGCAGTGGAACATTTTGACAAAAACGTTAATTTGCATGTTTGGGCTGCTGTATCATTACAAATGTCATAACATCAGCAGTGTAGTAAACAGCTGCTTTAGAATGCACATACATTGTAGAGTTTGCAAACCTACACTCAGTAAATATAGGCCCTTTTCCAAACCTCGGCTCCGGCTCCGGCTCCGTCATCCATATGCTGAAAATAGAGGTTGTGGGTTTTCATTGAAGCTGAAGCTCCATTTTCCCTTTCAAACCAGAGAATCTACTTCCGAACCACAGCCAAATGTCCCTATTTTGATACCCGTTATTTTAAAATTGACTCAAGAAATGGAGCTGGAGCCGGAGCCTGAGCCGGAGCCGAGGTTTGGAAAAGGGCCATAATCATTTGTTTTACAAATGTCTGCAAAGGTCAAATGCAAATATTGGTATTTGTTACAGTTCTTCTTTACACTTATTATACAAAAATAAAGCATTCAAAGATAAAATACAAATAATATACCGATTCACACATAATTTTCTAACATAAACCAATATTCATTATAGCTGAATATAAACTGAGTATGGGTCATAACCTGAACCGTCAGCTGAGGTTTGAAGCCCCAGTGACACCCTGAAGTTGGGTCATTCCAGGGTTCAGGTGCTAACACCAACTATCTCTTCAATATCTGTAGTTTAAAAAAAATGAAAACTGAAGAAAACACAGCTTGTAGTTGCTGTTTAATGTACCTGTTAGATTGTACATTGCCAAAATACTGACAAATTGAACAAAGATGCTAAATAATACAACTTGAATAACCTCATTCACATTGCTGCACAACTGAATAACAAGTCACATGTTGATGCTGTTTTTGATTCTTCCTATAACACAACATACCCACTGAAAAACAAGAAAGGTTTTAAACAATGATAACATTATTATTCTTAATGTACATGTAGTTTCACTACATTATATAAAAGAGGAAAAGGCACATGTTGAGGGAAAATAAAAAGGTCTCCAAAAATGAAAGTTTGTAAAATATCTTTCTTCTGATGTCTAAATGTGGTTGAAAGCAGGAGTGTAAGATCTGAGGATGTAAACCATAACACTGGTGAACACTTGTCACACTGATGTGAAGATACTTACCTGGTATTTCATTGTGGCATTGAGTAGTGACATTGCAATCATTTACCCATTGTCTGAACAAATGATGTCAATTTCTGTATAATGACTACATAATAATAATAGAAACATTCAGAAAGACATGTATGCAAATTGAGTACATATTACATGTTTGTATGAACATCAGCAGAATCACACCTTTCCTGCACACTAAACATAGTACTGTCAAAATACTGAGCTTGCATTCTACAGATTACAAAATGGTGGTTTGGGTTGGGATTGTAGGAAAGGAGGAAAATGAAGAATTATGTGCACAAGCTGTGCTTGATCATCAATAAAAACATCATGAGTGTGATGGTCAGACAAAACCATTGGCAAAGACAGAAGAGCTATGAGACTTAGTTACATCCAAGGTGATGTACTGCAAAAAGTGTGGTTACAAAACAGAAGAAGCAGTACTGTATAGTGAAATAGCTCACAAGGGCAAGAGGCAGGGAAGATGCAAAGTATCTTGATATATCTTGAATTGGAAAACTAAATATGTGAACTGAAAAGTAGAAGTAATTGTAAGATAACAAAACTTGATCATAAAACAGAAGAATGATAAGGTGAAGGAACTTAGATACAAGAACAGATGCCTGATAAAAAGAAAAAAAAAATGCATGTAAACCAAGAGCAGCGCATAGCACCTTCACTAAGCAGAAAAGACACAGAAAAGAATGTGGACTATGTTTTGGGAAAAGATTTAACCCCAACTGCCATAAGAGCACCCACCTCGAATACAGGAAAAGATTTCAATGTAGAAGGTGTCTACTAAATCACGGCCAGCGAGCCAACCTAAAATGTCAATACGACAAAGCCCATGCCAACTCCACAAATAATGTGCCATGGGTAACCCCCAGAATCGAGCAAATCAAACCATGGATGACCAGGAGAGGAAGAAGAGGAAGTGATATCAACCAGGAGAGGAGCTCTGTGTGGAATAATGGCCAGCAGGAAGAAAGAAATGAAGGAGGGACAGAATGGAGAGAGAGGGGTAGATATCAACAGAGTGGAGAGGAAAGAAGGAGAAGCCGGGCCAAGCAAGGAACAAGAAGGAAGTCATTGCCGCCAAGAAGAGTAACAAGAGCAGGGCACAAAAACTTTAACAAAAGCAAATTATATTTAATATTGTAAGCCAACATTCAACGGCAGGGATGTTGATCTCGCTACATGACAATCAATTCACCTATAAATGTATTCAACAACAGGGATATTGTACCAGCCTTGGAACTAGATGGGCAACAAACTGCTGATCATGGTCAACCGCGAAGAAATGGAACAATGTGTGAGAAATATAGGGTGACTCTGGTACATGATTCATGTTAACATTCACATTAATTTGCTTTTCTCTTAAACTTGTCTCCCAGCAGAAATCCAAGAATCCTTTGACTGGGTCAGGAAAACTACCTGCATGAAGAATGAGACGTATACCATCATGCCACCTACTCTCATTTCAAGTTGTTCTGGCACAGTGTATAGGCCAGTCCAAAGGCTAAGAGAGCAAGATGCCCTTCAGCCTCTTCTTAGACAGCAACACTAACTTGAATGGTATCAAAATTACGTCTATTATTGGGAATCCAGAAAACCAGGAAAACTGATGGCTTTGCAGAAAAAAATCAATGAATGTAGTCAGCAAATTAAGTGAACCCAGCTAAGAACCAGAGGGATTGGGATGAACAGTTACTATATGCTATCCTTGCATACAGGAGTGCCAAACAAAGCAAAGCAAGCCTTGTCACAGCACTCACTGATGCAGGCCAAAGATGTGTGTTAAACAAGGCCCACTAAGTACTGGATTGCAAATACCAGGCACATTAATAACAGGGCTGGCACAATCCACAGTGTGGACCTTCTTGGAGAGATGCATCTTTATACAATCAGCCAGGAATGCTGAAGCAGGAGAACCCTGCACTAAGATCTATCAGGGCCTTCTTGGCAACAAGACCAAGACCATTTTGTTACTGTGTTATTTATGCGAAGCATTATGGACATCCCCTCAAAATCCAAAAGGCGTTTCGAGATAAATGATTTCAATGGCAGAGGATAGGCCCAAGGGATGTTAACATTCTGCAACAGTTTGCAGATTTCCTCAAAGCAGGCAAGTAGATAAACTCAACAACAAAGCCTTGAGTGGCGCAACTGTCGCATGTGGAAGAATGCTGTAAGAGGAATACTCCGCAACTGTACTAAAGAAGCCAGAAGTACCCCGCATGCCAGATTTGCCAAAATGTCGTCTGAGATTACACAAACCACCCTTTTTCTCTAACGGGATGGACTGCTTCCGGCTGATGACCGTGAAGTTCGAAGGGCGGGCAGAGAAACGTTGGAGCCTTCTCTTCAAATGTACAGTATGACATCACGGGCCATCCATTTTGAGTTGCTCGGGAATGCTCAAAGGGAGCCGGAGAAAGAAACACTTGTTTAGAAATGTAAGCTATGTTATTATAACTGTACAGGTTGATAAAGAATATCATTCAAAATGAAAAGTGTTCAAAGATGTCGAGGAAGGTGCGTGAATATACTGAAATACAACTTGATTGGAAGAAGATGCTCAGTGTTCAAGACTTCAAGAACTGCATTCAGGTATTGTGATTCTTTTGTAGTAATGTTACTTTCCAATGACACCAACCACCTCTGACATCTGGACTTCATTTTAAAAGATACCTTGGTCCAAAATGTCCCAGAGGTTACAAGAGGCTACAAAAAACACAAAGAAAGGCCATTCCCAGCTGGGAAATGATCTAAGTGGTGGTTGACAATTTTGTAAAGATCTAACGCAAGCCTGCAAGGAGACAGCTGGCTGTTACAGCTGCCAAATTAGAAGAGGATTTTCCACAAAGTTTCAAAGACAAGCTGGAATGTATGGTCATTGGAACCAGCTACATACAATTCAATATTGAGTCAGTTGGAGCAGCGCCTCGCTAACATCAATAGGGCCATCCTCCAATAAAAGAGAGAATCAAGTAGCCCAGACAGGAAAAACAAATGTTGTACTACTACATTACTACTACCAGCATACACTAAGGGGTGGTGCTGCATGCCAAGACATTGTTTCATTGGGAGTGAAGATATTTGTGTCATCGAATCCACAAAGGCCCAAACGAGATATCAGAGGCTTTTGAGAAATTTGTTAAAAACCAAATAGAAGGGGGAAGAAAACGGTGTTGATGAAGCTACTTAATACCAAAATCAATGAATATCCACTCAATGACCTACATACATGTACATCCATTACCAATCAGCAGGAGAAAGCAAGAAATATGCCCCAAGACAAATCAATCCAGCATGAAGACATTAGACATGTTAGACAGGTTATCTGGTAATGAATTGAACTGAAATTAATTCAATGACAACAGAGACCACAAAAGTTGATGTAAAAAGCTTCACCACAGCCTTCCTCTATAATGCAAGGGATTTACAGGGAAGGTGGAGAAAAAGGAAAGCAAGCGGACAAATTGCTCAAACTGCTACAACTCAGCAGGTCCAAGCACAAGAAAGTGACATCCAGGACAGTGATCCATTGGTAATGGAACTGAATGTTTGATCAAGTTTTCAGCACTTATATTACTGTGCAATTCTGGGATACAAGAATATTGCACCATAGAGCAAGGTCAGAAGGAGTTTACTACCTGGTTTGGGGGTTGTTTGTTTGTTTTTTTACTCAAGATTGATGTGGATGCTGTGCTTAATGTTTTGATGAGACCATGGGAAAGTGACAGGGCCTGTCAGGAAGTGTTACAGTGTTTGTTCAGTGCATTTCATAAATTAGGAAAAAGGATGTTAGAGAGCCAGTTGAGTGGTGGAAGTATGAGAGTGTGGTGGTCTGGGTATTTACATCATAAGCTAATTTATTGTATTCAGTTAAGCCTGGTAACAAGTCTAATAGTTGTCTTGACTCTGCATTACCATCTTTCATATTTCTGGCTTTGTACTAATTCGCCAAGCGAAATAGGTCCGTAAAGGAAGACGTAATGCATGGCCTATTTATAGCGCCTATGGCATTTCATGCACATGAACCTGACTTGTGGCGCATTGATCTAATATTGCACTGTTGTGCTGTGGGGCACCGCACGCTGGGCAGCGTGCTGTACTATGACACTGTTTCGATCAATGAGCTATCAGCCACTCAAAACTTTGTGGAAACTTTCTCAAACTAGAATCGAGTTTTCACTTCTTGAGAGCAGTAAGGAGAATTCCCTTGATAACGATGTGATTGTCTGTATCCACTGCATGACTCCATGAGGATGTCTCACTGAATTGCCGTGCCATAAACCCCTATTGCAGTGCTGTTGGGGGTATATAATTGTGTTAATTGTGGAATAAACCGATCAACACCAATCATCTTCAATCAATCAATCAATCGAGTGTACTGTGTTTATTTGTCACCGGGTCCTGGGGGATCAGCTCCCCCCCTCTGTCCTCGCCCAGGCAGGGACAACTGGTAGGCGCGCCCTCGCGTGACACTACAAGAGTATGAGTGATGAAATGATGCATGAAACGAGGAGTGTGCCAAGAAGGAATGTTGATGTATAGATAGATTTTGGTACGTTTGATAGATTGATGAGAGAGAAGCCAAGAGCAACAGAATATGCACTGGATAGTTAGATTATGTGTCGGAGAAATAGGATGAGTGAATGGAGAGATTCCCTGTCTGAGAAAAAGGGAGAGAATGCAATGAAGATGCCGCAAGAGTCAGTGAGAGAACATTGGAGAATCATGTGTGAGAGGAGAAAGAGGCGGTTTGGAGAGCAAGAGGCAAAGATGGACCCTCTAGTCCTCCTAAGAAGTCTACACAGAGTATCTCAAATGATCTACTTGGAATTGTGAATTAAGCTTCATCACCTACTAACCAGTAACCTAGTCTCCATGTGAAGGCTAGTCAGCGAGCAGCTTCATCATCTTCTAACCAGTAACCTAGTCTCCCTGTGAAGGCTACTCAGCGAGCCAGCCAGCTTCATCACCTGCTTACCAGTAACCTAGTCTCCCTGTGAAGGCTACTCAGCGAGCCAGCCAGCTTCATCATCTTCTAACCAGTAACCAAGTCTCCCTGTGAAGGCTACTCAGCGAGCCAGCCAGCTTCATCATCTTCTAACCAGTAACCTAGTCACCCTGTGAAGGCTTCTCACTCAGCCAACCAGCTTCATCATCTTCTGACCAGTAAACCTAGTCACCTTGTGAAGGCTTCTCACTCAGCCAGCCAGCTTCATCATCTTCTAACCAGTAACCTAGTCACCCTGTGAAGGCTTCTCACTCAGCCAACCAGCTTCATCATCTTCTAACCAGTAACCTACAGTAGTCTCCCTGTGTTCAGTTCATCATAATGCTGCTTCTCCAAATCATTCAGAAATCATTCAGTCGCCCTGGCAAGGTTAAATCTAAATAATCCTCCTGTGCCAGGGTTACACCCAGGCATCGTCTTTGATGAATACAAGTTTTGTTTCACTTGGCATACATCCACCATTTGTGTTTCAACTTTGTGAAATAAAGATGAAGAAGGAGTATGTATTAGCGATGTCAAGGGGGACGAAGCATCATCTTTGACAAATAGAATGGTAGAGAGGTTGAAGATGGAGGGAGTTAGGTGTGACCTCATCCGAAAGGAAGGATCAGAAAGGCTTCATTTCATGAAAATGAGCAGTGAAGGTCAGCCAGTTGTGTACTTCAAGATATTCAGTGACCTGACATGGCAGTTGTGCTATGAAACCTGGCAATCCAGTCATTAGTGATGTACTGTACATGTACCTGCTGTTTTCACTTCTCCATATAATGTCCAGAAAGTTGTTGAGAAAATGCAATATCTTGTAGCCTAGGTGGGGAATGAAGATTTTCCAGATCTTATCAACATCACCAAGAGTGAAGATGGCCAAAATTCCAACAAGAGTTGCCATGAGAGATTCTTGCATCAATAACACCATTCGCCATGAAGTGCCAATTGATGAGCAGCAAATCAAGATGTAGTGTATGTCAGGTAAGATCTTTACTTTGAAAAAGAAGTAAAGACACATGGTTTTTTTCAAGAGTGAAATCAACATAACAACTAATTTGATAAGCACATTGTGTCATTTTTTTTTAGGTGAAGGAGAACCTCAACATTGCCCGTGTGTACGACTCAGAGATCACCATTAAAGTGCTAGCTCAAAGAGAGGTCATTGAACAATTTCTAGAGAACATTATTAACGCAAGAACAGTGAGGGGGAGGGACATCATTGAAGTGATTTTATTCACATATCTAATGTTCTGGGTGATGACTGGTATTACAGGATAAACAATGGGGCTGGAGACATTGCTTTCCTTCATGTCCTTTGTAAGGAAACGCTTCAGTTCTGGTTGCACAAGAGATGGTGTCTACAATATACAAAGAAGTTTAAACCCAAGCTTGTGCACTGCGGATTCCTCTTTGCACTCGGTATGAGAAAGACCTTGGAAACCACCTCTGGCACCTGGATCATGGTCCATCTGAGCTTAATGTAAACAAACAATGGCAAGTAGAATGTGCTTATTTTATTGCATTATTTATTGATTAAAAACAATTCTCACTCAATGGTGTGCTACACTAATGCAATGGCCATGAATAGAGTCCTTCAATAAAAATCTACTTTGCAAAATGCCTAGGACAGGTTATATGTAATCTTGAACCAGACATACGTTACAATTTCCAGGTGACAGAGCAGTTGCACTTCCAACCTTCTGCAAGCTTTGGGACACCCTAAGTCCATTCATTATCTGCCATAAGCCATGACAGATGTTTGTTCGCAGTGTCAGATGAACAACAGGCTCCTCTACAAGTCAGCAAATCTGCCAGATGCAGAGAAGAAAGCCGCATGCATGGCCCAACAAGCACATCTTGAGCAAGTAAACAAGGAGAGGGATCTCTCTCCCCAGACGTCTCATGCAAGAAGTCAAAGAAGCCACTGAAGGGAGACTTCCGGGAGGAGTAATCAACATTGGGCAGAAGGAGGCCTGTGGTGGAAGAGTTGCTGTCATGCACTACAGCTTTGACTATGCTCAACAAGTTTACTACCCATCAGACCCAATACACTCAGGCCGCCTGTTTTACTTCCAACCCACATAAGTGGGTATTATTTTGTTGACTAGCATTGATTTATTTTGATCATATTCACTCAGACTGCTTGGTAAAACAAGAAGGTAAGGTGATGAGAAATATGCAAAAAAGACGCCAAAAAGTGATGTTAACCAGACTGAAAGAAGAAGGGTCTGATCTCTCCTCGGAACAACACAAATGGGTCTTGGCTGCAGAAGACACAGCTCTGAGGGAGATAAGCTCTCGCAATAGCGCCCGACAAGATGGTACACCAGTCCGCTGATCGCCCACCATTTCTGATACTCTGGAAAAGTCTATGAATTCATTTTGCTGTTTCAAATTCATTAGACAAGAACTGCCTAACTGCTGAGGCCTCACAAACACCTGGCCCAGGACAACAATGTGACTCCCGATGCAGGGAATCCCCAACAAGTGTCCCTACCCTTCCACTAGCCCCCAAACGAACCGTCTCAGGCCGTAAGCCACTTCCCATCCATCCAGGAGCACTTTGACCGGTTGGAAAGGTGCATCAAAGAGAAGATGGTGAAGTTAGCTCATGAGCAGTCTCACCACCTTTCGGTGAAGCTTAGCAAAGAGATTTAAACAGTGATAGCGGAGCACGCACATGGTGTTCAGCAGTACACTGTACATGTTTGATGTGGCGACGGCATTCCATCGCCTGTGAACTCAATTGTTACGATTGTAACTAGGTAACATCTACTATAAACAGGTGTTCCAAGCCAAGTTGCTGGAGTGGAGATGTTTATTTTTTAAATTATATTGACTGGCCAGAGAGTTTCACATAATTACATCTCTTTCTTGTGATTTAAGTTCAATTAGGCGTATTCCTCATTGTTATCTTGTTACTATTCTTTTCAGATTCCAAACTCAAACTTATTGAGAAACGGAACAAACTTTGCAAGGGAATCTCAATAGAAACCGATGTTGAAACGGGCCGGGGGGAAAGACGCAAATTTCCCTCCACCAGATTAATCTTCAGCAGTTCAGAATAAGAGAGCTCTGATGATGAAGACACAGCAAAGGTTTGTTGAATTGCAAAATGCAACATCACTGTTTTGTTATTGTTCTCAGTGTTTTTTTAGTGTGTGTGTGCTGGGATGGTTGTTTTGTTGTTGTTGTTGTTGTTTTTGGGGGGTTTTTTTGGGGGGGGGGGGGTTGGGGGGGAAGGGAGTTTGTTTTTTGCAATTTTTTACTTTATTGAACTTAATGCACATAATACGATTATTATTAATTTTTAGACCAAAAAGCGGAAGACGGCAGATCCGAGTCAGAGTGGTACATCTGTGAAGCAATGTACACAAATTGCAAAAGAACTCAGGGAACAGTCGTAGTCAGACCCATCCAATAATATCGAGGTAAGGAATGTTCACAGAATGGCTGCTTGAAATTGATTGACTTTTTTTTACTTTCTAGCCCCCCCCCCCCCCAATGCACCCAAACCACCACCCATTCACTCACTATTGTAAGTGGCATTTGAAGTTATTAAACATTCAGCTACATACTCAGTTACCATAAATGTTAGTGAATGACTTTATAAGGAGCACTTTGACCGGTTGGAAAGGTGCATCAAAGAGAAGATGGTGAAGTTAGCTCATGAGCAGTCTCACCACCTTTCAGTGAAGCTTAGCGAAGAGATTTAAACAGTGATAGCGGAGCACGCACATGGTGTTCAGCAGTACACTGTACATGTTTGATGTGGCGACGACATTCCATCGCCTGTGAACTCAATTGTCATGATTGTCACTAAGTAACATCTACTATAAATAGGTGTTCCAAGCCAAGTTGCTGGAGTGGAGATGTTTATTTTTTAAATTATCCTGACTGGACAGGGAGTTAATATAATTATTACAGGTTACCCAGCTAGTATATAGAGCTGTAGTAGGCCAGCAATTTATTATAGGAAAGGAACGGTGTACTGCAGGCTTACATACATGTTCATCTTTTTCTTATGATTTAAGTTCAATTAGGCGTATTCCTCATTGTTATCTTGGGAGGGAGTTTGTTTTTTGCAATTTTTTTATTTATTTAACTATAATGCACATAACATGATTATTATTGATTTTAGATCCAAAAGCGGAAGACGGCAAAACCGAGTCAGAGTGGTACATCTGTGAAAAAAAGAACTCAGGGAGCAGTTGCAGTCGGACCCATCCAATAATATCGAGGTAAGGAATGTTCAAAGAAGGCTGCTTGGAATTGATTGACTTTTTTTTACTTTCTAGCCCCCCCCCCCCCCCCCAATGCACCCAAACCACCACCCATTCACTCACTATTGTAAGTGGCATTTGAAGTTATTAAACATTCAGCTACAGTGTACATACTCAGTTAGCGTAAATATTAGTACATGACTTTATAAGGTTGTATTTTGTGGCTTGGCTACATTGAAAGTGATGACGCATGAAAGGAAACAAAGTGTTTATCATTTGTTCTACATGTATAGTTAACAGGATGCAAATGTCATATCATCTGATGAGGGTGATTTTCAAGACAGTCACTTGACTACCATTGCTCGACTTACTCGGGAACTGAAGAGAGAACGAGAAGACAAGGAACGACTACAAAACCAATTGTTGTTTCTGGAAGAGAGGTTAAGAGAATAGATAGTTGCACAATTCTGCATAGTAGTAACACTTTATATTTTCAGTGTCTTTATATTCTCATCAACCAAAATGAAACAAACGTTAATCATACCAACAATTATACCAACAGCAATAATACCAATATTCAATATTAAACATTTATCACTTTAAATAACAGGTGTTCCATATTTCATATCAGCCTTTAAGAGCTTCATGGCCCAGATGAAAGAAAAACCTGTCAGGGTAAGCAATTAACCCTGTAAATGTTACACTTTTATAAACATTGTAAACTTAATCGCGTAAGTTCATCTGTGTTGGTTGTTCTATACGATTTAACAGTTAACTTTTGATCACAACACTTGAAGATTTTCTGTACTCTGATGTTTGACCAAAACTAAGAGCTTCATCATCAGGCTCTATGTCAGTGATGTAACTGCACTGAAGTAAAAACAAGGTTGTGAAGGAGGCAGCTAACACCAGGGCTCACAAACCTTATCTGAACCAGGACAGGTTGGTCTATGACACGTAGTTGGGATCACGTGTCTGCAGGTCACAGATTCAACATCCAGGTCCTCAAAAGTCTTTATTAAATCGTAAACATTGTGAGTGTTTGCATCCCAAATACTTTTGGATAAACCTTGCACTGATGATTTACTTTCATTAGATTGGTATCGTACCATGAGGGTACCATGGTATGGTACCGTGGTATTACCATGGTATGGTCCGTGGTATTACCATGGTATGGTACCGTGGTATTACCATGGTATGGTACCGTGGTATTACCATGGTATGGTACCGTGATATTACCATGGTATGGTACATGTACCGTGGTATTACCATGGTATGGTACCGTGGTATTATCATGGTATGGTACCATGGTATTACCATGGTATAGTACCATGGTATTACCATGGTATGGTACATGTACTGTGGTATTACCATGATACAGTACCATTGTTTAACCATGGTACTGTACCATCATATTTTTACCATGGAACTACCATGGAGATACCAGGGTACTACCATGGAAGTGACCAAAATACCAGGGATTTTAACCATGGTTATGTAGTAGTACCATGGTTTTACATTTAACATGGTACTTTTTCATAAGGGAAGGAGATTGTGAGTGATATTGTGACTGCAAGTGCAATGCAAAATCATCTTTGTACCAAGTGGGAGAACCTACTCCATTCTAAAGGGTATTGACTCCACAGATAAGCACATCTATCATGTCTATACCAAATTTCAGTATCTATTAATATGTCAATTTTTCAAAAAATCATGGAAGATATAAATGACAAGGATACAACAATTTCAGTATTTATTAATATGTCAGTTTTTCAAAAAATCATGGAAGATATAAATGACAAGGAAACCAAATTTCCAAATACCAAATATATAATAATATGTCAATTTTTCAAAAAATCATGGAAGATATAAATGACAAGGATACAAAATTTCAGTATCTATTAATATGTCAGTTTTTCAAAAAATCATGGAAGATATAAATGACAAGGATAAACCGGAGGTAGAAGATTCACCAAATGAAAAATCAGTGGATAAGGAAAAAGACAAAGTACTGAGATATATTATACAAATAATGAATGTTTATGAGTGGAATGGTAAAAATAATTTCATGAGGTGACAGATGGACTGTTCCATTTCACGAGGCGAAGCCGAGTGGAATGGAACAGTCCATCTGTCACCGAATGAAATTATTTTTTCCATTCTACGAATGTGAAACATTCATTTTTTGTTTTATATAACATCTAAGTAGATCTTTGTCATTTGATTTTGATTGGAGGATAACATTTTAAGAGTTAGCGAGACAAAAAAAGCTTAAAATCTTGGCAAACTATATTGCTCTTATTACAGTAACGCGCGTTGCACACCAACGCGTACGCGCGCACGCAGTGACAAATAAATGGAACGCCGCTTGACCAATCACGTATAAGAGTCCCTGGCGTGCAATGGTACAAATCGGATGGCACCAAAAATGCACGGTGGATGGTACAAATTTCAACGGTTGTGACGTAAGCCATGAATTGGTCTATTTATCACATATCACGTGACATACAATCCTCCAATCAAATGACAAGGATCTACTAAGGTGTTATATAATGCAGGCTATGTTCCATTTGCTCTCTTGAACACGGACCTACAGTGGCCTGCAAACAAGTTGATTCTAGAAAGGCACCTCGCTGAATGTGTTCACAAACTCATTTCTACAGTACATGTATGTTCTGCAATTATTCAGGCCCTTGTGTCTTTACAATTAACATGAATTAATTGTTTTCCTTTAATACTTTTGATTTCATGAGCAATCACTAAGACACCATCAATGGCAGCAACATCCGCAGATGTTGAAAGAGAGATAATGGTAAATGGTGTGGCTGCGAAATGCAGGTGACAGGAAAGGAGGAAGGAAAAATAGACAACTCGAAAAGTAACGGCGTGAGCAGTTTTAGTGTGCATTCATGACACATAGCTGGGTTTGTCCATACATAATGATTCTTTTGTCATCTTACAAATGCAACGTTTGTCACGTTGATAAAAAAAAAGCACAATAGTATGAAATATTTTGTTCCAATTCTATCTGCAATTCAATGAGGATCATTGACAACCTTTTGAGTATTCAGGAAATTAGAATATAATGAATACTATATTGACCAATGGAACAAAATGGCCAGCAAGGAACACGTGGCAGCCTGGGCCATAGCTGTAGTATTTGTAGCCCTAAATTACTCCTTGTTTACAATTCTGACATTGTTGTCATGCGGCGACAATGTTGTCAGAATTGTATACAAAGCCAGGACTACTGTTACTGCAGCTACCTGGGCCATAGTTTTAGTAGCGATGGATGATCATGAACCCTTGGTGGTCTGACGTGACATGGGGACTAGGAGTAGGAGTAGGACCTAAGTTAGATCCCAGTCCCCAATGGCCCATGTCAATGACCAACGGTTAAGATCATCGCAACTACATCATAACTGGCCCACAACTACTGAACTAGCTGTGCAGTAAATGTAGCCCTGTACTATATCACTCCTGAGTGATGTTGTTGTTGTCGTATACTAGGCCTAGGCCTAGACCCAGTAACTGGGGCACTGAACTCCCTTTTTTTACTTTTGGGGTTGACGGTCGGTCTAGCGCCCCAGTGAATTATAATGCTCCAGATGTGTCGTACACAGGAAAAACAAAATTTCACGGCACTTTCGCCGAAAATGTCCCCAAATTACACCAAAAACATCACAAACAGAATTGAAACTCGCTCCATTGCTTCTACGAAAGTTAGAGATGAAATGCAGCATATTCATTTGTACTCGCCATTTTGTGTAGAGCAGAGCCACACAAATTAAATTCCGTTTTTGACGCTCTCGTCTGGACATTCGTCAGAAAAGGTCGATTTTCATCAAAAGGAATAATCGTGAGTACAAATGAATATGCTGCATTTCATCTCTAACTTTCGTAGAAGCAATGGAGCGAGTTTCAATTCTGTTTGTGATGTTTTTGGTGTAATTTGGGGACATTTTCGGCGAAAGTGCCGTGAAATTTAGTTTTTCCTGTGTACGACACATCTCAACCAATATAAATCACTGGGGCGCTAGACCGACCGTCAACCCCAAAAGTAAAAAAAGGGAGTTCAGTGCCCCAGTTACTGGGTCTAGCCTAGGCCTATATACATTACAACAGGACAGCAACTGCAGTAGGCCACATCCACAACAACCATTCGATGGTAATGGTTTACAAGCAGGTCCGATACCTATAAAGGGAATAAAAACAACTTAATACTAGTTTCTACTGTTCCAAAATGATACTTTTTATTTTCAGCAAATGTTCCCGAGTCCTTAAATCCTCAAAAATCAAAGCCCTGCCCTCTTTCCACAAATTTTAACCTTGTAAAAATTATTGAAGAGGACTCCACGAACGTATATTTAGGTAAGTTTCTTTATAAAAGTTGTTTTATTCCCTTTATACTTTTTATAGGTATCGGACCTGCTTGTAAACCCTTACCCATTTGATTATTCCTGAGACTACATGGAGATTGGAGGTATTTCTACCTCCATCCTGAGACTAGTATGTAGGCCTACTGTTAGTTGCGATGATCGTAACCCTAGGTCTGACATGGGGAACCCTAGGTCTGACATGGGGACTGGGACAGTCCCCATGTCAGACCTAGGGTTACGATCATCGCAACTAACCTACTGTGTGTTGTAAAGGTATCCGTTGCCCATGCATGCGATGCGTGGCAGCCTGTGCCACAACCATTCGATCATTCCTGAGACTGGTCATCATCACTCATCAGTCACCAACTAGCCTATCAACATTCATAATGACATGGCCATAGACTTCCGGGAGGTGACTAAACGCAACCTGGAAATACATGTTTGCACCTAGAACGACTGTCCAGAACATTTAGGAACATTCAAACTTCAGCAACATCGGCAACGTAATGTTTCATTCCACACTCCGAAGCAAATGAACACGTACACGCGTTGTTCGCGTTCAGTCAACATAATATCAGAACGTATTCAATGATATGGAATTCCATTGTGGAGTCTGGGTACCTACTCCGGGAACACAGTGCACCATACTAAATAACACTTTCTAGTCATCATGGTCAATTTTACAACAATCATTAAACTGCAAACGACTATTTTCATTTCCGCATTTTTTTTTCAAAGAGAAGGGATCGTTCTAACTTTGTCCTGACCGGGCACACCGACATCTCATTTCCTTTTGGGGCCATGGTAAAAGCGTCCACGTCGCGGTCCCGGGTAACGCTAATTCTACCACCACCACACACACGCACCAACACACTCCATGCAAGACTCACCATGCCTAGCAACGATCAGAGAAGGTCCTTTCTAGGACCAGCCCTGACAGTCATCTCTGCTAACATCGATCGAAGGTCTCTCAGCGGCCAAAGAAGAAATCTTAGCCGAACTTTGCAGCAATCTCCAATGTGATGTCCTCTGCTTACAGGAGACTCATCGAGGGAGCGACAACAACCGCCCATCCATATCTGGCATGATACCTGTCATTGAACGCCCCCATCGCCAGTATGGTAGTGCTATCTTTGTCAAAGCAAGTTCTGTTGTAGAAGACTGGTCCGTTTCAGAAGATGACAACATCGAAGTTCTGACAGTAGAGTTAAGCAGCGTAGCTGTTACATCTGTATATAAGCCTCCAGCAGCCGACTTCAAGTTCCCACACTCTGTTCCACAAGTTCGTATAGCAAACCACAGATCATCATTGGTGATTTCAACAGCCAAAGCACCCAGTGGGGGTATAGGGAAACAAACAGTGATGGAGAAGCAGTTGAGGAATGGATGGATTCTAACCAACTTAATCTTATCCACAACCCCAAGCTACCGTCATCCTTCTACAGTGCCCGTTGGCGACGTGGCTATATAATCCAGACCTGGCCATCGTCACCAGCAACATAGCAGGCCTGTGCCAGAAGATTGTGTTAGACCCTATCCCAGCAAGCCAGCACCGACCCATTGGTATTCAAGTAAATGCATCTGTCCGACCTACCACCACACCCTTCAAGAGGCGCTTTAACTACAAGAAAGCAAACTGGAAGGGTTTTGCTGACGAACTAGATCAGATTATTGAGGGTATAACTCCAGTGCCAAGCAACTACGACTGCTTTGCTGGTCTAGTAAAGAAGACGGCAAGAAGACACATCCTCGGGGATGCAGAGTTCAATACATACCTGGACTCTCTAGGGAAAGCTCGGTGCTATACGAAGAATATGTTGTCATGTTTGAACGTGATCCCTTTGCTGATACCGTACACAACTCAACTAGGTGAGAAGGTAATGGAAAGCATATCTCAGGAACGCCGCAAGACCTGGCAAGCCTTGATTGAATCAACGGATATGACTAAAAACAGCAAAAAGGCATGGGCAACCATTCGAAAGCTCCGAGGGGACCCTAGAGCAACACGTCGACAGCCTAAAGTCTCTGCAAACCAAGTTGCTAACCAGCTGCTCCTGAATGGTAAAAGTGGAAAGAGGAAGAAAAAGATCAAACTCAACCGGAAGAAGTATACTGCTACTGTTAATCCTGGATATACTCAACCCATGACCATGGAAGAACTGGAAAAGGGTATCGCCTCACTGAAACCAGGGAAGGCTAGTGGCCTAGATGACATCTCAACGGACCAGATTAAGAACTTTGGACCTGTTGCTAAGAAATGGCTACTACAGATGTACAATTACTGTCTGTGTACCAACAAGCTCCCTAAGATCTGGAAGAAGGCACACGTATATTGGCTTTGCTGAAGCCTGGCAAGGATCCAGAGATTCCCAAAAGCTACAGACCAATATCACTGCTGTGCCACACATACAAACTCTTCGAACGTGTACTTCTCAATAGAATTGGACCTACTGTTGACAAACTCCTCATCCCAGAGCAGGCTGGCTTCCGCCCTGGCAAGTCAACAACGAGCCAAGTTCTCAGCCTCACCCAACACATCGAAGATGGTTTCGAGGAAGGTAAAGTTACGGGAGTAGTCTTTGTTGACCTCTCAGCTGCCTTCGATACAGTCAATCATAGATGTCTCCTCCACAAGATCTTGGAACTCACCATTCATCTAACAGAGCTGATCGAAAGCATGCTCGAGAATAGGTACTTCTATGTTGAACTGGGGAGCAAGAAGAGCAGATGGCGAAGACTCAAGAACGGGCTTCCACAAGGCAGTGTGCTTTCTCCACTTCTCTTCAACATTTACACCAACGACCAACCGAGAAGTGAAGGAACATGCCGCTTCATCTATGCAGACGACCTTGGCGTAGCTGCACAAGATAGCGACTTCAGCACCGTAGAAGAGAGACTTTCAACTGCTCTTGATGACCTAACACCATACTACGAAGATAACCACCTCCGTGCAAATCCATCAAAGACACAGGTCTGTGCTTTCCACCTGCGTAATCGAGAAGCCAATCGCCAACTGAATGTCTTCTGGTCTGGAACACGCCTGGAAAACTGCGACCACCCAGTGTACCTTGGAGTAACGCTAGACCGCTGTCTCTCCTTCAAGACCAACGTTGAGAAGACAAAAGCCAAAGTCTGCACAAGAAACAACATCGTCAGTAAACTCACCGGTACAAGATGGGGTGCCAGCCCACACACTCTACGAGCTACAGCCTTGGCCCTTTGCTTCTCATCTGCTGAGTATGCATGCCCAGTCTGGGAAAGATCTGTCCACGCGAAGAAGGTAGACCCAGCCATCAATGCTACCTGTCGCCTTATCTCAGGCTGCCTCAGACCAACACCTATAGACAGCCTATACATACTATCAGGTATAGCGCCGCCAGACATCCGACGCAGGGCAGCAAGCTGCAGAGAACGCCATCGCCAGACCACAGATGAACGGCACCCCCTATTCCATCAGATACCTGCCAATCCCCGTCTATAGTCCAGGAGAAGCTTTCTCAATGAAGTCAACCCTAGTGAGAATGCTGAGAGTACCAGAGCCACCTTGTGGGCAAATAAGCTATAGCAAACCTTCCACCAAGAACATGTATGGCTCTTGGTGGCTCCGAAGAGCTCCCCCCTGGTGCTGACTCTACCTGGACAGATCGAGTGGAAATGCCTCAACAGACTGAGAACTGGAACTGGACGATGCAGGGTGTCTCTCAAGAAGTGGGGCTTTCAAGACACTGATGATGTGAGCTGTATATGTGGCACTGAGCCACAAACTATGGAGCACCTCTTGAAGTGTCCTCTATTGGAGCACAAATGCAAAGCTGAGGACCTTGCAGAGTACAATGATGTTGCTAGGAGCTGTGTCCAACTTTGGCAGAAACACAACATCTGATGTGTGTGGACACGATAAGAAGAAGAATTTCCTTTTACAAAATGCCTTAGAAGGCTGTTTGCTATAGGTTTTGTCTTTCAATTCTAGTCCGGGGTGCTATTTCAAATTTCTGATGAAACTTTGCTGTCTTCGATATTGAAAAAAGCCCTAAATCTAAGATTTGTAAGAGAAATCACTAGTTTGCTTGTAGGCTGGAGCAATTTCCAAAGTAATAAAGCGCCAAGATTGTTCCTTTGAAGACTGGTTTAAAATTTATGTTGAACGTCCCATGCGCGCTGCATATTAACATGGAGGAAGGAAAAGATTATTTCCTTCCTCCATGATATTAATGAGCTATAATAGGCACGTTCTCACACACAAAAAAAGCGCGACTATTTGGGTCGCGATTTGGAGCGCGACCCAAATAGTCGCGCTTATTTGTGTGGGAACACAAATAATCGCGACTATTAGTGCGATTTGGAGCGCGCTCCAAATCGCACTAGTAGTGCGTCTTTTTGCAAATAGTCGCGATTATTTGCTGTGTGAACGGTGCACCAAAAAATACCGGTTTTTTATATCCCATCATGCAAGGCGGGCGCGCGAGTTAAGCACAGGATGCATGCCAACTTCACGCTAAACATTTAGAATCGCGTACGCGCAGTTTGATAGAAATCGTACCGGTGCGATTTGGGTCGCGCTTTTTTGGCTGTGTGAACACGACAAAGAGCGCGACTATTTGGGTCGCGCTCCAAATCGCGACCCAAATAGTCGCGCTTTTTGGTGTGTGAGAACGTGCCTATTGTCTACACTTGACAATGGAAAACGCGCAAGGTGCAATTATTCCATTGTACGCGTACGCACAGCACGACGCGCTAAGCAACGTTTTAAACGCCACTGTAAGAAGCCAAACAATAAACATATCGGTTGATATCATAGAGCTATATTAAAATTACTAGAGCGCTAGCACCGTGTAAAAAGTGATGCCTGTTGGGCGCATCCATGTTTGTGCAAAAACCTATGGAAAGCCCAAAATTGTGTACGTTTTTTGTACGTTCATTTGCATACCTGCGTTGTGTTCTATACAGGTGCGTTATCGAAGCAAAATACGCCCAAATCCGACGCGCCTTCGGTAAATGCGCGTTTCATTTAGGGCTGTGCGCGCACACGCTCTGCACGTCAGTCACGCAATGATTGCAAGCGTCATAAAGACGCGCTACCGGTACCGTTCATGCGTACTTGCGCGTTGCATATAGAGTACACTCTTCGAAAGGCATTCCAGCCAAACAGTGGCGTCACCAGACTTTTGAGTCTGGGGGGGCACAAGGGGGGCACTAGCAATTGTTGGGGGGGGGGGCACTACAATAATGTATATTATATTTTTTTCACCAACCCAAATCTCAAATGGGGGGGGGGGGGCGCGCGGGGGGGCTCGAGGTTTTCCAGGGGGGGCACGTGCCCCCCCCCCCCCCCCCCCCCCTGGCCCCCCCTTGGCGACGCCACTGCAGTCAAAGTGTTCTTGTTCCACAGAACGCACATAAATTCAAAATGACTGCGCCCAGGGGCCAATTTCATAAAACTGTTAAGCACAAAAATGTGCTAAGCATGACATTTCTGTCTTAATAAAAACAGGGTTAACAACCAAATTTCCACGTGTTGTGTATCACTTGTGATTGTTCTTTGGCTGTTGTTCGCTGACCATGAATATCAAATCGAATTTTCAATGGTGGTTTGTTTTATTGGGCGAGACATTTTTGTGCTAAGCAACATCTTGTGCTTAACAGTTTTATGAAATTGGCCCCAGACGGCTTCAAAACGTCTACGCGCGGAGAACGCAGAGCCAGCGCTCTAGTAATTTTAATATAGCTCTATGGTTGATATCGACTATCTTGTGCTGTTTAGTTCCAGCATACCTGACGCTTTCGGGTACTCACAGTATACGGGTAAAGCCTTATTTTTGGATGAGATTTTTATGGGAACGGAAAACGAAACATGACTCACGCAACTGAAGAACGTTCAAAATAAAGCTCGTGCATTTATAGCCCACGGTCGTGGGCCAAGTTTCTGCAATCTACTAAACTGCAAACGACTATTTTCATTTCGGCATTTTCTTTTTTACAAAGAGAAGGGATCATTCTAACTTTGTCCTGACCGGGCACACCGACATCTCATTTCCTTTTACAAAATGCCTTAGAAGGCTGTTTGCTATAGGTTTTGTCTTTCAATTCTAGTGGGTGCTATTTCAAATTTCTGATGAAACTTTGCTGTCTTCGATATTGAAAAAAGCCCTAAATCTAAGATTTTTAAGAGAAATCACTAGTTTGCTTGTAGGCTGGAGCAATTTCCAAAGTAATAAAGCGCTTCTTTAAGATTGTTCCTTTGAAGACTGGTTTAAAATTTCTGTTGATCAAGCCATGCGCGCTGCATATTAATGAGCTATATTTTCTACACTTGACAATGGAAAACCATAGATACAGTTTATGTAGTTGTAAATATTAACGTTTGTTGCATTTGTCAATGCTATTTTTTGATTGAGATTTATTAATCTGTAATGATCACAGCGCCCAATGAATACCAGTTGTAACTGTTTGGACATCCCATGGGTAAAGAAATAAAATAAATAAATTATTCGGAACAAAACATCACTTGAAACTACAATATAATAGGCCTACTCAGAGCAAAGAAAACAAGACATTTTCAGCACATGTGGGATGTATGAAAAGAAGACATATTTATTTACATAATAACAAGTGTACACTGCAATATGCCTATGAATATTCTGGGAGGAGAGGTTTAGACTAGACTTTCCCGTCAGTATGCTTTGATCATCTGAGCAATGATAGCCAAATAGCCAGAGAATAATGATTGGAAAGTCACAGTAAGCTTCGGTTTTCCTATAGAACAAACCTCCTTCCTAAATCATACAACAGATATCTCCACCACACAAAGCTTCAAACATGTTTAAAAGAAATTGTATTTTCATTTACAGGATGTTACAATTTACTTCATTCACATATTTACAATGTTAGATTTTGTGAATTTAAATCAAAAAGCCTTATGGCTAGGCTACCAAACATGCCAAATGTAATGTTTTTACATAAATGATTAAAATAATGTTCACAGTACGGGTAAAGCCTTATTTTTGGATGAGATTTTTATGGGAACGGAAAACGAAACATGACTCACGCAACTGAAGAACATAGCGTAAGTTCAAAATAAAGCTCGTGTTTTCATAGCCGACGGTCGTGGGCCAAGTTTCTGCAATCTACTTAACTGCAAACGACTATTTTCATTTCCGCATATTTTTTTTTTACAAATAGAAGGGATCATTCTAACTTTGTTCCGACCGGTCACACCGACATCTCATTTGATGAAACTTTGCTGTCTTCGATATTGAAAAAGCCATAAATCTAAGATTTTTAAGAGAAATCACTAGTTTGCTTGTAGGCTGGAGCAATAGAGCTCCGCACTTACGCTAAAAATAGCACCGGATCTCAGACAAATATTGCAACCTTGCACGTGTGTGCGTGTGCGCGTCCATGTACACTACGCGTGTGAGACAATGTTTGTCTGACAGCCGGGGATTTTGTGACGTCATTAGTGCGGAGCGCTATTTCCAAAGTGATCAGGCGTCAAGATTGTTCCTTGTAGGCCGGAGCAATTTCCAAAAGAATAGCGTCAAGATTGTTCAATGAACAATTTGAATTGAAGACTGCTTTCTGTTGATCAGGCAAAGCGCGCTGCATATTCATAAGCGATATTAGGCACGTTCTCACACACCCAAAAAGCGCGACTATTTGGGTCGCGATTTGCAGCGCGACCCAAATAGTCGCGCTTATTTGTGTGGGAACACAAATAATCGCGACTATTAGTCGCGACTAGTAGTGCGTCTTTTTGAAAATAGTCGCGATTATTTGCTGTGTGAACGGTGCACCAAAAAATACCGGTTTTTTATATCCCATCATGCAAGGCGGGCGCGCGAGTTAAGCACAGGATGCATGCCATAGAGTTAAATAAAAAACTAGAGTGTGCACTCTGCGCGTGTTGCTCGAACCATGGCCAGCGCCATTCCATTGAGGAAATAAGGGAAAACGCGCGCGTCCCGTTTCAAATTGTGCGTACATATTCTTACCCCGGTTCCTGCGCGCAGCACTGTGCATAAAATACACGTCGCGTCGCGCACAGTGCGCGCAGTTCTTTGAGTAACATCCGGGTACCGTTTTGGAATCTACTGCGGTTGCTCAGTCACCCCAACTAAAATGGCGGCTGCGCGTCCGTGCCAGAGTGCCAAGAGCACGCACATTGAATACGAAGCGCGCACTCTAGTTTTTTATTTAACTCTATGTAGAAATCGTACCGGTGCGATTTGGGTCGCGCTTTTTTGGCTGTGTGAACACGACAAAGAGCTTGACTATTAATTGTATGGTGTTCCAAAGACGACACATCGCGTCGCCGTCGCCGTCGCACTGGATCACGCCTGACTATTGAGGGCGCACTATTGTCTTTGCTTGCTGTGGTCGAGTCGGCGACGGCATTATTTTAATCGTTTGTTTACGTTGAGAAAGTTTACTTCTATACATGTATGTACTTCTTTTCGCCACGCTATAGGCCTACAAAGAATGAATGAAATCTTGAGAACTCAATATATATATATATATAATATTTGTATTCATACTTTGTATTCAATATTGTATGTATAAACAAATCACAAAAACTTTGAATGTACTTAATTCATTTTGATTCATGTTCAACATGTTCAACAGTACACATAACAACAACTTGCAGGTTGTTGACGTGTAAATGTAGGGAGTAGTGATACACAATAATATAACAAAAAGAACAAACTTCATACCTCTTTCTATTCTTAAGTTATTGTCGTTTCAATTTGTTTACTTATTTGTTTACTTTAATAGTCATTAGTAAACAAATGATTACACATATAATTAATTATGCAAATATACAATGAACATGTACATTACACGGGATGTTTGATTAGCATGGTATAGTCATAATTATGTAGTACAAAACAGCAGATTTTAAGTTATGATTATGAGGATTATTCACATTTGTTTTTCAATATAATTAGTTCCTGTTGTCATGGCAACCAATAATGACACTTTTTAATTTTTCTCGGACAAAAATTTGTCTTCCCTATATATCGCACTGATTGGCGAAGAAAAAAATGAAAATATAGTAAGACACTGTTGAGTTATTATCAAGTGAATTTGTTTACATCATTGTTTACTTGAATAAGATCATGTAAACATGAATTTTGTCTCCACAAAGTAACCATCTTTGCCATTGATAAATTGAACGGAAAATGCCCTTTTTCAAAATCTTTAAGACGGCATAACTCGGCAACCCATACATCAATTTTGATAGCATGGGTATCAAATGATGCAGATTTATGCACTCTATACGAAGTTAGCATCAACAGACTTCAAAAATCCCATTTCAGTCCCTATACTAGTACTAAATTAAATAGTCAACATGCGCGCGCTGCCATGCCGGAAATAGGCCTAGTCCAAATATCAGGGCGCCCTCATGAGGCGGCGACGGCGACGGCGACGGCGACGGCGAGGATGCTGCTTCGCACTCTTTGCCCCATTTTGTGCACAAGTTAATGGGCCAAATGCGACGGCGACGGCGACGCAGCATGAGCGTCGCCGTCGCCGTCGCCCCTTCACGAAGCGACGCGATGTGTCGTCTTTGGAACACCATATATTTGGGTCGCGCTCCAAATCGCGACCCAAATAGTCGCGCTTTGTGGTGTGTGAGAACGTGCCTTTTGAAGATAAATTTCTGTTGATCAAGCCATGCGCGCTGCATATTAATGAGCTATATTGTCTACACTTGACAATGGAAAACCATAGATACAGTTTATGTAGTTGTAAATATTAACGTTTGTTGCATTTGTCAATTCTATTTTTTGATTGAGATTTATTAATCTGTAATGATCACAGCGCCCAATGAATACCAGTTGTAACTGTTTGGACATCCCATGGGTAAAGAAATAAAATAAATAAATTATTCGGAACAAAACATCACTTGAAACTACAATATAATAGGCCTACTCAGAGCAAAGAAAACAAGACATTTTCAGCACATGTGGGATGTATGAAAAGAAGACATATTGTATTTACATGATAACAAGTGTACACTGCAATATGCCTATGAATATTCTGGGAGGAGAGGTTTAGAGTAGACTTTCCCGTCAGTATACTTTGATCATCTGAGCAATGATAGCCAAATAGCCAGAGAATAATGATTGGAAAGTCACAGTAAGCTTCGGTTTTCCTATAGAACAAACCTCCTTCCTAAATCATACAACAGATATCTCCACCACACAAAGCTTCAAACATGTTTAAAAGAAATTGTATTTTCATTTACAGGATGTTACAATTTACTTCATTCACATATTTACAATGTTAGATTTTGTGAATTTAAATCAAAAAGCCTTATGGCTAGGCTACCTAACATGCCAAATGTAATGTATTTACATAAATGATTAAAATAATGTTCACCAATCAAACCAGTGTGACACGTGTAGTTCAAAGAATAACATTTGCATAAAGTTCAATATGATTCCTGCCTCCACAATGAGTTTCAATTTGACATTGATGATACATGTACAAAGTTATCTCTGACAATGAATGACTAGACACTCCATGGGATTTCTCCTTGTTTGTCTTCTTGGCAAAGGTAGAAGTATCCATGTACATGTACATGTATTAAAGTACATTTGTAATTTGATAACTGAAAGATAGATACATGTAGGCTATACTCACATAATTGGAAAATAAAATGTATAAAACTATAATTTATCTTGATTGGTTGGCGATTGCTTGTTTTAGTTTTTGCCTTATTGTTGTTTCTTCTTAACGAAATATTAAAAACAAATTGACTTTAAACAATGATAATTGCCTCCAATTCCAAAAGAGAGAAAAATAGTGATGTTTTGGGTGTCATTTGAACATTGAGCTTAACCTTTTCCATTAGGATTGGATGGAGTCTACAATAAGTGCAAATTTACAGTTCAATGGACAATGGCACAAGTTTATATAAGATATTGCTTCCACTTTAGACATCATAAATCAAAGCCATAGACAGAACAACATACATGTATGAGGTCATAAATGTGGATTCAGCCTGACTTATTACACACCAATGCACATAGAAAATCAACTGACAATATCAATGTACATGTAGTGTCAGGCCACACCGACACTCATGAAGCTGTTTGTGTCTTCAATATTGGTTTACATGCATATATCAATACTCATGAATAAATGTATCGTCCAAAAACATATGAATGCACACTGAAAGAATTGAGCAATGATTTAAGTCAAAGGCACCATACTAAAACAATTATTTATCACTTGATGCAAACAGACTCCACCTACTTACAATATGTAGGGTAATCAAATGGGTTAAATGAAACATTTTGTGTGAATGGTGTGCCAAAAAAACCCTGGTCTTGAGACCGAGACCAGTCTCAAGACTTACAACACTGGTTCATACTACAACCTATATACATGTACGTCTACACACACTGTACTGTAAGAATTTGATAATAGAAACCCTGACATGGCACTAGCTGGGGCGTGTTTTGTCGGCCCCAACCGCGAACATGTCTCTGCGTTCGGTGTTTTAGCGACTTCAGTTTTGCTTCAATGGCATCATTGGTATTAGCAACCTACATGTTCGACTCCTGATTCCACCATGTCCACCACCAAATTGTGTTTACATTTTGCAAAAGTGTTTTGGCTCTTTAAGTAATACTATGTTTCTGTTCATCAAGAGTGACAACAGAAACACTTTACTGGTCACATCCGCCAAAACATGCCCCTGATATTGGTTGTAACAATAGAAATTGTACAGTGTGCACAAGTTTGCTGAGTGCTTACATCGTGTACAAGTTCACATATTCATGCAAACAGGAACCCCTATTTTTCTTTTCTTTACAATAAGAACAATACATTTGAAAACAAATTATTAGAATGAATGCCCTCCCCCCAAAAAACAAACAAAAAATAAACAAACAAACCTAGCTTGACTGTAATGTGCTTCAACGCTGAAGCCTAGGTCCAATTCTATGGAATAATTAAGCACCAAACAAATTTTGCTCAGCAATAAAATTACATGGAATTTGGTCAGGTTGGTGGTTTTCACTCATATGTGCTTTGTATGCTGATTGTGGGTTGATTTCAAAAAGCACTAAAGCCCTGTCCGCACTGGACTTTTTTGGGGCAAAGTAACCGAGACACTGGGTATTTTACCCAATTTAAGTCCAGTGCGGACATCTCAGGAAGTCTACCTCTCAGTTACTTTGCCCGAGCCGCGCAGGTATTTCTATCGGCCAACTTCTGCCCGGGTAGAATACGCGAGACACTTTACCCGAGACGAAAAGTCCAGTGCGGACAGTGCGAGGTGGGTACCCGCATGAGCCTAGTATTGTCAGCTCGGTAATTCTTCCGTGCGTGCATGGTTAAGTTACCCGATTCAAAAGTCCAAGTGCGGACACCGGTAAAATTTGCCCATTTTTCATTTACCCATCGGCTCGATTGAATCCTGGAAAAAAAAGTCCAGTGCGGACAGGGCTTAAGATATTAAAGGTATACATGTAGCACATGATTGGTAACATACCCAAACAGAAATGTTCACAGATTTAACATATACCTTTCATGGTATGAAGATGGTGCTGGTACAGACATACCATTAAAAGATTTTGTTTTCTATTTATCCAGAAATTAGAAAAACAAACACCAAAACTGTTTTGATCTCGGGGTAAGATCGTAAAGTTCTCCTAATTGAGTAGGTTCTTCGCTATTTTCTTGTGGCTAAGATGTCAGATTGAGGTGTGTAACCTCCGTTTCAGACAGGCGTGCCAGCATCGCACCGAACTAAATAGATAAGGAGCGACCCTAGGTCGACCCAATTCAGATTTCGGGTTCAGACAGGCAAACTTAATACATTGGAGTAGCCCTACAACTAGGCCTACAAACAAACAAACAATGTGGCCATAGCAACAGCTCTGTAGAAGACCTTTGGGGAGGTGTTGTTAACGTTTCAGACCGTACGTTGTCAACTTGGTTGTTGCCAGGAGGAAATTGACATTAAGCATAATGTACTTCGATCTGGACTGTTGTCATCGTACATACACAACCGTCAATCTATCATTGTGCCCATAATATTTTTGTTACTGTTAGGCCTACGCCATATTTGCCTTCAAAACAATACATTTTGTTTTTTGGATTGCTTGGCAAATGTCTATTCAAAAGTGCTATGATGTATGACCGGCAGACGTCAACAAGTTTTGTATGTATGCATTGTGGGATATCACTGTAGTTCACTGCATTGAGTTTGGCTCATGACTAGAGTGACGTCTGAAATGCTGTCGCTCTAGCGCCGTTCTGAATGACCCAGACCGTTGATATTTCTGCATCAGGCGCGCCTGGTCACTTTCTATGTACTTAATTCAAATCTTGCCTTTCAATTGGTTCGGCACGACGCTGGCACACCTGTCTGGAACGGGGGTTATTTTAAGTGTCTGTTCCGTGACCTTTATCAATCATGTAGTATACCTGTAAGTGTGAATCAATCTTAATTGCTACACAAAGTGTGATGTCACAATACAAATCACTACATGGTGATATTGACACAAAGTTGATTAATCTTCAAGTTTTGTGAAATCAGCCCCAGAAGCCACAACTTTGACTCCTTGGCTTGCTTCAATGTGGGTCACGATTCTGAGCATGTTCAGCTACATTAACATCATGAGATTAATCATACAACAACTATGTTGTGATTGATTCCAGTAACTGGCTAACACTTTCTTCAGTTGAAGCAATCTCCTCCTCTTTAACATTGTTGCACGTGACTTCCTCACCTTCACATCTACCGTCTGCTGGCTCAGGCCAGACAACTGTCTCAGTGAGTTCAGTTGACTCATCAAGATTGGTAGACTCCATCAGGTCAGCTGTCTCAACCTGTGATGAGTCTATGTCAGTGGATGCTATTGTGCTGTCTTGAGAGAGGTCTTTGTTGGTTGACTTGAGAACATTGGCCATTTCTTCTTTGCTAAGAGCTCTGGTGGTAACTCGACCATGATTGTAAGTGACTTCAGTCAACTTGACCTGGATCTTTTGATGAGCCTCTGGAGATCTGGCCTCACCTTTCTCTGAAGGAGAGTTGTCCTCAATCACCTTGGCTGACGCACCTTTCTGCAGAACAAACAGCAGCTCCTTGATGGCTTCCAAGTGGTTGGTGAATTTTTCAATGGGTCCATCAGTCACAACTTCGACAAGCTGCTGGGTGACTTCAGAAAGCCTGGTCTGTCTCTCATGCCGTGAAAAAAGACCATAGGGAGTAGTAGTGTCATTATCTGATGGTGTGAGCCGGCTGGAGGAAATGTAGTATGCCCCTGTCCACCTGGAGTTAATGACATCCTTGTTGAAAAGTGTTTTATTCTTGTATCGGCTGACAGCAAAGATGTGACGGCATGGCAAATAGAGAGACTGAAAGAAACGGCAGGGGCAGGAGTTCAGGTGGACATCTAATATGCCGCCACTTGTCTTGACACTACAGGAAGTGGTGCTGGTGTTGGACTTGACTATGACCTGCCAGCTCAACTTCAACTGCCTTAAAATGTATTTCAGAGCAAAAGGAGTAACGTAACGCTCAAACTGACTCACAACGGAGTCACTGGTCTCAGACTGCGCCTTAACAACCATCACTGCTGCAGCATCTCGTGCTTCTCTGAGCGACAAGATGGCCTTCATGACTCTACCCATGACTTCTGCTACCGAGATGTCTTCTTTTATGACATCCCTCAGCAGTTTGTCAACAAACTCCAGCTGCTTTGGCGCTTCATCTTTGAGAGCAATGCTCCTTGGCTTCATTCCCTCCACCCACTCCTCTTGGTTGGAATGCCAAAATATGTTGAAGTACTCAATCACCCTCTTCAGCTTTGTGTTCAGCAGCTGGTTGTAATGCTCCAAATACACTGCCTCTGACTTGGATGTAGCCAGCTTCTGCATGAGACGCATGCAGTGTGATATCTCCTTCTTCTGCAAGCCAATGCGCTCCTTTGAGATTTCTTGGCGGAAGGCTCTAAGTGCATGGTATAGGCACACCTGCACCGATGCATCAGGAAATTCCTCCTCTAGCACTCGGCGCTCTGTAAAGTCCTTATCAGCCATGATGACTTGAATATGGCTCCAGCTTGGGTTATGCTCTTTGAATCGGAGTATCATTGACTGAATACTGTCTAGATTTGATGTCAGGACTATGAAGACTGCAACAATTTCACACTGACCATTCCCATCCTCAACCAGCATCGCATACAGGGGCATTTTCAGGCTACTGGACTTGCACGTAGCATCTACAATGACGTACTGTGGGTAGGATGCAAAGACTCGCTTCATCTCTTGGTCCTGGAAGAATATTCCCACAATCTTCCCATCGACCTTGGTCACCACCTCAACGATGCTGCTCTGCTCCTCAGTCTGGGACAGATGGTCTAAGATGGCCTGGATGTTGGTGTAGTAAAGTGTCTGCTGGCGGGATGAAGCCACCAGGTTATGAAGATCTCGCATCTTGACATCCTTCCCCATCATTCGCAGATGTTTCTGTGCTGATCTTTTCCCCTTTTTCTGCAACATAAAACAAACATCAAATCTTTATTTACTGTCAGTATTTGTTAATGTTTGTTTGATCGTCCAATTAATGTTAAATGTTATACCATGCATACATTTTGATCACATGTCACTAAACTATTTGTTCCACTACACATGGCAAAGTACTCAATGGTAAGAATGTTTTCATGACTTGAAGTTAAAAAGATGTTCCATTCAACGAGCTGCTGGCGAGTTGAATGGAACCCAATTTCACAAATGAAAAACATTCATTTATTTGTTTTAAAAATATAACACATTCAAGTAATTCAGCAATTTCCTCATCAAACAGCAACACAAAACTGCTTCAACCCGCCGCCATTCATGGGCATAACACGCGCCCTCTGTTGACCAATTACGTATCAAACTCCCTTGCATGCAATGGAACATACTGGGTCTATAGAAATGAAATACTGGATGTTACCAAAAATGCATGGTGAATGGAATAAATTTGTGACGTAAGCCATGAATTAGTCTATTCATCAAATATCACGTGATATACAATCAAACGACAAGAAATCCATCCATTCTATCTGCTATGAACTTCACCGTCATTTCTAGTCGGTGAGTGGCATATGCCGGAATGGTATTCTACAAATAATGAATATTTATGAGTAGAATGGAACAGTCCATCTGTCACCGAATTAAATTATTCTTACCATTCTACGAATGTAAAACAATCATTATTTGTTTTATATCATGCCCGCGCATGCACCAAAACGCCAAATTTTTTTAGAATATAGTACCATGATAGTACTAATGAATGGTACTCATTCATTAGTATGGATAATTTGGTGACATGTGATCAAGATCTACCAATCAGATGACTGGGATTTATGCAGGTATCATATAAAAAACAAATAACGAATGTTTCTACATCCATGGAATGGTAAGTTTGCCTCGTGGAATTGAACATTTCATCTGTCACCTCATGAATTTATTCCTACTCTTCCACTCATCAACATTCATTATTTGTATAATAATAATTGTTACACTGCCCCTGTCATTTCACAGTATTAAGTCAGTATATAATGAATGTTTATGAGTAGAATGGTAAGAATAATTTCAAGAGGTGACAGATGGACTGTTCCATTATCACGAGACGAAACCGAGTGTAATGGAACAGTCCAGCTGTTACCGAATGAAAAAAATCTCGGTGTTGAAACCGGATCGAACCCCAAGATTTTTTTCAACCCTTTTCAAACTTGAAAATGTTCAACCCCGAGCCAACGTGGGTAGGACGGTCGAACCGGATCAAAATCAACTCTGGTAGGGAGCAAAATCTCAACCCGGTTCCAAACTGCATTATTCACCGTGATCTGTGTCGTATGAACCGGTTCTTTATAAACATAGTGTGAATGTTGCATCTCTTCGATCCGGTTCAAAAACTTGCCGGGCTGAACTGGGGCGGATCCGGGTTGATTGCAACACCGATTGAAAAGGAGAGAGTGTGAAAAGGCCTTAACAAAACCTGACAAACCTCTAGAATGTGGCATGCTTCCTCTCGCTCCTTGATGCTCAAGCGTCTTTTCTGAGGCAGTGCTCGGAAGCTTTCTTCATCGATAGGGTGAGAGTGCTCTGTAACCAGTTCAACAATCACCAGCTGTTTACCATCCAGAGACACAGTAAATCTGCAGGCACAACAATGTTGCATATAACATGTATAAGTAAGCACCATGATAGAATAATAAGATCTAAACCTGCCAGAATAATCTGCACATTTTGGTACATGTAAAAATGAAAGTAAGTTTGCGTTGACACCATGTTATCTCTTCTGTGAGAGTGTGTGGTTCTGAGAAGAACCGTTGGTGTTATCTCGACGTTCAGAACAGTGTGCTCTGTTCGTCCTCAGGAAACAGTGTGCTCTGTTCGTCCTCAGGAGAGTGACTCTCAGAAACAGTGTGCTCTGTTCGTCCTCAGGAGAGTGACACTCAGAAACAGTGTGCTCTGTTCGTCCTCAGGAGAGTGACGAACAGAGCACACTGTTCAGAACGTCGAGATAACACCAACGGTTCTTCTCAGAACCACACACTCTCACAGAAGAGATTACATGGTGTCAACGCAAACTTACTTTCATTTTAGTACATCCACCATGCATAGCTTCAAGTCTTACTTGTGGTACATGTACTTGTGCTCCATGATCATTTTATAAAAACTACAAATGAAATTGAGCATACATGTCGTTGTTTTCCCTTTTTAAGATAACACTTCCAACTGATCTGCTTCTGGCATGATTGAAGCTGATATAACAAATAGTGTCAATGTTTTCTTATTGCTCTTTTTATTGTTTTAAAGACATAATACAGGATTGGTGAAGGTGACAGAACAGCTGCACACTGTTCATTTGTCATGGAATAAAAGCAAATCTGTGAAATTTTCAGCTCATGTCATCATCAGAAACTGTAGGAAGCAATACAAATACTCAAATGTCTAGTAAGTACATGTACAAGTATAAGGAATTTGTATTGCAAGATATATGACAGTTCAAACCTGATCTTGGAGGGGCATCCCATTCTCATTGTAGTCTGCTTGGGCCTGGTTCCTTGGGAGGTGCTCTTGAAATTCCCATGATGCACGCAACAGAAGGTGATAGAATGATACTTGAGCTGTTCTTCCATGCGTCGTCTTGGCAACCGCTTCCTGGCAGCCCGAATGGTCCTGGAATCATTCTTATAATACTTCACAAAGTTGTTATCCTCATAGTCCTGAATGAACTGCTCCACCTCCTCGAAGGAGTCAAACTTCATCCCAACTTCAGCGGCACCGAACGGGGTAGGCGTGTCCATCTGGGATGATGGATTTTTCTCACTGACCTCTGCCATGGTTGATGTGTCCAGTAGCCTGTAGGTGCAATTGATCAGGCCTCTTTAGGGGAACAGAATCCTATAATATAATGGTTTTATAACAAAATAAAATTAAGGAAAGGACTCACAAAATTGTACATGTAGGCCTACAACAATTGACAATAATCCACAAATTGTTCTCTTCTTCAAACCAGTGATTTGTGCTACAGTACATCATGTTTAAAGCCTTGAATTTAACACCAAGACTGTCTCCTTTAATAACCTAAACGAATAAATTCGGAGCATCCAACATCTTTGTGTGGTTCTCCGCCACACACACGTGACTTCATGTTAACCTGGGTACGAGATGACTAGGGTACGACTTGACTTGGGTACGATATGACTTGGGTACGACTAGAGTGGGTACGAGATGACTTGTAATGCCACAGATCGCCAAATAACAGTAATAACAGTAATTTTAGGGGTGGGGAATTTTCGATGCGAGATTTACATTGTCCTGTATCCCTATATACGACAACAACGTCAGGAGTAATATTGGGCTACAGTTACTGCAGCTAGGCTTACTGCACTGCATACAGCATAGGCCTAGTGCATCTAACACAGCGGAAAATTCCCCATACGTACTGTAACACAGATGGGAACAGTGCCGTGTGTGAAAAGCGCCGCACTGATTGGTCAACGCGCAAGGCAGTGCTTGTGACGTCACGGAAACCATGTGCTGGCCCAACTCGTTACGCACGCACGCAGGGCCGTTGCAGGCAAGTACTGAGCACGCATCACGCGATGTGCCCATGCAAACACACGGTGTACGACTACACAACGACTAACTGTCAGCCGTCCGACATCTCTGGGTGACCATGCAATTCTATGCATATTCATATGGCACTCTCATTATACACAACCAATAGACCCAACACACGTTAATGTCATTATATGAATATTCGACGACCCGACAATCACACTCAGACGGTGGCGCGGTTTCGCGGTAAAATGGCAACAAATATACAGCTCACCAAAGTTCAAATACGATCGCGGTGTCCGTGAGTTCTCGAACCTCAGGTGACACCACAAAAAATGGTCAAAAGGTCAAAGAAATGTACAAATTTGGGGGTTTTGGGTACCATTCGAAAGATCGTGACGAGGTCTGTAGATGTGGCAATGATTCGAGTGGGTGTTGCTGAGTAGGCCTATGTCAGTATGTAGTATGTGCCTATATATGCGCGCCAGTTTCATTCATGAAAACTTCCATTTTTGGTCAGCGCGATAACGTCACATAATGAGATGATCGTGACGCCCTCTTTCGGCCGTTTCGTGCATATTCGTGTAGGCCTAGGCCTGAGGTTTTTTTTCGCTGTGGGATAGGCGAAGTACTAAAGTAGGCCTAGGCCTAGTTAGTGAAAGTCACTGGACCCTGTTGGGCCTTGGCCTTACACAGGGCGCCCAAATCATCCACAAAGCAAACAACCGTCATAGCAGTATTTTCATGATTTGTAACGGTATTAAACATGTTAAATGTAGGGCTAGGTTACAATAGGCCTACGTGGGTACGCGTGGGAAAAAACACAACGCATGGCATAGCGTAGACCGTGGTACATGGTGTTACTGTTAACTGTGTTAATTACTGACGCTAAAACCGCCAATTCGGAATTCAGTGTTGAAATGGTTGCACAAGAATTAGGCCTACACAACAATTACAATATAAAAATAATCGAATGTGTGGATCTAGGCCCCCTACCTGAAATTCACTTCTTCAATCAATAAACATACGATCAGTCTTTTGAACCAAGCAGAAAACGTTGATATTTCGCTTTTTTACTGCCATTTCAACCACACATTTCAAACACTCCGTCATGTTCGATCAATCCGTCTGAGGATCAATCTAATCGCAATCGCGAGCGCCCTCAAGCGACGGTACAATATTGTTGTAGTCATGTGTACATGCTGTATGCAGAGCTTACACCTGTACATCACGTCCATGGTCATGCACTTTTTAGGCCTAGTTTGACAATTTTAATACCAAGTTACTAGGCCTACAACTGATAGTACATGCACCAGGCAGATTGCGAAGACATGGATGAAATACAGCTTTCATCTGTACGTGCAGAATTTCTCTCTGCGGTACCTGTTAGGAATTTCACTTGGATGGTAGGAAAAATGTGTCAGTGTTGAGTGTTCAGCCATTTCAGCCGGTCACACTAATCAAAGTCAACTCTTTTTTCTCGGCGTCAACTTCAGACAGAGGCGTCAACTCGGCGTCAACTCATACCAAATTATATTCTACATTGAAAATATATATACAATACTTCAATTAGTAGTATAAGAGAGAATTTGCATTGGTTTCAGGTTATATCTCATCTAGGAAAGGGAGATTTTTCCCTCGAAAAAAATCACCTTAAGCAACAAATCCGGAGGCCGCCATCTTGCCATTTACGGCACATGGACGATACCATTCATGCATGGGTGTGCAAGTAATGCCTTGGACAACAGAGGGCGCCTTTCTGCAGAGTTAATTACTTAAATTTTAATTTTTTTCGAGGGAAAAATCTCCCTTTCCTAGATGAGATATAACCTGAAACCAATGCAAATTCTCTCTTATACTACTAATTGAATTACTGTATGTATATTTTCAATGTAGAATATAATTTGGTATGAGTTGACGCCGAGTTGACGCCTCTGTCTGAAGTTGACGCCGAGAAAAAAGAGTTGACTTTGATTAGTATGACCCATTTCAGCTGGTTATGATTTGTCAGTCAGTTTGTATTTCATTTTGTAGGCCTAGGCTAGGCCGATTCAGTTCTAAAAAAGTTTTTGTTGGTAATGGTGTACAAATGGGTACGATAAAGGGAATAAAAACAGAATGAATAGTTTCTTCTGTTCCAAAATGATATTTTTGACTTTCAGCAAATGTTCCGAGTCCTAAAAACCTATGTAACATTAGAAGAATTTTGTGCAACATTTCACAGTAAAAAATAGGGTTAGGCCTACCTCAGTTTAGTACACTCAGGGTAGCTGGTACCCAGCTTTACAGTAAACTAACTTACCTAAATACGACTGGGTCTCGGTACCAGCTAACCTGAGTGTACTAAACTGAGGTAACGCCGTAAAAATACCATTAGAGGCCTAGTTTCTTACATGTTTGTTGCAAACTTGAAAACAGCCTGCGGCCATTTTGTCTGGTCTGGCTAGTCTAGTTTAGTCTGGTACCTACAACCAACATATCAAGAGTCCACACAATGAGAGCAGACAGTAGACCAATTGTCGTTTGCGGCTGTTCCGTGTGTTCATGAAAAGTTGCGTCTTCATTACCATTTTTACCCCATAATTTCCCTAAGAAATCAAAGCCCTGCCCTCTTTCCACAAATTTAACCTTGCTAAAAAGTAATATATTGAAGAGGACACCATGAACGTAAATTGTTGTAAGGGGGGGGGGGCACGATATTCCTCGCCAAACATACAAATTTCACCTCGATGAACTTTGTGTTTTCGGGCATTAAAATTGGGGTGGGCGGCAATGTGTGAAGAAACAGACTCCTCGATTGCTGGTAGCGGAAATTCTTTATTGCATCAACAACGATGATAGAGTCCTGTGTGGCAAAACAATATCAGTAAACAATATCAAAATGTGTGAAACTGTAAACAAGCCCAAGGACTATTAACCGATGACAATAAGATAAAATGTGATTAACAAAGAAAGTAAAGACTTACAAACAAAGTGGAATTGGTATGGCAAGACCAAGTTACAACTGATTAACCAAGTAACACTTAATGAAATCGGCACGCATGATACACTGAGCGCTGCCGTTACTTCTGCATTTGAGAAATGTCATAGCGCCCTCTAGCGGTGGAATATAGAGACCTATTGGTGGAAACTCTGCACCCCCCCCCCCCCCCCCCCCCAGTCCGAGGAGCTAACCATAGTTCAACGGACTAGTTATTCAGTCCACCGTCCAGTCTCAGGTTCGTAGCGCTTGGGAGGCCGTCGGACGCGGTGAGGGCGCGGAGTGTGAACCGTCCGCTGGGGCTCCGGGACGGCAACTGGCATGGCATCCGGGACGTCCTGGCGGTAAGGGCCGTCGTCGGCCGTAGTTGGGCCCATAGCTCCTGGCGATGCCAGCCCACTGGTAGGTGTGCCTCGAGGCGCAGCCGCCGGAGATCGCACAGGCTCCCGGGGAAGGGCAGGGGGCTCCACGAGGGGCAGGTGGCACGGTGGGGTTCCACTGGTAGGCTGAGGAGTCGCCGCAGGGTGCCGAGGGATGGAGGGAGTAGCTGGTGTATAGGCGCGGAGGAAGCGACGATTGCGCAATGTGAGCCGCCCGGATCCATGGACCTTCACTCGGTATTGATCATGGCCTGGGGACTCCACTACCACACCTGACCTGTCCCACTTGGTAGGATGGGCACCCTGTTGATTCTGGATGAAGACTCTCTCGCCGATCGTCAGTGGTCGGAGGGGGCGCGAGTGGGCCTGAAGAGATTCCGTGGTGCGAGTCATCCGTGTCCGGAGAGCGTGCTCCCTTGCCGCCCATGCCTGGCGGCAGAGGGGGCATATGTGTGGATTGGAGAATTTCTCCAGTCGGTTAACGAAGGAGAGGGTGTCTCGTAACGGGCGGCCGAATATGATCTCCGCCGGTGACAGGTTGCAGTCTGGATCAGGTGTGTTAAGGAGCAGTAACATCGCACGCATGAAGCGGTCATGGTCGAGGCTGCCCGTAGGGCCAGTATTCGAACCCAAGAGTCTCTTCGCTGTCTTCACTGTGACCTCTGCTCTGCCGTTCGACTGAGGGAAACTGACGGAAGACAGGCGATGTCTGACCCCCCATAGGCGGAGGAAGTCTTGAGTGTGACTAGCAGTAAATTCTGGGCCGCCATCGCTGGAGATCTCCTCTGGAACACCAAACGTGGTGAAGTATGAGCGGAGATGGCGGACCAGCCCGGCAGATCCACCGAGGCTTGTACCTGCTGATGAGCTGTATACCTCCACCCATCCTGACAAGCGGTCCCCTACGGCAAGGTAGTGGCACCCTCCGTGATCAAAGAAATCAGCAAAAATCGCCTCAAATGGGGATGACGGTGGTGGTGATGGTAGCGGTGGTGTGGCAGCTTGTGAAGGAGCGTTTCGGTTGCAATCTGTGCACCCCTCTCGGGTATCATGGATATCCTTTGACATCCCCGGCCAGTACACAATGGTGCGAGCACGCTGTTCCATTTTGGACGTACCTTGGTGGGCAGCGTGGAGAGTCTGTAAGACACGACGGCGAAGTGATGGGGGGACCACCACACGATCCTGATAGAGTAGGACTCCCTCATGGGTGTAGATGGACTCGGTAATGGGCCCGAGGTTGGCAATGGCGGGATCGTCACGATCAGGTGGTTGGGACCCCTGCTCAATCAGCTGCAGAAGGTGACCGAGTGATGCATCCGCCATCATCTCCTGTGCGATGAGTGGCCATGAGATCAAGCCGAGCTCCTGGGCTTCGCTGCAGATCGAGGCCATCAGCGCCGATTCTATGATGTCTGGGCGGCTCGACGAAGTCAGTGGACAGTCGTTCACTAAGCCTGACGGGGAAGGGTGTCTGGACGCTGCATCAGCGGCATGGTTACTCCTACCAGGCATGTGCTGTATGGCAAACCGCCATGGGAGGGTGCGCTGCTTGAGCCGGAACAGACGTGAATTGGATATCTCATCCAGCGTGCGGTCACCGAAGATCTTCACAAGCGACTTGTGGTCCGTTACCACGATGAGATCGTCGCAGCCTTGGGTGAAATACCGCGACTGCTCGAGGCCCCAAGCCACAGCCAGAGCTTCCCCCTCAATGGCTGCGTAGCGTTGCTCTGCTGAAGATAGGAACCGTGAGCCAGCCAGGGTGACCCTCCATCCCCCGGGGCAGCAGTCTGGCATGCCTGATGAGCACCTGCAGTGTTTTTGGAGGAGGAAGTAGCCGATGCCACGCTTTGACCAGTCGGGGCGGAGGCAGGTGCGCTTCCTGGTGTCGAAGATTTCAACGCCCTGACGTATGGCTTCAACGATCGCTTCCTTGGACGCCTGGAAGGTCTCCTCTAACTCCGGGGTCCATGAGAACTTGCAGCGTGGGCTGAGGAACGGCTTGAATGGGGCCATCGTGTCACGCAGCTGGGCGTAGTTGGCCACCTGGTTGACAAGGCCAAACCAACTCCTGATGTCTGTCGTGGAGCTTGGGGAGGGGAAGTCCCTGATAGCGTCGAGGTACTTCGGGAGAGGTTCGATGGCCGAGTCTGACACCCGGAAGCCGGCAAAGTCCACACTTCTCTCAGCAAACTGGAACTTGTCCGGGTTCAGAACAATACCCGCCTCGCCGACAAGAGTGAGAAAGTCGATGGTCCTCCACCAGTGCTGCTCCAGGTCGGTGTCAAAGTGGATGGTGTCATCAACACATCGTTCCTTACGCTCAAAGGTTGACAGTATGGCGTCAAAGCGGCGATTGTACCCATCACCCGATGACAAGAAGCCCTGTGGTGTCCTCGTGTAGCGCCAGCGTCCGAAGGGTGTGATGAAGGTGGTCAAGTGACGGTCGGATGCACGCAGGGGGACGCTGTGGTAGCCATTCCAGGCATCTGTGACTGACTTCCACGTGTCCTTTGGAATACGACGAGCGAGTTGGAAAGGTGATTCCATGGCAAATGTTTCCCGTTTACAGTACTTGTTCAGCGGAGAGAGATCAACTGTCCGACGGGGGGCACCGTTGTGTTTTCGTGTGATGACCATGCGATGGCACCAGGTCACTGGTTCGCCGTATGGCACGCGCTCTATGACACCGAGGGCTTCGTCATGGAGGAGGTCGTCGTGTACCTGCCGTTGCCAGTGTAGGGGGATGTTAGCCGGGGTGTGGCAGGCCTTCGGTGGCGCTGCTGGATCGATATGTATCTCGACTGGGGGTCCCTCCATGCATGGCAATTCTCGATGGGGGCAGGTGTTGAACGTGGAAGAGCCGTATTTGTCAAGCAGCCACGCTTTCAGTCGCTTGTTGTTTTCCACTGTGCATGGGAATGGCAACTTAGGTGGGCGTAGTGGCGCAGGGTCACGTTGGGGGCAAGAGCATGTACCATCATGTTTGGTGTAAAGGTGCCCGGCACCCCTCGTCGATGAACCCGGTGGCGTTCATGGGTGGGGGGTCACGTGATGTGCCCTGGCCCTTGGGGTCATGCTCCTGGCGTCGCTCGCTGGCACTGGGTGCTGTGTTGATTGACGGGAAATCGTTTGAGAGGAGATCAAGGTTGAGCAGCGTCTCATAAGAGAGGTACATGGCCTGGACTGAGCTTCTCACGTAGACAATTGAGCGACATGCCGCCGTCCCACCACTGCGAGGGTGCGCCGTAAGCCTTGCAAAAAATGCCCCTTCTATGGCGATTGGGGAGCGATTGGCAGCTGAGAGGCTGAGGCTAACGGGGTTCAAGTCGTCCCTGGAGAATCCACAGGCCAAGAAGTCTGCCAGCGACCATAAGTCTGATTGGGCACCTGTATCTGCAATCGCGGAGACCTCTGCCTGGACGTTTGCAGATCCAGGGGTGCTGGCCTTTCTGGTTCGGGCTGATCTGTCGACCGAGACTGTTATCGGGACCCTGGGGTGGTCTTGGAGGCGGGCTCGCTTCCACTCACCTTTGGTGAAGATGTGATGGTCCAACCTCGTGGGTGATGGTTCGTTGACATTGCTATGCGTGGTTGGTGCATGTCGGTGGTGTCGTCGTGACTGATTAGGCGAGGGATGGGGGCCACCATGCTGAAAAGCTGCAATTTGTGAGATTGGGCCTGACTCCAAGGCCTGGACGTTGGACGTTGGGGCCTGGTGTGGTCGTGGCTTGCTTTTCTTCCGTCGATCGGCCCTGAAGCAGTCGATGCAGACTCGGTGGGGTTTGGAATTCCACCCCCGGGTCCCCTCAGTGAAGATCCGGAACACCCCCTTGCAGCCTGGGCAAGTTGCCTCCTTGGTCCGGTCAGCGTGGGATGGCGTAGTCGGCGAGGGTGTGGGTTGAGTCTTTTGACGCTGGAATGACGATACAGCGGACAGGGCCGATGAGGGGAGGGCGTTACGAGCCATTTCCTTGGTTTCTACGAGAGCGATCACATCGTTCACTGGATTCTTGTGGATGTCTGCTATCCCAAGTACTTCACGTCGGATGTCTGGATCGTACAGTCCATTGAGGAGGACATCACGTACTATGTGATCTGTGTAGTCGACGCTCTTGCCGCATTCACACTGTGCGGCAAAAGCACAAGGCTCAGCTTTCCCACGCACCCTGGCCAAGAAGGCCCGGGATGCTTCGTCTCGTTCCTGGCGTAGCTGGAGCAGGTCGGTACGTAAGACACAGGTTGCCACAGGTATGACTGCAAGGGAACGCATTGCGGTAAGCAGTTGTGGCAGGGTGTCGGATGCAGCGTTGGGGTTTGCTTTCAGTATGCCATCACCCAGGGCAGTCCCAGCACACTGGAATAACTGTGATGCGGCTGATGCCTCGTCTATCCCCGATCCTGTGCGGAAAACCTCCCATCGGCGGACGAAAACATTCCAGTCTTCAATGGAGACGCCAACATCAACTTTGGGCCGGTCCAACTTCGGGCCTTTTGGTGCAGGGTGTGTGTGGGCTAGTGCATGGTTCGCTAGGAGGGCGATAGCCAGTTGTTCTGAAACATCGGTGGTTTTGAAGGTGCAAGCTGGCACCGAGCACTCGACGATTACAATGATGACTCTATCATGAAGAAACAGACTCCTCGATTGCTGGTAGCGGAAATTCTTTATTGCATCAACAACGATGATAGAGTCCTGTGTGGCAAAACAATATCAGTAAACAATATCAAAATGTGTGAAACTGTAAACAAGCCCAAGGACTATTAACCGATGACAATAAGATCAAATGTGATTAACAAAGAAAGTAAAGACTTACAAACAAAGTGGAATTGGTATGGCAAGACCAAGTTACAACTGATTAACCAAGTAACACTTAATGAAATCGGCACGCATGATACACTGAGCGCTGCCGTTACTTCCGCATTTGAGAAATGTCATAGCGCCCTCTAGCGGTGGAATATAGAGACCTATTGGTGGAAACTCTGCAATGTGAACCTAAAAAATTATTGTAAATTGCCTGAATTTAATGTTCCCAGCATTTTCCTTGCGTCTTTTGGACAGTTTTTGGACAATTGCTGTACTTAAAGCATGTACAAACATTTTCAGGAGACCGGTATTTTGCTGCCCTCTATCGACAGCCCGCTATCGACAGCCCGCTCCAAAAGTTTGTTCATGTGCATTGTTGTGTGGTTGATAAGTGATTAGAAACTTAAAGGTAATATCATACTTTGGTTTCTGTCAAAGAAATACAGATTCATGGGCAAAAATATCAAGGAAGATACAGTAAAAGTCATCTGTGAAAATTTCAGTCCCATACAGTGCCCACTTTTTGAGAAAACAGTGAAAAACGGCCACAGTATTTCTTAAGTCTTTTCTCTTTTATTTTTGATCTTTTAAAAGATCAAAAAGATTGGCGGTCATTGTTTTACTAATTTCTGGATAAATACACCATTTCAGGCAGAAAAAATGTTAACGGTATGTTTCTACCACCACCATGTGCATACCCTGTAAGTTGAAAGTAAATCTGTGAAGATTTATGTTTCGGTTTCTTACCAAAGTATGATACTACCTTTAAGCCTGTACTCAAAAACAAAGGGACTTATGAAATTGGCAGAGGACTTGTTGAAAGTCAAGCTTGCTGTAAGACATTAATGTAACCCTACATATTCAATGCATGTTGAGCACATTCTTTATTATATATTTTCAAGTGACATTTTGAAAATTCTCTTTACAGAATTCTGACCAGTCAGCCCAGAGGATTCTACAGGAGCGTGAATCGCAGCTTGATATACTTGGAGCGGTAAATGTTTCATAATTCTAACATTAAATTAAGTTTGACATTCCTTAATTTAAAGATACTCTCATACTTTGGTAGCATACTGAAACAGAAATTCTTCACAGATTTGCCTATACCTTACAGGATAAAGATGATGGTGGTAGAAACATACTGTTAAAAATCTATTTGCATGAAATGCTGTATTTATCCAGAAAAAAGTAAAGCCAATGACCAAAAAATTTTTGATCTTCGGAAGATAAAAAATAATGGAAAGATACCGTGGGAATTTTTCACTATTTTCTCAAAACGTGGGTACCATACAGGACTAGGAATTTCACAGATGACGGTTGCTGTATCTTCCTTGATTTTTTTTGCCCATGAATCTGTATTTCTTTGACAAAAACCAAAGTATGATATTACCTTTAACTTGAATGAATGATGATGAATGATGGGTATCACTTTCCATTGTTGTAACACCAAGTGAACTCAGTGTTTCAGTGGAGCCTACACTGCAGGAACCCTGTTGGCAGATCTTGAGGTCCTGGGTATAAAAAGACAAGTGCTTGATTTCATTTATGCTCTGGCCTTTCAAATCTCCAGTGAGATTAAGTGTAAAGCTTACTTCATGCTGAGCAGGAAGATATCTTACAAAGTCTTGCAAGCTTTTCCTCCCCATGATGAATAGTCAAGGAGCAAAGTTCTGAAAACCTTCTTATTCACGTCTTAGCTTAACACCCACTACATCTAAGGTTTGACTTCATGGTTTATACCATTAACAGCTTTGCTAGGTAGTATGTGGCTTCAAATTGTGGTATGAGAAAATGTGGTATCATTTAAGGAACAACAAAAAACAAGATTCACTTTCCCACAATGCAACTGAAAAAAGGGGCGTGGTCGTATTTTCTGCCCCCCCCCTCCCAAGTCCTTGATATATTTTGGTGAATGATTATATGATTATATCATTCATAATCCATTTACAGAGAAATAACATTTAAAAAAATAAGTCAGAAGCAATAGCTTAAACCCATTTGTTGCATTTTCTTTTGTTTTTCTTAATTTTTGGGGGTGAAATATTACAATAATTTTTTGGATATTACACAAAAGTGCTACCAAACTTTGAGGCCACATACATGTAGTACCTAGAAATGTTCCCTGAGGTCTGCTCCATCAATTTCTTAAGTCAGACCTTAGATGTAGTCGGAGTTGAGAACTCTAATTTTTTCATGGTCCATGCTCCTTGTCTAGAGAGTGTTACCCGCCACTGATATCTCTCTTGATAGAAACAGAAATCATTCAAATGACAAAGTATTTCATTGTAACATCCTTTTCTTCTTTTGCTTCAATGTAGACAGTGAACTCTGACATCTGCAAGAAGTACCCACCATCGCTGAAATACCAGCAGTCATTCTTAAAGTCACTAATACAAAAGGTATATGAATGCAATGAAAAAACAAAATGGCCAGCATATGCAAATGAGTTTGACCTGAAAAAAAGACATTCATGTATGTGATATCATGAAATGGATCAGGTGTATTTTGTCCATTCATTGGAAAACAAACCTTTGCCTACAGCATGATTGATTACATTCACATACAATACAAGTCTATCTCTCTCTCTCTCTAGTGTGAAGCTATTAATGTTGAGGTAGTCAGTGAGCTGTATGAGATGTACACATCACTACTCAGCAAACCTTCATCAGAAACAAGTGATGTCTCCTTCAAGACCTATATACTGGTGAGATTATGCTGTCAAACACAACACTTGATTTCAGTTCTCCTCATTACAGAGGATTATTCTGCCACAAAAAATTATATTTAAGAAATCTTGAAGATTTAGTATTGATTATGAATGAAAAATGTTGGTAAAACTTCAGAAAGTTCAGATTGAGGGTTTGCAATAGCACCATGAATCTAATAAAGCCATGAGTTTCATGGTTCTTAAATGAACTGGATGATGAACCAGTTCTCTTCAGAATTAGACGGAATAATAATACACGATGCTTTGGTAAACCTATTCGATCATTTATCATAGCATGTGTTTTTATTTGTAACAGGGCTGGATTTCACAAAGCACCAAGATTAATCTTAAGATGAGTTGTCGATAAAACCATAGTGATTTGTATTGTGACATCACAGCTTGCTTAGCAATTAAGATGAATTCACACTTAAGATCAATCTTAGTGCTTCATGAAATCGGCTCCAGCACACATACATTAAACAGGAACAGAACACTCATGTTTCAACTCAAATTAATAAAAATTTAAATCCCAACAATGATGCACTTTGTAATTGAGTCTTTAAATCTGCCTCTTCCCAAGCCAGGTGAGAGGTGTACTATGACACTGAAAGAATCTGTGAATGTGATATCTGAGGGTACTACTGGGTTAAACACCTGGCCAGCTGCCTGCTTCTTAGTAGAATGGGCCATAGAGAACAAAGAGGCATTCACTGGACGGTGAGCTTATTAGTGTACATTTATCATTTGTTACCTATTGCAAACATGTACGTATTGCCCAATTAAATGGATGGTGTTTTAACATAAAGTGAAAAGTGTTATGTGATCCCAATAAATGATACCTTATAGTTTTGCTGTCCAATGCCTGCCTGAATCTTAATCACTGATCTGTATACTAAAAAACGTGCAAAGTGGAAATCTGTGTATGTACTTGCTGTAAACTGGCTGAAGTGTTGAGTTACTAGTCACCAATTCTCAGACACCTCTTCTTATAAGAGTACCGCAAATCTTTAACACTTATTTCTAGTCTCCTCCATACAAATCTTCAAAGAAGCTATGAAACCACGTGGGTATGGCGGTGTGTGCATGATTTGATGACTATATTAATTAAAAAGCTGTATCCTCTTTGAGTGATCCCCCATATACCGTGAAATGATCCTTGGGATATGGCGGTGTGTGCGTGGTTTCATGGCTTCTGACTGCCAAACGAACAAAGATAATTGACTATTGGGGAGACCACCAATGTATAGGGTTGGATAGCTCAGTTGGAAGAGCGCCTTTACGGTATTCACGAGGGCGGCGGTTCAAATCCCGCTCCAATAAGTTTTTCTTCGTTCACTTTTCAATGAAAAGAAAAAGATGACGTCACCACAATAATATCGAATATTGCGATATTTTCTTCTTGATATTTCGATATGCCCAAAATTGTATATCGAACAAGCTTAGGTGACACCACATTTTCTCATAAAGATATACTGTGAGTATTGCATAGTACATGGCATCAATCATTTAAAGAACGTTATGGTTTTAAAATGTAGTGTGCTGTTTTTTCACTTTGTAAATAAACAAATTGAAATGTTGTTTATTACCAGGAGATTGTTGGAGCTTGGTAGTGGTATGGGACTGACTGGTATTGCAGTTTGTAAGATGTGTCATCCATCGCACTATGTCTTCTCTGACTGTCATACTAGTGTCCTACGAAGTCTCCAAGACAATCTCACACTAAACATGTCTGGTAGGTCAAGAGAATGGAAAATTAAATGAAAGACCTTGTTTCCCATGGAAACTCTTTACCAAGCTGTTTACCATCCAAAATATCCAGCCCTTCAAGTGGAACCTTTCCATTTTCAAATATCTTTACTCATGGCTTGAGCATTAAAGGTAGTATCATACTTTGGTAGCATACCAAAACAGAAATATTCGCAGATTTATGTATAGCTTACAGGGTATGAAGATGGTGGTGGTAGAAACATACCATTAAAATATTTCTGCCTGAAATGCTGTATTTATCCAGAAAAGAGTAAAACCAATGACCAAAAATATTTTTGATCTTTTATAGATCCAAAATAAAATCGAAAAGACATAAGAAATACTGTGCCCGTTTTTCACTGTTTTCTCAAAAAGTAGGCACTGCATGGGACTGAATTTTTCACAGATGACTGTTACTGTATCTGACTTGATATTTTTGCCCATGAATGTGTATTTCTTTGACAAAAAACAAAGTATGATATTACCTTTAAGCAGTCCAGTATCATGAGACTTATAGAGGTTCCACTTTCTCCCATTATTTCAGGCACTGATCTGAAGGGAGTAACAGGAACCAGTATGACTGAGGGACTGACGGATCCTCACCGGGCATCAGACAGCAAGATGCCAGACATCTCAGTGCAATACATGGACTGGGAGTCAGTCATGGAGGAAAACCTTCAAAGATACAATGCTGGAGTCATACTTGCCACAGGTATCACTGCATGATTCACATTCACAGGATACTTGCCATAAACAAAGTAAACATGACTAGAGATCTATGTCTGTCTGCAACAGAACATTAATGTGGCTTTTCCACAACATGCTTTGTAAAATAGAATTATGTATCTGCAACACTTTCAAAAAGAAAGACCATCCCTAATATGCGCGATTGATAAAAGAATCATGATCTTAGCTCTCACCACTTTTAAATGAGGAGCTGCTTCCTGTTTGACCGGAAGTAGAGGTCACAGAGGTCAAGCAATGTGTCAAAAAGAAAGACCCTCCCTAACAATCACTTTTGAAGCGCTTAAACAATAGGAGTAAGTACATAACCTTTCAAATGAAGTAGTTGTTACTACAAAAGCTTATAAATGTACTTACTTTAAGCTAAATACAAACACTAGCCAACACTACAACCATTTTCAAAATTGTATAATTTGGTTTCATCAACAATTGTTTTTTTCTTTTGCAGATGTAGTGTATGATACTAGAATTATTCAGCCGTTAGTGCGACTGCTGCATCTTCTGTTATGTTGCCAAGGGGATGGCAAGGGAAGGCCTGTGGCTTTTGTAGCATCCACAATTAGAAATGAAGAGACGTACGGTGCATTCATCCAGGCTCTTGGTATGTACCCTCTACCCCTCCCCCTCCTTAACATAGAGACCACTGCTCATATCCAGATCTCAGCAATCAAGTGTACCCTATTATCCACTATATCATCTACCTCAAGCAATACCTTAAGTTGGACCAATTTGGCCTTTAGTCCAGAATTCTTTTCAAGTCAATGATGATCAGACATTTCTAGTCTTCCACATAGCTGTGGACAGTCTGCAGGGTATGGTTGCACTGGCTATTAATCACTGTATTTTTGTAACAAACTGTAACAAATAATCATAGATGAATGAGGGATTGTCCAAATTTGTTTACATTTCAATATTGGTATGCATGTCAAAATAAGCAGCCAAACCGTATGACTCAGGATTGTTGATGCTAGCTAGCTAGAGGAACTTAACTATCTTGTGATTGTGGTGAGGGAAACCTTGACACTCTGTCATGGACCTTATCGAAGATAGCGCATAACTGGCTGTGCGCAAAGTCGCAAAGCACTCTGGGGAACACAGAGTTGCTAGGGCTGGTGCTGAGTGCATGAAACGTACGGACATGAAAATTCAACTATAAATAAGTACTCAACTTTACACCGCTGGAACAAGTGACTCGACAGTAACATTCCATGGACCATTGTGCAGCATCGTTATGTATAACAACTCAAAGCAAGGCTTTCTTCTAGGAAAAAAAAAGACAACTTTAAATTTCGTGGGCTGGCACGAAATGTGAATGTGCGTGTGTCGACGCGTGTGGTAAAACTTTTTAACCCCAAATTACCCAGTGTCCTTTGCGCACGCACGCGCAGTGCCGAAAACAGGCTATCTTCGATAAGGTCCATGTCTGTGGAACTCCTTATTTTCATCCCATAAAGCAGTTTAAAGTTTGGGCAAAGTATTTGAGCAAACTGTTGCTATTGACTATCGAGCAATTAACATAAGACTGTCTGGTCATCTATGTAACACTCTGTTTGCTGTTTTTGTACCTCTGTTTCATCTGTACTTTACATAGTAGTACAAACACACTGTCATCAGTGAAAGCCAATCATTTCCAAACACTTGCTAGTCATAGCCATAGAACAAAACAAGTTGATATCAATATGGCTAAGCTTACACCTCTACCCATAAAGCCCAACAAAGAAATACAAAATGGAAAAATATTGGGAAACTAATGAGGTGGATCTTTACCATTGGTTTGTTATTGTTTTCATTTTCTTTTTTTTCAGACAAACAGCACATTTGCATGGAGAAGGTTCCTGGTCCTAAGCAACAGACACTTCACTACAATGGAAGCTGCACTATAGAGCTCCTCTGCCTAAGCATGAAGACAGAATGACGCTTGTTACATTCTGCTCAGAACATTCTCATTCAAACCTCTTGAATTCTCATTTGAATCCCTCTCCAGTCGTTGTCTTTATTCACTTCTCAATGAAATATAATGGCAGTATGATCAGAACTAATAATCAATAACGTACCGGACACATTTTTCCTCTGCCGCTTTGTGTTGTAGATCTTTGCTCTGCAAGTTACATCCACCCACTTCTTCCTCATGGCATCCCAACCGCCACGGTCAGGACCACCTGCTGCCCTCAACATCTGCTCAGTTTTCATCCATGCTTTCCGTTTAATATTCTCTACGCCAGCACCTCCAGAACTCCAAAACAGCTCCCTCGAGTTGTCCCTCACAAAATTTGCTAGAGCTACTGTCTCCCATTCGTCCCAACGCTTTGATCTACATTCCTTATTGGAAAGGGAATCAACAACAAATTACCGAAATTACTGGGTTTGTTTTTACTCCGTCTGGATTCTGCCAATGGCTTCCCCTTGCCCTCTTCTATAATCAGGGAAAAAGGGCAGGAACACTCTCAACATCACCTAATGATGAAGCCTGAAAGCCATGAAGCAGATATATGCCTGTTCCCATTTCATCTATGAAACCATTCTTATTTTTACTCACAATGAACTGCACTTGAGATGAGGAGGGCTCCGATGGAGTGCAAACTACATCCAGCAAGTCACAGAAATAACCTCTACAAAACTGAATTATGGATGTATCAGTTTCAACAAATTGCAAGACAGAAATATGTACATATGTGTACATTTATAAAGTGTACTTCTATGAGATAATGGTAGTCAATAAATTCTTCAAATTATTTTTGAGCCAATTTTAGATAGATATATAGATAGATAAAAACTTTATTGTCCCACCAGGGGAAATTAATTTGGCCTTTGACATAAAACATAAAAATACACACATTATTTTTTTTTTTAACATAAAAAATACACACATTATTTAAAATAAAACATAAAAATACACACATTTAAAATACAATTAAAAGCCTATAAAAATATCCACAAATTTACAAGTTAGCATTACACATTCTAATAGCAGAGGGAATGAAAGATATGTTGTATCGCTGAGTGCGAATTCTTTGTTGCATGAGCCGGGTTTCTCTCCTATTCATAACAAATTGTGAGTGTAGAGGATGTAAATTATCAGATAAAATACTCTTAACCATATTGCACAATTGAGTAGAATAGAGTGTCTGTGCACTCTGTTGACACATACCAGTGATTTTCTCTGTTTGTTTGATTACTCTACTAAACTTACACTTATCCACATCACGCATGTTCCCAAATACACAAACCAAACTAAAAGATAAAACACTTTGCACAATAGTCTTGTAGAACATGTCAAGTATAATGTTGTCAATGCGAAAAGAATTTTCTGTGATATATGACAATTTCTTATGGTAATTGGTAACAATGACAGGTAAACCATAAATAGTGTTGAATAAACATGGTTTAGTTAACCACCGCATACGCCCGGATGACATTTTATTCATTTTATTTATTTATTAACCAAGACCAACAGCAATAAAAATTGCCAGTTACAGGATGGTTATCAAAATTAAAAACAAATGAACACAAAAACAAACACACAAACGAATAACTCGGACAGCCAACAGACAAATAAATAAATGTACAGATAAATATTTCCACATGTATATCTATAAAAAGAGTATAAAACAATTACAAATTAATTTACACAAACTGTAAGATGAGATGTTAAGATAAAATGAAAAAGAAAATCAGAGACAAATAAGAAATAAAAATAATAATTAATTACAATAACATTAGAATAATACATTATTATGTATGAATAGATGACATGTACATTCAAGCTGACAGAGCTGATATTGCACAATTAACTTGGCCACGGAAACTTCCAAGGCTTGTGACAACAAACACATCACATTTCCTATGGAGTCCATTGTAGATGTAAGAGATTCTAGATACAAAGCCACGCTTTGTGACCTCAGTGTGACTCCATGGGAGATGTAGGCATAAATTCATCCGCATTAAATACCAATTATCGCATTTTACTGTATAACTCATACTCATAATTGTGATAACTCATGAGAGTTGCATTACTTCAAATTTTAGGGGAAATCTTCTGAAATTCAGTGCGTTGGTTTTCTAATTGTTGTTCCATAATTCTATACCTTATCTTATTTTGAACACTTCCACTACATCATTTGTGTACCCTGCCTAATATACTCCCAATACTCCTTTCTCATCAATGGTGACAGTGCCACAAACTCTCATTTACTATAGCGGCTATGTAGACTGATCTGCCTTGATTATCCAGTATTTCTCTGCATCTTCAAGTTCAGCCGGTGACAGTTGTCCATCTTTGGCCAACTTGCTATCTTGTCTTTGGGCAAGCCATATTGCTATTTTCTCACAACATAAGCAGATACTTTTCAATGGCATCTGGGGCCGATTTCCCTAAATGGAAAATTTAGTGATGGATTTGGGCTTTAGCGGTGATCGCATATTGTTAGTGAAATCAGCCCCTGGTGTCATCTGAGTGATGAATACATCATGTGTCCTATGCTTCTCCTCTTCCATATCGGTTTTCCCAAAACAGTTTATAGTTTATTTTAGTTAAACCGTGGATGATACATTTCTGTATAAGCAACCTATTGATGTCTGCTGTATTCCTTTTTTTATGTTATTTCAACAAACACTTAATGAACAACACATTTTTGTTATGTTTCTGGTGTAATTATCATATTATAATCATATTTAAACTGTCATTGGAATTTTTACTCTATTCTTTAATAAATCATGTTTTACAAATTAGGTTTGTAGGGTTCTTCCTGATTTCTTGTGGACCTTTTGTAATTTCAGTGGCAACACTGGGGTCGATTTCACAAAGCCCTTTGATTGATCGTACCTCGAGTTACGAAGGATAACCCATCATAGGGGACCTATCCCACGTGGGGCTGCAATGCATCATATAAGTCCTATGATTGATAGTAAGTTAGGCTGCATCTGAATCTGTTGTCTAGAGCTAGGTCTAGGTCTTCGCTCCAATGGAAATACGCGGAGACATCAAGACAATAGACCTAGCCGTAGCTCTGGAAGCCCGTTTCGGACACGGCCTTACAATGAGTTTGGTGTAATCGACCCCTGGTGATATATTTCTGGTTTGGATTTTAGTTTCAAGATTATGACCAGAGATGGACCGTGGGATTTCAGTTACTTTTTGTAGAAATAGTTTGTCTTTCCATATTACCTTCGTCTACATGTGTGAAATCTTGTATTTTATCTTGTAATTTTAACTGGTCAACATGGTGGTGCCAAATACCAGAGTACACCCTGACCTTATAAGTACTGCAATGGTCCTTGCTCTATATAACCTGGTGCCTAGTTCCTAACCCAGACATGGTCTCCCTCCTGCAATATGCTGTATTGCACATTGTCCCTTTAACCTTTGCTTCTTTTCAAGTAGTGCATTGGGATTTACAGTTTCCGTAACCAAATTCGGAATAAAGTGCTTGTGGTAGTTGAGCATTCCTAGAAATGACCTGAATTCTGAATGATCCTTAGGTGGAGACATGTTCCCAATGTCATTGACCTTAGATTCTGACTGATGCATGCCATCTGTCAATGTCCCAGAATCATTCACACTTACCTTTCGAAAGTAAGCTTTCTTCAGCTTGAGTCCGTATTCATGCAAGCGAGTTAACACCCTGTCCAAATGCAGCAGGTGCTCTTGCTTGGTATTACCTAGTTACCGGAATATCATCTGATGATGTAGTAATGCGAATGCCCTAATGGACTCTTCCGGCTTGTCAATCAAACTGTGCGCATTGAACAGTTGGAGGACGCCATTTAATCAGGTGACCACAAAAGCCTCCGTCACATATGGTATGTAAAACACACATGTGGGCGGGGTAATTGATGTACATGTACATGTATGATGTGATCCAGACTATCCTATGACAAGGATATGCATGTGAGGGAATTTCATAAGACATTAGTCCCAGAGCTACCAAGTCTCATGCATTGTGCGTGAGACTCACGCATTTAGGGTCCGTCTCACGGTCTCACGCATGACACCCATATTTCTCACGCATCGGGACCCGACAAGGAAAAAAAACAAAAAAGTAGCATTATTTGCTAGACTTTCAACTTGGGCATATAATAAGGAGCATAGCTCAAAGGATTAAAGGTATGTTTCCCTTTTGTTTTTTTCAAAAGAAATTAAAAAAAAAGAGAAAAAGGTCACTTAAGTATGCACCAGATCGCACCATTAAGAGCTAAAAATTGAAAAAGCTCCCTACCATGGGAGGGGGGACACCCCCTCCCCCTCCTTGGTTGCTCTGCTCCCTCACTTTCGCGCATGTGCACGCGCTGAGACGCCGCGTCATGAAAATCTCACTCATTAAAAAATGTTGAACTTGGCATCTCTGTAGTCCATAAACTACTTAATCAAACAAAACAAGTAAACGGAACAAACAATGTGAAGACCTCATCTCCTGATACTCACGGATTTGAGAGATGAAAACTCTCTGTTTTATTTAACATTTCTTATTATAGATCTATAATAAAAGCGAACAAACAATGAGAAAACTGCATCCAGTAGCAGCTGTAAACATGTCACAATAGCATTACATTCTGTAAGGCTGTTAGTAGAACAACAATTTATCAACACAATATTGTTGGTTTCTTTCTTCTTTATATGATCAACATATTGCCTTTGCAGCTTAATTTATTTGGTCAGATGTTTTATCAAGGCATTATCAACAATCCTGAGGAATGATTTGATGTTATAGATTAAAAAAAAAATGTTTTTAGCCGTTCTTTAAGGGAAATAAGATCAAAGAGTGTGCATTTATACCAAATTGTTGAAGCTTAAACTGGTCTAATATAACACCAATTAAGCTATACAGTATTTTATTACCTGAATCGCTTGTTCATCAATTTTGTATACAAGGTCAATTCACACTGCTGAAAACAGAGCAAGCCTTGTGGTTGTTCAGTATGGTACAGGAACTTAAATGATCCTTGACACGCAGTTTGTGAATATTTATGTTAATTGTGCAACAATACAAGGCAACATAAGTCACAGACCCTAATTGTAACTCCTTAGTAGGTGAATCTGTACCCCCCAAGTAATGACCTATCAAGCCACATGATCAATGGCCATTCCTATCACTAGCTTCAACTGACCATCTCCTTATTTCAGCCATTTAGCTTCAGTGGCCTTTACATCGTGAAGAGCCAAATTCCATGTGTGTGCATTTAATTGTGAAATGTGATACAACTTAAAGAATAACTTGTGGCTCAAGTAGACATACAGGCAAAATATTGTGCAAAATCTGATTAACTACCTAAGAAGCAAAACGAACAAAAAGGCAAGCCCCTCTCAACAAAAATAGAATACACTTAGTGCCTTACAAAAAAAAATTAACCAGCTGCTGACGTTTTTATTCATTTTTGACAAAATTTGAAAAAAGTGCACAAGTAAATGATTCCCCCCTGCCAGTGTGAACAATAAAATCACTGCCTGACTCACCAATCAAGCATTACAAAATTTAGGATGAAATTAATTAATAAGAACAGTGTAATACCTCCAAGCTACAACATTTCTGCACAAATCCAGCTGGCATCAGAGTAATGTATGTCATAAGCTTCCTGGATGAACGTTTGATGTATGCCAATTTATGCATAGACAGTGTGCCATACTTTCATTGTAGTGTGAGATACGACATTGATGCCATACTGGGAGCCTGCTAGGAAAAAACGTACCGAAAGAAACATAATTGGAATTCATTCACAATAAGGGTCAATCACTGTTTTTTGGATTTTACAAAGAGTTGATGTGCAAAATGATTGAGCAATTCAAAGCTCATTACAAGTCATAACTTAAAGCTATGCTTGTTGTTTGTAGCCAGAATCTGGGCCGCAGAAATAGAAATTGTGATTTGTGATAGTGAGAGGCCAACCAATCATTTACAATGAATGCATATAGATGCTATTCTAGAGAGTGGGCTTGTCATATGCAATCCTTGGGGAAACAGGCCAGACAAATGTTTCACTTGTACTTTGTAATGAAGTAAATTTAACACAAATTTACAATTCAAGTCTAAAATTAATTCAAATCCTCCAAATTACAAGACTGTAATCAGTATTACAAAATGACACAGAATTATATGTAATTTCAGTCGTCAAGTAGTGTTTTACTGTGACCATTACTGAACTTGCATTGCCTTATGTTAACTTAATCTGGTCAAAAAAGATTACAAGATTAGAAAGTAGTAAGATCTTATTTGATTTCATGGACAATATTTTGCCAATTCAATCAACATTTATATAATAGCACTTAATTTAAAAACCAAATTTACTAAGAATTACAATCAGAATGAAATCCATTTATTTAGGAAATGTTTATAGAATGATAGCATTTTTAATATTTCTAGTTAAGTAAGCTAATAAATTTCTTCATTAATTCATTTCAAGAATAATTTTTCACACTGTTTACCTATGACCAAAAGGTTTTTCAGTGATAAGTTTTCATACAAAGCTAAAAAAACCTCTCAACCATTGAAAAATTCTCTCACGGGTCTGGACCTCGGTCAAAATCTCTCTAGGATTCACCAGGGACGTTGGTCACTCTCAAGCATTGGTGTCCTTTCTCACGATGACACTTTTCACAACCATGAGATAATTTCTCAATGGTTGAGAATTTTGTTAGCGTCATGTGAAAAGGCCTCAAGCCACCTTCATTTCATTTGCTACAAGCTCATAGTGAGTGACAAGTGTTGTATAAAGATCTTTTCACACAATACCAAAAACTTGCAAGGGTTGCGAGTTTTTCTCATGCTAGAGAAATCATACAAAAGTATCATCGTGTGAAAGGACACCAATACTTGAGAGTGACCAACATCCCTGGTGAATCCTTGAGAAATTTTCAAGGATGAGAAAAACTTGCAAGCCTTGCAAGTTTTTTTAGTATCGTGTGAACAGACCTTAAAATGTGGTTGTATCAGTCTTTCCTGTTACTAGAAAAATTGTTTTTATTCTATATCTGTTCATTGTGCATGTCTTTCCCTTGTTATCAATATTAAAAATTGTAGCATAGCAATAACTATAAATACCCACAAACGATAAACTGCATCAATGCACCATTGCTAATTTAGCTATAAATATCCAGCACCACCCTGCCAATTTCAAATTTTGCTCCCCAAAATAGTAATAATAATCACAAGTTAAGTACAAAATAATAGTAATCATATTTAAAGTGCTAGAGACATGTACTCGTTGTTTATGTTTGGTTGATATTTTCCTGAAAACAAAAACCTCCTTTCAATTTGTTTATAAAAGGTAGAGCACAAGAATTGTTTAGTTCTGGTATGGCCTTGCTATTATTACACAGTTTAGACCACAACCAATATTTCTCCCTAAATGCATTTCAAATTTAGATAAAGTGCAGATACCAACATTTATTTATTTTCAAGAATGTGCAGGCTGATATTGATGGAATTTTCACAGGTTGGTCTCAGGATAATTACTTTTGATAACTATACGATGAATGTTCTCTTGCCACGCCCAACAGGACCATTGATGTACTACATCTTGTAAAGGTAGCTTCATACTTTTTTCTTTCTTTTTTCATAGAAATGCAGATTCAGGGGCAAGAAATTATCAAGAAAGATACATAAATAGTCATACGTGTATGTGAAATTTTCAGTCCCGTACGTTGCCTACTTTGTTTTTAGAAAACTCTCATCATGGTATTTTCATTATGATCTCCAAATCTATAATGGTCAGTTAGCAGAAAGCACTGTGGTTGTATTTTCACTAGCACCTCCTCATTCATAGACTTGGGGCCAAGTCTTTCTTAGTCCGCGCGGTGATTGTCTCTTTTTTTCCCTGCAACTCTCGCGAAACCGCGCGAGACTCATGGCTACGGCGAGAGTTCAGCTCTCGGCCCGGGACCGCTCAAAAAGAAACCGAGCGGTCCCAGGCCGAGAGCTGAACTCTCGCCGTAGCCATGAGTCTCGCGCGGTTTCGCGAGAGTTGCGGGGAAAAAGAGACAATCACCGCGCGGACTAAGAAAGACTTGGCCCCAAGTCTACCTCATTCACAGTGTGGGTACCAACTGCCAGCTGGCCAGTATTCTGCATTCAGCTAGAGCCTGATTTAGGCAGCCTGTAATGTGACACTTGATGTTAAAGGTATAATACATGATTGGTAAAGGTCACAGGACTGCACTCATGCTTTGATCAAACATGTACATGAAATAATAAACCTGTGAACATTTGAGCTCAATCGGACATCTGAGTCACAAGAAAATAGCGAAAACCCGACTCAATTTTTCTTATAAAACATAAAGAATGGTTTTGATCTTACCCCAAGATCAAAACTGGTCGTTGTTTTACTAATTTCTGGATAAATACACCATTTCAGGTGGAAATATTTTAACAGTATGTTTCTACCAGCACCATCTTCATACCTTGAGTGAAAGGGGATAACTAAAACAACTGAAGTGAGGGTGTCCTTTATGTTTGTTCCAAAAATCGTTCAGACGAACGATCTTTGGAAAAGACACTAAATCTTGATTTGCTTGAAATACCCAGCATCTGATGAACCAAGATTTCCCATGGTGACTGTTTGCACTGTTTACGAACTGTTTAGTCCATTTTATGTCTCAAACTCAATAACTTTTTTTGGAGGTCTTGGAAATCCTATATGCTCCCTTTATATCAGCCGAACTGCAAACATTTCCAAAAATTGCCTGCAGACGACTTTCAGAATTCAAATTCTTTTGTGCGATTTCTATTGTTTTCAAGACAGATTTGAGGCTTGCATGGTGACAATCGGTAAGTGGATCAGTTTGCGGAAACACCATGTTATAATCGTTTGTACTTGGTAAATCTTTTTCTGATACATCATCGATGTATGAAGGTACCTTTAACAATATGACAAAGGATAAGTTTTGCTGTATAAAACACCATATGTGCAATCTTTAAGGAGCATGTGTGGTTCTGATTCTGATTCTCACCCTTATAGAAATTCCACATTATAGTATGAATTATTTTCTCTCTCCCATATCTTGTAAGAAAAATACAGGAATATTATACATCATTGTGAAATCTACTTTCCACATTCAATCTACTCAAGCAAACATCAACTTTGGTTTCTTTTAAAATTATATATAAATATTTCTATTTACAATTAGTCCAATTTAATTATGTATATACCATGTATATATATATATATACTTTAAAAAGCTCAGTTTTACATTATGTACAAATTAGTGTTCATTTCATTTTTACACACACAAAGAAATAATAATAGCATTCAACAAGTTGAATTCCATGTATTTTGAACAGCAATAAAAATATATATTATTTGATCTGCTATTGATTCTGTAGCATGACACAATTAAAAAGACAACTAAAATATAAATAACATTAATAAGTATTTGATAAATGAATCTTTGGGAACAATATGCTTGTCTTTAAATACACGTTACTTAAATTATTTCATTTTGATTGGTCCAATAAAGCAAAACAATTGAAAACAAAAGTCTTTTTCCAGCAGCAAAATTAACTGTTTTCAAGAAAATAAATAAATGTAGCTTAAACAAACGCAAAATGCACATTATACAATGAACTAGAGACAATTGATCCCACACTCTAAATCAAGACAAAATAAGTCTGTCTCTTCACGTATTACAAGTTCATAGTATGAAAGCAAACGAGAACACAAAAGGAAGGACGTGAAGTCCAGAGTACATCAATTCATGCTGCAACCCCATGGTGTAGAGAAAGTCCTTCATATTGACACATGATGAATGGTCTCTTCATAATTATTCTATCAAGCATCCACAATGGAAACTGACTGGATTGATTTATGTCATTGAAAAGTGAACAAAGAAAGATTGACTGGAGCGGGATTTGAACCAGCGACCCCCAGAATATGTGCTGGTGATCTACCAACTGAGCCATCCAGCCCTACGTTGGTGGTGACCCCAATAGTCAATTATCTTTGTTCGTTTGGCAGTCAGAAGCCATGAAACCACTCACATACTGCTATATCCCAAGGATCATTTAAGATATGCGCATCATTAGTAAATTTATCTTTGTTCACTTTTTAATGACTTAAAATTTGTTATTTTCCCTTGTGGTTGTTGGATGATTATCTCATTAGTTTTAAATAGGCCCTAGTATTTGAATTCCCAAAATTAAGCTTTTGACTTGATGTATTACATGTACATATATTTGGGTGTTAGTCACAGAACCATGCTGCAAGTTTTGATGACATAAATAATGCAAAACAGCTCCAATATTACCCCTTTTATACTGTGACCTTTCTCCTTCAGTTCATGAATAAAGTCAATTGCTACATTCAGCTCCACTCAGCATCCAAAGATAGAAGAAAAGAAGAAAAACAAAAAAACAAGCAAAACAAAAACCCTCAGCATTGTTCCCTTGAGAAACTTGATTGCCAATTACGCATGTGACTTAAGCCAAGGATACTAAAACATTCTTGAAATTGAACGTGCTACGACACAAAGGCAGCATAATTCCCTCATGATCCTATCCCTTTGCATCTCTTGATGTATAATTGCATGCTTATCAAACCATCCCAGTACCTCATCATAACCTGTGAGGCTAGGGTCAGCTCCCATCCTCCTCCCAAGGTGTGATCAAGCTTTTCTTGTTAGACACAGGGCACACAGGCACAGTAAATAGCTGGCAGGTGTTGTTTATGTTGACACTGCCAGACCCACTATGGCCAATAGTCATAGTGGTAGTTGTAGTGAAGGTCGTACTGGTATTGCTGATCATTTGCTCATTGCAGTCAGTTAGACCATTCTGATTGGCCAGTTCTAACCTGGTAAGAGAGCCGTTGTGTGCAACAGCAGCAGGATGCATTGGCTGCAATGATGAAAACCTGTACACATGCAGATATACAAAGACTGGTTATGGGTGAAGTACTCATTTGTTAACATAGATTCTGTATTATGGAAGTACAAAATTAATTCAGTGCAGGATGCAGACTGCATATCATAAAGGATTTCTCACGTATACTTGGCTGCCACAGAAATGTGGTGCTAACCATGTCAGCTAAGAATGATTGTCATCAACACATAATACTGCATTCAACTCAAGTTAGTTCAACATGGACAAAATTAGAAAACTATGCTTCTCAAACAACCACAGCCAACTGCCAAAGGGCCATTGTATGGAAAATGTCCAGCCTGAACCATCAGATATTCAAACCATTCCTGCACTAATGTCATTATTACATTCATGTGATGAATATTCTTTTTGCCACATGAAATCCAAGAAAACTAATAATTTGACAATTTGTGTTGTACTGGTATATGAAAGCTATATGCTTATCTCTATGCTTATATCTACAAAATTCATTGAAGCTCAGCCAGTCTACAGGGGGGGGGGGGGGATAACATGCACCAATTCAACAGGGATGGATGCATTTTGGGGTGATCAAAGCTAGCACATTTTGTCTCCCCCCTCTTTTTCTTCTCTTTTTGAGTCTTCCTCCCTCCCTATATATTGTTTTCTACTCTTTCTTTATGTTTTCTTTTCCTTTCCTTTTCTGTTCTTCTTTTTTTTGCTGCAAAAAAGAGGGGGGACGGAACATACACCGCCATTCCCCCCCCCCCCAGATACGCCCCTGCTACAGAGTTATATCAACAAAATAAAACTGTGAGTCAGATAAATGCAGCCATCTGATGTCACACACGTAGCACTTATGTTTTTCCCCGCAAAATGATATTGCCAGATGAATTTGGAAAGAGTTGTCCCCTAGAGCTAATAACTCTGCTGCACAAATGAAAACAAAAAATGTACTCAATGTAATAGGGGACTAATAGGCATCAGAATTGCTTCCAAATGTCACACACGTTTATACACGAGAATGGCTCCAAAACATGGCTCCAAGACTATCATAATGCAGTGTGTGAAGACTCATGAAATATTCTAGTCATAACATCCACTCACACAGCCTTATAGGCCCAATTGAAAACACAACTACAGACATTTCAGAAGGCAACTTTTCATGTTTACTTGTGTGTATGTTATATTACAATTTTAGTTATATTGGGATCTGTGTGTGATATATTTACCAAGCCAAGCCAACTTTATACAGTGAAATATCTGCAGAAATCTAGGGCTATATGGGGCATTGTGATATTTACTCAGGTATCTTTTATTGCCAAAGGTTATCAATGAGAAACCAATGAGAACCATGTTATGGGCAGTCTGCATTGAAAGTGCGCCCTGCACATACTAGGCCACTTACATGTATTAATGGTATTAGGGATGTTGTATAATATGCTATGAATGCATATCGGTAGTTGGGCAGTATGCTGTTTCAGACTGTTGGGATTTCCAACTTGAAGCTATTTATAAGGTTTTACAACAAATCAGTGCATCAGTAGCTGTTTTCTAGACAGTTTGCCCTGTGTATAGTTATCCAGCTCCTTGCCATTTTCATTTGTAGAAAATATCAATTGTGTACTTAACATTGTGCCATATTGAAGAGAATCACATGTTCATTTATATATGTACAGTGGGGACAGGAGCCATATTGGATTGTTATATTCACAGTAATGGGAGACTTTTGGAGAGTCGGTCTTGAGTCAACAGCGCACGCGCAAACCATGCTTGCGCAATTGTGAGCATGCGCGCATTGTATTGCTCGTGCGTGAGTGTGCGCTGTTGACTCAAGACCAACTCTCCAAAAGTCTCCCATTAAGCACATTACAATTGTCCATTGACTGCATACCTTATTGTTTTCTTGGGTTGATAGACTCCATGATCATCAGTGTGTTTGCCCTTCTGAGTGTTGGGACTGCATATAGACAAAATCAAAATGACACAGCTGAATAATGTGAGGAAGGCCAGATTCTTCACAATGGTCTTCCACTGGATGGATGTCACTAATAACCATTTAGGGCAACAGTAAACCATTGACAAGGCAAGAAATGTTCTTCCTAGGAAATTTGGGCAATTTCAAATAGTGCATCTGCAAGAGGTTGCAACATGTTGGCCAATCACAATGAGCGGAATCTGTCAACCTTTCCATATGCGCATTGGATCGACAAATTCTGTCAATTGTGATTGGCTAACACACTGCAAACTCTTGGCGCACTACATGTATTTGATATCACCTGAATTGCTTCTGTCTGTATTTTTTCAATGAATCATATTCTCACAACTGAAATTACTCAAAAAGATTAAATAAGTATTTTTCTCTACCAGTGAATGACATCAAAGAATAATGCACATTTTGGAGACTATTTTGAAAGGGGAAAATGTACATTTTGAAGTTAATATGATCACTTTGGAATGGCGTAATTTGTGACAGACAATTTACACAACAACATGACCAATTGTGGGAAACTCATAGAGGCTTCTGTGCAATATACTCGGATACTCTTGACAACTGAAATATGCCAAGCTGGGATATGCCAACTTTATACACCTATGCATGTCGGGAGGAAATTGGTCACCTTTTATGTGTTCAGAAAATATCCTCAAAAGCATTTGGATAGTTAAAGGTAGTATCATAGTTTGGTTTTTGTCAAAGAAATACAGATTCATGGGCAAAAATATCAAGGAAGATACAGTAACAGTCATCTGTGAAAATTTTCAGTCCCATACGGTACCCACTTTTTGAGAAAACAAAATGCCCATGGTATTTTTAAACTCTTGTCACCGTAATTTTTTTATCTCTAAAAGATCACAATTGTTTTGGGGTCATTGGTTTAACTTTTTTCTTGACAAATACAGCATTTCAGGTAAAACCATTTCAAACGGTATGTTTCTACCATCACCATCTTTATATCCTGTAAGTTATAGTTAAATCTGTGAAGTATGATAGTACCTTTAACACAAAAATGGTTTTGTTTATAACATTCAAGCATGTAATGCCAAGAGGTACCTGAAATGACAATTATGTAAACCCATGTATTGCCATTAGCTGAAATGGTTTAACCAATGATTGGCTGCAAAGAAGCCTAAACTTTGCCATCAATGATACGAATGAGCTGGTTTACATTTGCAAGGGATATTGGTGACTCTATCAGATAAAATATATTCATATATTGACATTGTTTTTGGATTTGTTTGTATTACACTCTGCATTTCTTATATTGATAAGTAGGCTTTAAAGTCACCAATGCACGGTCAAAATCAAGTATAATACAGAATCAGGAAGGTTCCTCGCTAGGAAGGAGGAATGACTAGACTAGTTAGGGTTGTAAGAGAGTAAAGATTGCTTACGTTTGAGTGAATTCATAGTCCTGTAGATTGCTAGCACTCAGTGAATGTACCATGCTACTATCACCATTACACTGGGTATCAACCTCCTCATCACCATGACTACCACGCCTACGCAGGGACATGGGTGTGGTATCGGGTGTGACCTTGGCAGTTCTCATGAAGTTCCGGCTAAAAGGAAAGAACCTACAAACAAAATGAACACATAAAATATGAAGGAAGGTTAGAGGATACTGATACTGAATGTATTCATTGAAAAAACACTGACTGGAATTGATGGCAAAGATAGTGCTCCCCTCATCACCACAGTACAGTGGCCCAGGTTTACCATGTACCATGAGGAGCTTCTAGAGTCTTACACTTTTCCTTTCTTTCTTTAAAGGGGTGAAGTGGCTACCGGTAGTTGCCAAGATGCCCTTGCATGCAGCTTGTACAGGGTATCTGCAGGTTTCAGCAAGTCAAATTTAAGACCATTTTTAACACCACCTTTAGAGGAATTTAAGACCATATAAAATTCAACATAATGTATTAAGGCAGCTCACAGTGGGCCACTGTATTTGCAATTCTTTCATGACATAGTAAAATAAATTGGGTAGACCACATAGGCCCTGCATTTTATGGACCTCTTGCTAGACATTCTATATTTCACAGAAAAATTAAAAGAAAAATTTATAAAATGTAGATGACAGATGACAAAATAAAAGTGAATCTTAGCTTAAGAGTGAAAACCAATCAAAAACAGATGAACATGAAACATCCTTACATAGAGATATTAAACAACAAAGGTTTCCGTGCACCGCGGTACAAAACGCAACGTTGGTAGCGTGCCTGAGAGGAATGTTGACCGGCCACACGAAGCGTTAGCCCCACGGCCATCACGGTAAAATCGCGTTGTGGCAAGATTGGAGTCGACAATTCCAATCGCAAACTCAACTTTATGTAAGAATTTGTGCCTCATAACTTCCAAAAATGGCATTTTATGTGGATGTACCAGAATTCTTCAAAAATGTAGTTTGAATAAAAGCAACCTCATTCAAAACATCGTATTTTATGAAGAATTTCGTCGAAGTTTTGCGAAAGTTCGACGCCGAACGAGATTGAGTGCAAAATCGATGGATTGAGCATGGTGCTGTAGAGAAGAAACTGATTTAAATGGGTCGAGTCGATGGGGAGACGCGTTACCAGATTAGTGTACACATGCGCAGATCATATGCAGCAAAAGTAGGTCTCTTGCCATTCACGTGTACGAGTATGCATGCAAGGCCGGGGTGACCCACTGCTCGATCCAGTTTAGTACATCGTTTATGCATGTCGATTCGAGTCGCCTCTTGTAGCAAACTTGACAGTTCGCGCGAAATCATCGGAAAGTCATGAAGTTAATAGAATAAATGAAATGGTTGTTATTGTTTCCAGATCATTTTAATGGTAAATATATGTAAATGTGGCAGCATGATTTTAAAGTTGGGCGACATTTTTTAAGCGTGAAGCGCCGGAGAGTGTCGGAGCATGGAAGTAGAAAATCTGCATGTGTGGTGGCCATGTCGATCGATGCACGATATCTATGTGCACACGATCACCGAAGTAGGGTCTGTTTCCTGCCCCATTTAGCCTCATATAAACACGTGTACACAAAACACGGAGCCAGACGATATTTCTTTCCGACTCTCGTACGCGTATTGGTTTGACAAGTTTTACCGAGTTTGCCATGTGCGTTCAGAATTCACCTATACTATGCGTGCTGCAATTTAATGCTGCAAATTATTTTGTTCCGTGTTGCCGATTTTTAGGATCTGATAACAACATAATATAACATAATGTAAAAATAACTCGCTTCCAGAATAATGGTTCAAAATGGCACAAAGGAACCAGTCCATTCCAGAGATGGGTATTGCTATGCAAAAGCTTGCCCCGAATCATGTGATATAACAAAAGAGTCTTTGGTCTGGGAAATTCAAACTGGGGTGTTTATATGCAATGAAAGAAATCGAAGTCTGTGTGCCGGATACTATTCAGATTTAAATCAAAAATGACTTATTCAACAAAGATTCAACACTAGGTCTATCAAATCTTGAAGTACTTTAATAATATAATGTTCAGGCTCTAAATGGTGAGATATACTGGATGGGCTAATAAATAAATGAAAGTTTTCCCCCCTTTTAAAGCTTTGACAAGCTAGCTTACTTTTTCTTTGTGTTGGCATTCATGGCATTGGCTAGCAGTTTCTTGAGTTCATCTGACCGGAGAAACCTTGGGTAGCTGTCTTTCTTCATCAGTAAGAAGATGTGAAGCTGTGCAGCCTCAAAGACAAACCGGTTAGGCTTACGAAGAGCTAGCTGGGTTGTCTCTACCGTCCGACCATCAACGTTGATTTCACATGGTGCACCAGGTGCAAGAAACTCACTACCAAGAAACAACAAACTACAGAATCAGTAGAATTTCTAAAGCAATTACTCGCCCCTAACACCTTCCAAAACCAATTTTAGAACATTTGATGGACATAGATGGACATGGACATGGTTTCTATCTGAGATTTGGAAACAGGAAACTTGGCAATACCCTAAAGTCTAAATCTGCAAATAAAACAGATTGTTCAAGACAACAAACAGAGTGTCCAAAACATGTCCAGAAAGCCATCTAACTAAGACATAGACACATGTCCGTATGACCCAAGCACTATGACTTCATAATGCCACTGGGGGCCTACTAGTTTGTATTTACTTTGTGTCGGACACAAATGTGTGCCGTAGGGGAATAACAATCAGGATTTTGGCTCAGGATGAAAAAGGATTCTGTCCAAATGACCATCAGTAAGTACAGGAATGATCAATAGATTAAGAAGAATTCTAATGATTATTTTTGAAACACAAGGGAATCTCAATGGATCCATTTACCTCACTGAAAGGTAAACAAACAAAATTGACTTTTGGAATGGGATTCAAACTTGTGACACCCTGGAATACAGTACAGGTGCTCTACCAACTGAGCTATCCAGCCCTACATTGGCAGTGTTCCTAATAGTCAATTATCTTTGTTCGTATGGCAGTCAGAAGCCATGAAACCACGCACACCCCGCCATATCCCTGGGATCATTTCACCGATACTCGCAGCAATGCTGCAACCTAAAAACAGTACATGGGGATCACTCAAAAAGGATATGGCTTTGTTATCAATATAATCATCAAATAACCACAAGGGAAACTGACTGAATTTTAAGTCATTCAAAGTTGAATAATGGGTTGATGTAGGATGCTAACTGGTGAAAATGCCTGACCTGTAAATCTGATGCACCATCTCTGGGACGGCTGACTGTGGGGCTGTCTTGAGCTGCTGACATGCCTGCCAGAAGCGAATATTTTCCTGGCTGTATTCCTTGCGTAGGAACTCTTCAAATTCATGCCTGCCTGTAGCATCTTTGAGCAGTTCCACCAAGCCGATGCACCAACGTCGTATCCTCCGTTCAGGGGGAGTGTCCACTCTGCAATGTTCAAACATTGCACACCAATTCCATTAACCCACTTTGCACCAGGTTTCCATAATTTGCTGTTACAGTACTAATTTCTTGAAATTTTTTAATTTGTTTTGTTTATTTTTGATTTTTGGTTTTAGAAAATCATTGTCACCATGGAATTACCCTACCAAACAAAGCAGAGCCAGCCTGAGCTTACCAAGAGAGCAGCAGCATTGATTGTTCTGATTTGAGAAAATATGAGGTATGCTCAGCATCAACTGCAAAACCCTGGAGCATTCTCTCCAACTGAGCCAATAAACCTTTCAGATCACAGGTTAAAATTGAACAATATCTGATACACTGTATTCTTTCACTGTACGTAAACATCCAGGCCAATTAAAGACACTGATGCTATATCTCATGATTCGGGTCAAAGCTTTTGTTAGTTACATAACAAACGTCTTGCACCAATGCACTGTTCATAATGGATAGGAAGAAACCAGTCCATTCCAGATATGGGTATCGCTATGCAACAGCTTGCTCCGACTGAATCATATGATATAGCAACAGCCTTTAGTCTGGCAAATTCAATCTGGGGTGTTTATGCACAATAAAAGAAGTCTATGTACCAGATACTTTTCAAATTTAACTCACAAAATGGCTTATTGAATGATGTACACTCGTATCGGCCATACCAATTTCTCATATTCCTAGATCTTTGTATAGTAAAGGTCAATGGTCTTGCTTAGGGATGACACAATATTCCAAGCTGTATAAAGCAAGATTCAGAGCAGCAATATCGGTATTGGGCATTGCCCAGTATTCAGACACTGTATGCCACAAGACCAATATCTTAGACTGTGTATACTCACAAGATATGTCTTCCTTCCTGTTTCATTAATAAGAGCCAAATATTACCAAAATTATTTGTGGCAAAGGCAGATTTTGGAGAACTTAAGATGGATTTTTAATCCATTTCAAATTGAGCTCGCTTGCCCATTCAAATCTTGTTGAATCTGATCATCACATTTACTTACAACATGGAGTTGAGTTCCCACATTGTTGTATCATCAGTTAGCCATGGGTTGCTAGGTTGCACACCAGATAGGAATGGATCATGCTCTGCATATCTGTCACTCGTACGGATCAATCTATACCAACAATTTAAAATATGGTTATCAAGAAATAGTGTGGACTGGTGCTGCTCATGAATAATTCAATCCATTACTCCAGGAGAGGGATATATATACAGGGTGTCCCCAAAAACACAACACTGAGTCGAGAACTGTTATATGAAAATTAAACTGTTTATCACTTCAAGATTCAGATATGATACAACCATGTCTTGGCTATCATCATGTAGAATTTGAGTCAGAAATTTAGACAGAAATTGAGGGAAAAAACTAAGACTGGATGACCCAACCTCAAAACCCGATTTTCATCTTTCTTTTAGTACAAATTGTGTGTGAATTGACCACTTATTCTGGAATACTGCAAATTTGTTTTTGAAAGAGTACTCTTTCAATTGGTCATATTTTTGCCAATTTCAGCCTGATTTTGCTTCAAGGTGCTATCATACTTTGGTTTTTTTTTCAAAGAAATACAGATTCATGGGCACAAATATCAAGACAGTTACACTGTTACAGTAACATGCAGTCATCTTTGAAAATTTCAGTCCCATACGGTGCCCACTTTTTGAGAAAACAGTGAAAAACAGCCACAGTATTTCTTAAGTCTTTTCTATTTTACTTTTTTTTTTAAAAGATCAAAAAGATTTTCGGTCATTGTTTTTTTCTTTTCTGGATAAATACACCATTTCAGGCAGAAACATTTTAACGGTATGTTTCTACCACCACCATCTTTATACCCTGAAAATTATATGTAAATCTGTGAACATTTCTGTTTTGGTTTCTTACCAAAGTATGATACTACCTATAAATTCTACATGGTGATAGCCAAAACATGGCTGTATCATATAGCTGAATCTTGAAGTGATATAAACAGTTTAATTGTAACATAATGGTTCCCGACACAGTGTTGCTTTTTTTCTGGGACACCCTGTATATATATATGAGCTTGCACAACAAGGAGACACTTGCTGTCACAGCAATATCATGTACCACTGACAAATTGTAATGAAAATTGATGTCAACTAATAAAGCATACGGTACATACTGCACAGTCAATGTGCACGAGACACTTTGTCACCAATAAATGCTCATCACTAACAGATGATAGGTTCCATCTTACCTGTATTGCTACACAACAATGACTAGAGCTGAATGAATGCACAGTCATTTCAAATTATTCATTTTGCATGAGAGGAATGTTAGCCAATCAGAATGAAGTCCATTTTAATGATGCTGACTATGTTTTAAGTTCCTGGCACCAGAAATATATCAATCTATGAGCTTCATTTCATTTATAAAACAAAGTATAACATTTCTAAAATCATTTGCTAAAAAACAAAACAAAAAGAATCATTAGGCCCAATTCATAGGCAATGCACGTCTAACATATTACTTAAAAACAACTTTATCTTGAATGACCTCACCCAATGTCAAGAACAGACATAAATTGTTATTAAAGAATTCAAAATAATGACCATTGAGTTGACCATGCTTTGTTCATTAGCTGTGTAAAAATGTACTTAATTCCCAATCAAAGGGATGATGTGTGTTTAAATGCCAACAACCAGTACAAATTATAATAGTCATAAATTACTGTTCCATATTACTGTGGAACTGATTACAGAACAAAATGGAAAATTGCATGTAAATATATGTTCACATAAACTCTGTGCCTAGGAGTTCTATTTATAGATGAGGCAATTTAGGACAAGTATTCCTCGGGGAAAATTCAGTTTCAATCCCCCTCCATTGTTTTGCTTGAGGGTTTAGTAATATAACATTATATCATGCACGGTCTGATAATTAACCCCAGTGGGTTGGGTGTGTGTGCTTATCTGCAATGAGTACATCTTCATACAATCAAAGTATGATGGATGGTTTAATTGGCCAAAGCACAATCAGGGAGGAACTGTAACCTATGCCATGGAAACACAATAAATGTTCTCATAGAAAAATATACTTCAAACAGAAAATCTAAAATGGTGACCAGAACCATGTAGGCCCTATGTATGTAGGAAATAATTTTATTTAGTGATTTCTGATTCCTTTATTTTCAGGTAAATGTTTTTGACAGCGTGGGAAAAAAATCCAATTTCATATTGGTTTAATTAACAACTTTGTGGAAAAGCACATGTGGAATATCAATTGCAAAGATGCTGGATTTAATCTTTAAGAAAGGTCCTGCTAGCATGGCTAGGATTGAAACATCTGGAGCCGATTTCATAAAGCTCTGCGACGCGTCGCAAATCCTAGCTGCGACGCGTCGCATCTATGCGGTGAGTCCATAGAGAAAGGATGCGTCTTAACTCTGCGACGCGTCGTAAGTTTTATGAAATCGGCCCCAGGCCCTTCTTAGTGTCACCATGCATAGTCTTTTCAGATCATTAATTTGGTTGATATGCAGTTAGCAGCAGTTTATTACTTGTACAGTTTACTCTACATCACGGGTGGCCTGGGAGGATCAATGACTGTACAGAAAGTTAAGTCTACCCAACAATGTAAATCATTGCTGCTCTTAATCGTAAGTATAGTTCCACAACAATCAATTATATTTTCAATCCTAATTCTCATTAATTATGAAACATTTAATTAATTTGAATTTCTTTGTAATTATAGCCTGAAAACGTTTGAAGGGTCTCTGCAATGCGAATATTATGGCCTGAACATGTGCCAATCAAAAAACTGTACATGGGAATTGTGATTTTACCCACTTCCTCACACTGATTCAGGGTTAAAAACAGGTTTTTCAGTTTGTATGCTAATTAGCATTTCCATATTCATGAGCAAAACTGTGATGTCATCTGGGGAACTGAAAGCAGTAACTCAATTGATTTGTTTACAAAAAGTTGCGGTTGTTTTATAGGTTTTCTGACAAAACTTTCACTCAACTGGTGGTGTAATTTTTTTGACAAACCATTTCTGGGGGTCATGTTTGCCTCTTCATTAGGTGTTCGGGTTCAAGCCGAACACCTATTGTTATTGTTCGAGTTTTTTTAGGTGTTCGGGTTCATGCCGAACACCTATTGTTATTGTTTGAGTTTTTTTAGGTGTTCGGGTTCAAGCCGAACACCTATTGTAATTGTTCGAGTTTTTTTTTTTTTTTTCCATTTTTTTTCTTCCCAAACTTGTCCGCAGGACTTCTATATGACGGTTACAAGATATTGACTTGAAACTTGGTGGGAACTTCGGTCATGATGCCAAGTTGTATTTAGAAGATTGACGTCATGATGACGTCATCGGGTATCAAATTACACGCGTTTTTATGAAAAACTTTGGTGCACTATAACTTAAGAACCACATGACGTACGATTTTGATATTAACATATGTTACTCAACACGTAAATCTCAACAATTAATATATTCATTGCTGTGTACAAATGACCTCCACTTCCGGTGTTACCGGAAGTTGAAGTTTGACTCAAAATAACTCGAAAACGGAAGGATTTGGGCACAAAAAACCTCAATGGGTCAAAGATAGAGAAGGTCTTGGGCTTTCAGAAAACATAAACGATGACGTCATAGGGGCTATATAGCGCCCTCTACGGTTGATTAAAGATATACAGTGATTACGTAATCCGAAATTGAACAATGAATTTCCGCCAAATTTAGTAGGTGTGGAGCTCTATTGCACCTTGACATGTTTGTGAAGTTTCAAATCTGTGACGTCATTCAACCGGAAGTTATGCTCATTTAAAGGGAAAAATATGTAATTATTCAAATACTGTTTACTCAATAATTACATGACATACATCGGTGAAAATTGTAAAATATATACGTCGTATGCATTCAATGACTTCTGTAAATGTTCCGATAGCTGTGATTAACTGACCGGAAGTTATTGTCCAGCCAATGTTATGTATATTTAAAGGTGACGCCATTTCTATACTGTATCAGTTAGTGTACGAATACAGCAATCAGCATGATCAGTATTATTTTGTTCAGTCACGCAGTAAATGTATTTCAATATGCCATTAATTGATCACATACGTTCCAACATGTTCACATAACAGTTCAACTACGAAATAAGACCCCGAACACCTAGTGGTTGTTCCCACAACCACAATGTCTAGTTATTTTTGTTTTTTTTTACTTTGTTTTTTTTTCTTCCCAAATTTGTCCGCAGGACTTCTTGGTCACAGGTACAAGATAATGACATGAAACTTGGTGGGAACTTTGGTCATGATGTCAAGTTGTATTTAGAAGATTGACGTCATGATGACGTCATCGGGTATCAAATTACACGCGTTTTTAGGAAAAACTTTGGTGCTTTATAACTTGAGAACCACATGACCTATGATTTTGAGATTGACATATGTTACTCAACATGTAAATCACAACAATTAATATATTCAATGTTGTGTACAAATGACCTCCACTTCCGGTGTTGAAGTTTGACTCAAAATAACTCGAAAACGGAAGGATTTGGGCACAAAAAACCTCATGGGTAAAAGATAGAGAAGGTCTTGGGCTTTCAGAAAATATAAACAATGACGTCATGCGGGCTATATAGCGCCCTCTACGGTTGATTAAAGACATACAGTGATTACGTAATCCGAAAGTAAACAATGAATTTCCGCCAAATTTGGTAGGTGTAAAGCACTAATGTACCTCGACATGTATGTGAAGTTTGAAATCTGTGACGTCATTCAACCGGAAGTTATGCTCTTTTAAAGGGAAAATTACTAAATTATTCCAATACTGTTTACTCAGTACTTACATGAGTACATCAGTGAAAACTGCTTGTAATGTGATTACAAGAGACTCTGATTAGTACCAGATGGCAGTCATTGCAAGGTGATTGGAATGTGCTTCATTACATTGTCTCAGTGGAAACACATGATAGCCTCAACACAGGAGTTTGATACACCTCATACACTTTTAAACAGTCAATTTTAACCATACAAGGCCCAGACAAAGTTCTTACAGCGTAGATTTGAAATGAACATTTACGGCATCTCTTGATTTTATATGAATTTTTTAATTATTCTCACATTGTGTTACGTGAAAATATGGTCATGTACAAAAAATATGATGATCGATTGACTCTTTTTCCCCTACACTATATATGTACAAAAATTGTACATAATTCACTGTGAAGAACATGTACATGTACATGTACATGTAATGTCCAATTGTGTGACTCAAAACTTTGTTTACATCTTGCTATAGATATATTTGCACGTAAATCTTATTATATATCATTAAATACCAGCACCAAATCTTAATCGAAATGCTATAGATGTAGGTTGCGGAGTATTGTACATCATTTTGTCAAATGACAATGTGTTCCATAAACACTGCAACTAAATCCATGGGCTAAAATTAAGTTTCTTTACGTTGAGATATGGTCACTTGTAAACCATTATATGTCTTAATCAAACAAAATAAAAACTGCAAGATATTTACATCATATTCAAAATTTAGTGTGTATTTCAATATGCCATTGTATGAGGATGAGCGACAATTGTCCACATACGTTCCAACATAACTTTTATGTTCACATAACAGTTCCACCACGTAATGAGACCCCGAACACCTAGTGGTTGTTCACACAACCACAAGTCTAGTTTTTAGGTGTTCGGGTTCAAGCCGAACACCTATTGTTATTGTTCGGGTTTTTTTTTTTTTCCATTTTTTTTCCTCCCAAACTTGTCCGCAGGACTTCTATATGACAGTTACAAGATATTGACTTGAAACTTGGTTGGAACTTCAGTCATGATGTCAAGTTGTATCTAGAACAATGACGCCATGATTACGTCATCGGGTATCAAATTACATGCGTTTTTAGGAAAAACTTTGGTGCTCTATAACTCGAGAACCACATGACCTACGATATTGATATTTACATATGTTACTCAACACGTGAATGTCAACAATTAATATATTCAGTGTTGTGTACAAATGACCTTCACTTCCGGTGTTACCGGAAGTTGAAGTTTGACTCAAAATAACTCGAAAACGGAAGGATTTGGGCAAATAAAGTATATCTGGCTAAAAGATAGAGAAGGTCTTGGGCTTTCAGAAAATATAAACGATGACGTCATGCGAGCTATATAGCGCCCTCTACGGTTGGTTAAAGATGTACAGTGATTACGTAATCCGAAAGTAAACAATGGATTTCTGCCAAATTTCGTGGGTATGAAGCACAAATGCACCTTGACATGTATGTCAAGTTTAAAATTTGTGACGTCACTCAACCGGAACTTATGCTCTTTTAAAGGGAAAATTACTTAATTATTCAAATACTGTTCACTCAGTAATTACATGACGTACATCAGTGAAAACTGCAAAGTATTTACATTGCATGCATTCAATGACATCTGTAAATGTTCAGTTACTTGTGATAAATTAATTGGAAGTTATTGTCCAGACAATGTTATATATATTTAAAGGTGATGCCATGTATATATACCTCCATGGTATATAACTTCTTATCAGATCTTTAAATCAATTTGTTTACTCAACCATTTAAGGTATCATTAACTAATTGCCTGCTTCAGTGTTGATGTGATTACAAGAGACTCTGATTAGTACCAGATGGCAGTCACTGCAAGGTGATTGGAATGTGCTTCATTTATGTTGTCTCAGTGGAAACACATGATAGCCTCCACACAGGAGTTTGATACACCTCTTACACTTTTAAACAGTCACTTTTAACCATACAAAGGCCCAGACAAAGTTCCCACATCGTAGATGTAAAGTGAAGATTTACGGCATCTCTTGATTTTATATGAATTTTTAAATATTTCTCACATTAGCCTGTTAACTTTGTACACATACGTGTACATGTGTTACGTGAAAATATGGTATTTTACAAAAAAATATGATGATCGATTGACTCTTTTTCAGAAACACTATATATACGTACATAATTCACTATGTAGAACATATATGTACATGTAATGTCCAATTGCGTGACTCAGAACTTGTTTTAGTTGTTTACATCTTGCCATAGATTTTGCACGTAAATCTTATTATATATCATTAAATACCAGCACCAAATCTTAATCGAAATGCTATCGATGTAGGTTGCGGAGTATTGAACATCATTTTGTCAAATGACAATGTGTTCCATAAACACTGCAACTAAATCTAAGGGCTAAAATTAAGGGGTTTTTTTTACGTTGAGATATGGTCACTTTTAAACCATATGTGCTAATCAAACAAAATAAAACTGCAACATATTTACATCATATTATTGTCCAGACAATATTATATATATTTAAAGGTGACGCCATTTCCTATAATCAGTCAGTCAATGTACAAATAAGCAATCAACATGATCAAAGTTTTTGTACAGTCACACAGTTTATGTGTACATGTGTTTCAGTATGCCATCATATGAGGGATGATTGATCTCATATATTCCAACATACGTTCATATAACAGTTCCACTACGAAATGAGACCCCGAACACCTAGTGGTTGTTACTACAATCACAATGTCTAGTTTTTTTTTTTTGTTTTTTTTTCTCCTTCCGACCAAACTTGTCCGCAGGACTTCTTGGTGACTGTTACAAGATATTGACATGAAACTTGGTGGGAACTTCGGTCATGATGTCAAGTTGTATTTAGAAGATTGACGTCATGATGACGTCATCGGGTATCAAATTAAACGCGTTTTTAGGAAAAACTTTGGTGCTTTATAACTTGAGAACCACATGACCTACGATTTTGATATTGACATATGTTACTCACCACATGAATCTGAACAATTAATATATTCAATGTTGTGTACAAATGACCTTCACTTCCGGTGTTACCGGAAGTTGAAGTTTGACTCAAAATAACTCAAAATCGGAAAGGTTTTGGGCACATACATTGCTTGTCAAAAAGATAGAGTAGATCTTAGGCTTTCAGAAAATATAAACAATGACGTCATACGGGCTGTATAGCGCCCTCTACGGTGGATTAAAGATATACAGTGATTACGTAATCCAAAAGTAAACAACGGATTTCCGCCAAATTTAGTGAGTTTGAAGCACTAATGCACCTTGACATATGTCTGAAGTTTGAAATGTTTGACGTCATTCAACCGGAAGTTATGCATTTTTAAAGGAAACATGATGTAATTATTCAAATACTGTTTATTCAGTAATTACATGACGTACATCAGTGCAAATTGCAAATTGTTTACATTGTACGCATGCGATGATTTCTGCAATTTTTCAGTTGTTTGTGATGAACTAAACGGAAGTTATCGTCAGGGCAATTTAACATTATTTAAAGGTGACACCATTTTCTATACGCTATCAGTCAGTGTACATGTACGAATACACTGTGCAATCAGCATGATCAGTACTTGCTCAGTCACACAGTTTAAGTGTATTTCAATAATTATGCCATACACGCGTTCCATCAAACATTCTCATAACAGTTCCAGTACGAAATGAGACCCCGAACACCTAGTGGTTGTTCCCACAACCACAAAGTCTAGTTTGTTTATGTTTTTTCATTATATTTTGGCTGTTGGTTCCCTACATGAGTATGCATGAAAATCCCCCATTTTGCAAAGCCGTTCAAAAGAAAACCAAATGCTGGTTTGAAACCAAAATAAGACTTGCCATTCATTATTTGTCAGTATATTCTCTGTATGAAGGCAATAAAATAACCTGACATAGCATCAATTGGAAAGTTGTTGGACGTACTCATGCAGTGCATGGGCCAGCTAGTAGCATTGAAATAATTACAGGGGCAGTCTAGTGATGAACAGTGCATTCAGCTTGCAGGATTTCAGATTTTACTGTGCTTTCATTACTGGGAATCATTCATTTTGATGAAGTGAAATCTTAATCCAGTCTTGTTGATAGGTGTAGGCCTGCATGTACAGTGTATAATGGTTTACAATATTGCTTACTCTCTGTTATAAATATAGTGACATTGTTTTGTTCACCGCGCTTATCATAGTGAGATTTCTGAGCCTTACACTTTGGCAGGATTCAACACCTGTAGTGACCTATATAGAAATGCATGTTCCGTGTATTGAACCTTTTCTAATGAGATATTGCAATAACATGTAAACTCATGAATTGCCTAATAAGAGATATAGGTAATCCAAACAGTGGACTGAACCTGTGAAATGCTAATTGGCTTTGAAATCACTGTCAAACACCTCTTCAATTCCCCTTGACAAATTCCATTTCAAATGCTCAAATCATGCAGTAGAAATGCAGCCTTTGCCTTTGAGCATGTTGAGAAGGATGCATGAACCGTGGCCATGCATGAACCATGGAGGAAGGTCTATTCCTTCCTCCATGCATGAACCTATGTTTCAGCCTATTCCATGTACATGATGTATGAAGTTTCAAGCCCTGCTTTATGACCTAATGCTGACATATACTACACACCCTGCCTGAACCTTATGTCAAAGGCTCCAAGCTGTGTCATAGCAACAAGGCAATGAAGGTCAAGGGTCACCATCATGTCAGTAATGATATGTAGAAACTACAATCAATGTAAATACAAGCACTTTCAGTTTTTCAAATGTCAATTACATGCAGTTACAACTTGTAAGGTTTTAGAAACTGTAACTGTCTGGCTTCGTCAAACATTCAATTAGGTTTCTTATATATAATACACATCAATGAAACAAAATACGACCTAGCTAGAGAATATCATCCCCCTTCCCAACCAGGTCTAGGGACCTGTCTAGATGCTACTGATATGTGCATGTATACATGTAGGATTCTAATCAGTCATCGCATTTGGTCCCAAGACTATATATACTCAAAGAAAAACAAATGGTTCAATATAAAATGTAAAACATAAAACATCAAGAATTAAATAAACACTAGACGTGTGGTTTTAGTCACAACCACTAGGTGTTCAGTCTGATTTTGTATTGGGACTTTTATAAGTACAATTAATACTGATCTATGATGAATATCACCATTCATGTAAGTCCATGTGTGCAATGGAAGCAACAGCAGTTCATCCTTTCTTATAACTAATCAGTTGCCCTTGTGGTTATTTGTTGAATTTCAAGTCACTAGAAAATTATTCCTTTTTCTTTATTTCAATTTTTTTACTTTCTTTGGACAATCTTGTATGATTCTTATTTCAAAATGTTTTAATCACATTAACAAGAACAAATGACAAAACTGATTTACTGTATGCGACAGTGATGTAAGTTGTAATATTGCTAATGTCGACAGTATAGAATGATGACATACTATGCAAATCACTCTTCATAAGTGTATATTCTTTTCATGTATTCTTTGTAATAGGCACCAATTCATTCAGCTTCAATGTGTTTATGAGTATAATTATGAGGCCCTAGGTGAGTCTAATAACAGCCTCTATGCCTCATGGTGTGTATCAGTGTACAGGCAGTGCATGCAACAATTGACGCACATTTTCTGGCTGGCTGTAACTCCAGCAATGGAACAACAGGTTGCCATTAGCAACTAAAATGGGCTGAATCGATATTCACCAGCCAGTGTTTGGATTGGTTGTCATGGAAACTGACCAATGCTGGGAATCCACTGGCCTTGTCTTCATGCACTTCCCTTATGGAAGTGAGGAGAGCACACAATGCATGGCTAGTTTCATTGTGTTTAACGTTCCAATACCAGTCTCATAAGGTCATTGTTATTACTGTAGTTAATTTATATTTTATATGAGCACAGAATTATAATAAATGTGTTATACTTCAATACACAACTGCAGGCTGATGATGTATTTTTCCTCCTTAAAATTAATTTTGGTTGTAAATGAATATCCCACCATTAATAATGATTGTCAATTATCTTTTGATCTTTTACGCATAGATCTCCATGTAGATCAAAACCACCACTTTTGGTTTAAAGCGTTTATTTTTCTTATATACTAGTGTAGGCTTTTGAATGTGTAGGCCTAATACATCGTTGGTCATGTTGTTCAACTTCTTCGAAAGATAATAACATTCATGTCAATCTGAACTTTCATTGTCTAAATTCTTGACACAACAATGAATAATCTATTTAACTTAATGAAGACATTTTGACTTTGTGAGCAATGGCAATGTGTTTAATGGTGATTGCTGCTTTCAAAATCGGTTGTGATTCTTCCGGTTTTCAAATGCACTTTTCTCTGAAAGAAGGTTAACAGCACTATAGGGGAAATATTTAACATTTATGGGATGATTCCTGCCTTAAAATGACCAAAATTCCATTAACCATATGTGAAAGGCAACTGTCCAAAACCCAAATGTTTGAATATGGAGATTCCATTTTGAGTACTATTTGTGATGAAATTGTTTCAACAGTTCAAGGCTTCAAATGGGATGCTTATTGGCTTACAAATCACATTTGTCTTCTTTTGTGTTGAGACTGGAATTAACTGGGATGATGGTTAAATTTAAATAGCTCAATGTTACCTTTTTTCACACTTGGATTGTTTTAGTTGAGAAATTTAACCGAGACCATGGTTAAAGCATCCGTGCTGGCAATATAAATGCTCATGGGGGCACTACTTGAGCCATTTGGGGTTACATAATGACCTAGATAGCCCACAAAATATTTTCATATCATATACATTTCTGTCGGGATTGAAATTTCTGAATTCTTAAATATGAACAATTTGTTTGAGATGTTTGGAAGTAAATGTTGTATACAGGTTTTGTTTCAGTTTGTCATAAATCATCATCATATAAAAGACCACTCAGAAAGAGCAAAAACGGTTTTATATATGCATAAATCTTCATCAAGCCTAACTTAACTTTTTAAGATCAGGATATAAGGTGAGTTTTTACTGGGATCTCAACATATGCATTAATAGTAATGTAAACCACTTCACACATTAGAGCCTATGTGCCTCTTAGACTACAAAATTTAACATAGTACGTCAGACAACATAACAGGCCTAATTTCATGGAATCCGGTACGACCTATTTTTGTGCTTACAGGCACTGCTTTGCATGAAATCTATTTCATGGAATCCGTAAGCAAGATTTTCGGTTAGCAAAGAATTTCTATGGTAACCATGATTTTTTTCAAATAACGGGCTGTCATATGCATTCTGCAGGAAAACTTTGCTTACCATTACCAAAAAGAAAACTCTCCCATGAAATACGCTTACCGTAACCAAAAAAAAGTCTTCTAACATAAGAGAAGAATTTTTTCCTGAAGGCAACGCGGATTCCATGAAATTGGGCCCCGGTCTCTTGCATTTGTGCAGACTATGATGGATATCAAGCATGGTTCCTAGTGTTTTGTATATCTATTGTTTGCCTGGAACTACATGTATGAATATACTGAGTGTCAATGTACCCCTATCCCATACCTATGACAAGAAACAACTACTTGACACAGTGTCTTAGTCAAAGCAGAGTCCAGGAAATATTTAGATGCCTTGTTTGTTGTTTTGGACAACCTTGCTTTTTTTTGACAACCTGTTACATCTGAAAATGAATGCCACACCCCAATTAACAACTTAAGTTACTGCTACAGCTGTTACTACTTGCATTTTTATTTGTTTTCCATGCTTCGAGAGATCAGTGCATAAAATTCCTGGCTGAAACGTTGCCAAATTTGCAGCTCCAAATGTACCATATGTCCTGCAACTAGGCCCTACATGAATCCCACATCAATATACATCAGTCCCTGGAACTAATCAGCAAAATGACAATGTGAATTATAATTCCATTACTTAATCTATTTTTGTACTTTTGGGCTTTAAAAATGAGAAATAAATATTACAAGCCTCAAATGGAAACCATTCCTCTCTCTCCTTCACATTAGTCCCTCATAACTCACTCAAGTCTCACGTAACTGTACAATAAATGTGGTTTTACTTACCCTTCTATGGCTTTTTGCGTTGTAAGTTTAGCATTAGACAACCGCCTCTGTAAATAGGCTACCTGCATGTTGCCAAACAAAACACAGAGTTATTGGGTTATAAATAATCTAATAAGTCAGCCACATGAAATTGCTAGCACAAAGCTATTTAGCATATTTGAAATGCTAATTTAGTCATTTGGTCTTTCCTTAATAAGTCTTCTTGTAAATGAGACATGACCATGATATTTAGCATGGACAATTTTGTGTTGAACGGTACGATTTCTGATTTATAGCTTATAGCCCATAAAAGGCATGTAAGTCTTCAGGCACTCTGCTAGTCAATGGTAGCATTCCAAATAAATAATGGATATGCAGGCATATAGCCTAAATGTCTTGCAAATATGTTAAAACATCAATAGACAGAATGAATAGATTCCAAATAATTTCAATTCAATCACACTTATATTTATAATATAACTGCCAATTATAGACTTCTAAATGTACAGTGCAAGATTGGTAACAAAACAAAACAGAAATGTTCACAGATTTACCTATAATTACACAATACATGTATACAAATGGACATGATAGAAATAGAATAGTGTAAAACAAATAATTTACATCTGGCAAGATCATAAACATGTTTAATGTTTGATAAGAAAAAGTTTTTTTATTCCTCAATTTTCTTGGGACTTGTCAGATTTACTAGAGCTCAAATTTTCAGAGGTTTATTATTTCACTGTACATGATGGATTAGACAAAGTGTGGGTGCAGTTTTCAGTGTTCTATGACCATTGCCAATCATGTATTATGATTACAAATCACAATTCAACAATTAGTCATTTTAAATCCAGTTGTTTTTAAAAGTATGTCTATGACCAAGTTTAAGCTTACTCTGTACTTTCCAATGGCTGCAAACATTAAGCACATTCAGTTTAGAGAAGCCACAACAACCATTGATACAAGCAAGAATGGCACTTACAAAAACCAGCTTAATGAACAAGCGAATTCTGTGAGTTTTATGGCTAGGAGATAAACAAAGCTGCTTTTGCATTGTTTTTTAGGCTATTTGTAAATTCAAAACTGTTACAAATACAGCTTCTTCTTCCATGTTTTTAACTGCTTCAAGTGCAATAAATGGTAAACCCTGCTTCAACTGTACAAGTACCCTATACTGTAAATTCATAGCATGCATAGTATGCAGTTACTCTCCTTGATTGTTCATACATGTACTGTCAATGCTTTAAATGGATTTAAAAACTGAGGAAATTTTGAGTAATTTTGGTCCATCAAACATCACAATGTCAACTACAGTTGTGAGTTCCTGTTATCCATAGGTTTTGCGACGTAATTAGTAATGACTTGGAGTCACATATAAGAAGCACTGTTTGCAACTGTAGCAAATGCACGATACACAATCTCACTGCAGCTCCTAAACATTATGTGGTATTTTTATTTGACTTTTATGACATCTGACCAGTCCTATCAACTGCTTTCAGCATAAGGGGGTATCACAAGAACAAAACACATATATAATTCCAATGCTTCAGGCCTTTGACTCACAGTGCTAGTTGCTGGACCTACATTTGGCACTCTTGATTGAACAAACAAGGCAGGAACAATTCATCCTGTTTGAACTATCGATGATAGGTATTCTTTACACATATTATATTCAAGTTTTAACAAGCACAATCAAGCGCTGAAAAACAGATATTTCAGAAGATGATATTTATAAAAAAAATTGTACCATCTTTTTCACAAGTCAGCATCACACTATGTGATATAACCAACCACCAAAACTAAATTATTACAATTTATTCCTTTTTTGGCTTCTCCTTTGACATACATAATGTCCATGGCTATTCATAATGCACTTAGCACAGGCTTGACAGTGATGGCCCCACTTCATGCTAGCATCTCAATCAGGTCAAGCTTTATAAGAGGAATCAGACACACAGTATTCAGATGGCAGTATTTATCATCAAAAGCACTGTCTATACATCCCACACTGCACATGCGTGAGGTGTACCAGCACCAGCTCAATTTCTAAGTGAACTTCATTAACTTTATCATAAGGCATTTATTTACAATCTCTCCAAGTTGCAAAAACCTTACCAAAAAGATTTAGCTTTTTTCCACAGGAATTGTATGGACTCTAAGTCCAACCAAAGGCAAGAATTCTTAAATAGTGTTAAGAATTAATTCTGTTATAAATCTGAAGAAAAAAAGCCAACTTAAAAAAATTGGTTACAGTGAAGGTTTTATCTGAAGTTACACAGATCTTATGCCAACTATAAAAATAAATGCAGGCAAAATCCTAAAACAAAGCTTCAAGAAAACTTCACTATGAATATGAAGCAGAAAAAGCTACCATATCAAAATAAAAGAAGAAAAACAACAATTAGCTTTCCAAAAAAAGCCTCCTTTTCATGGAAAACTAGTTCTTACTACACAAGCAATATCTTCCTGAAAAACTTCTCTCTGAAGCATTCATAAACTTAAAGGTAGTATCATACATTGGTAAGAAACCAAAACAGAAATGTTCACAGATTTACATATAACTTACAGGGTATGAAGATGGTGGTGGTAGAAAACATACCGTTAAAATGTGTCTGTCAGAAATGGTGTATTTATCCAGAAATTAGTAAAACAACAACCAAAATCTGTTTGATCTTTTAAAAGATAAAAAAAAAGGAGAAAAGACTTAAGAAATACTGTGGCTGTTTTTCATTGATTTTTTCAAAAAGTGGGCAACGTATGGGACTGAAATGTTCACAGATGACTGTTACTGTATCCTCCTTAATATTTCTGCTCACGAATCTGTATTTCTTTGACAAAAACCAAAGTATGATATTACCTTTAAAGACATGAATACCAATATTGACAAATATCATGTGACAAGTTTGTTTTATACCGTTTTTTTTTTTTTTGCATTGTGAAAAGTAGATGATAGAAATTATTGCTCTCTTCCAAAAACATTACCTATGTAATTATACATTCATATATTGTATCATGCATATTTCTCAGGTATGCAACAATTTAATTTTAGGCTGTATGCTTGTTCAATCACCATTGATTAGCACTGTCATCACTCATAATGCTCGCAATATCAGTCAGTTCTATTTTGCATAAATTTGGCAGCGCTTGCAGTTGGTAGTGCAATCAAATCAAATTGCACAGTACGTTATACGCACAAGACAGGCCATTAGGAAGCACTTGGCTCTACACCTGTAGTCAGCACCTTCATATGCTTCAATCCTAGAAGCTTCAATCCTAGTAGGATTGTATGGTCAAAATGACAGAATAAAGCAAGACAAAGACATACAAGCAACAATCTACTGACCTCTTTCTTCAACTCTTCTGCTGTACGCTTCTTATTCTGCATCAAGGCAAATGGTTTATATGAGCTTCGTATATCTCTCTCCAGTGAATTGATCTGGCCAGGCTGTATGGTGGCAAGTGGGTGAAGGGTGTAAGGGAAGGATGGGATATGAGTAGAATAAACAGCCAAATTGTTATACAAAATATAGGGCAAGTTTTTGTATAGTTCAAAGCAAACCTTTACTTGAGATTACTTTTGCAAAACTGCACAACCAACAGACCAAGGCCTGTTTTGCAATATTCATACCGTAAAACGTTTCAATGGAAAAGACCTCCTGTAAATATGCACAAGTTAAATGAATTATTTTTGCATGCAACCATCATGGAAAAAAATCACAAAATTAGAACCCAAAGACCAAACTGCAATTTTCTATCAACTGCATGAAATTGAAAATTCTCATCAGTAGGCATTATGCCCAAGGAATAGACAAGCTGTTTAATTGTGCTGTATTTGATGATGCAGAAGAGACAAGAATATACTCAAGAAGGATCAATATTCTATACATACAGATTGAAGGATCCTGAATTTAGATAGCAGATTTACATCATCAAAATAAACCAAAATAACACCATGAAATCTCCATCACTAGAATAGCTGGGAATAAACCGCATTTTATTTTTTTATGTAAGGACTATTCTTTAAATATGTGCGCGTGATCTAAATAGGGATGATGTAATAATTCCTATTATTATAGGATCAATGCAATGAGCTTGGCATTGATATTTCATAGTCCCGTTTATCAGATTGGTCTATGGTTTGATGCATGTGGATTGTGTGACATCCATAGACATACAGTGTATACCGTAAATAAATCACTTTAGTGTTAACTTGCTGTGGACATTAAAGCCTGTACGGTGATACAGGGTGTTTGTACACAAACCTATAAGAAATGTGTAGTTTCACACCATGTTTGCATTACGTACATGTTTGTAATGCGTATCCCAAACAGATATATGCACAATCTATACATGGGCATTTTATTCATCTGTGCAAATAGTTTGCATCATATATAATGTGTACTGCAATTATAGAGCACATTATTTGATAACATTCTGTCTAATTCAATATGACAAATGTTGACATGCAACCTCAAGATGTCTGCACCAAAATGATATCATTCTACAATCTACATTACAAACATATTAAGAAGGTCTTTAAGGTGTACATGTACTTAGTTGATACCAAGGAAACAATTTATGCTCCACAGCTATGATGTACTATACATAATATATTATATAAAATGGAAACAGCTGATGTCTTTACAGAACAGTAGCAGTAGACAGTGTTTGTATTTTCTTACGTTTCAGGAATTAAAGCTACTATCATACTTTGGTAGCATATCGAAACATGAATCTTCACAGATTTACCTATAACTTTGGGTATAAAGATGGTGATGGAAAAAACATATCATTCAATTTTTCTGCCTGGAATGCTTTATTTATACAGAAAAAGAGTAAAACCAATGACAAAAAATTAATTTGATCTTTTAAAGATAAAAAAGTGATAAGATTTTTAAAATACTGTGGCCGTTTTTCACTGTTTTCTCATAAAGAGGGCACCATATGGGACTGAAATTTTCACAGATGACTGTTACTGTATCTTCCTTGATATTTTTGCCCATGAATCTGTATTTCTTTGACAAAAAACAATGTATTATATTACCTTTAAATCATGCAACATGCATTAATACCATGAATGATCCATTGGTGGAATAGGGAAGGGGAGATACTATTGTGTCCCAGCCCCCTTGGTGAGTAGCTTGAGGTGGTTAACATGGTTAACCCCAAATTGGCCCCAAAAACAGAACATCTACAGATAAATAATGCTGCTGTTTTGAAGTATTAGCTCCTGGTACCGTGTGCTCCTTAAATCTGATGATAAGATGCAATATTTCCCCGGTATTCCCTTTCATCTCACTGTCTTTGTCTCTCCCTTTGATACTGTCATTGTTATTGTGTTGATGAATCAATGTTCAGTCAGCATTGTTTATACATCAGCAATCACATCACCGTGTGATCCACTGGCCAAGGAAACAGATTTCCTCTTTTTCGGAACCTTTACACTGAGTACCGGGTAAATAGAATCTTAAGTCTTCAATGTGCATCCATGCATGTGCCCTTTCACTGCAATCACAGTGACTACATATTGATGTTTATAAGCAACCTTGGCCTTCATTGAAGGGGAGTTGTAATGGATCAATCAGACAATATTACAGACAATGAACAATTCCACGGATGACGTGAACTCCTACTGGATTGTTCTCATCAAGCCCCTAGAAAAAGAGTTCAATGAAAGATCCTATGATTTGATATCTAACTCAAGCATCATTGACAATGTGGAGTAGTTGAATAGCAGATTGACAGTGGTTATATTATACATGTAATGTCATTCCTGAGTGGGTATATATAGATGCATGGATGGCCTTGCTGTGGTCCAGGTATCCTATTCAGTTCTATTTGTACAGTTAGGGACTTTGCCTACATGTAGTTGAGGGCAAGAAAATAATATCAATAATAATATTACTCTGAATAGGAACCTATTCCAACAGGAATGTGGACTTAAACAGTGAACTTGAAATTGACATAGGCCTGTGCTCATATTGAGAGCATTCTCTGTCTTCTATTAAAAAGTACATTACAAATATGTCTTTCAAAGTTACATGTAGCTGATACCTAATTCTCAATGTGGCCCAAATGTTCACTTTCAGATGCTAACCCGTCTCCCAAATTTTAGGCTAATAGCGCATAATATCACAACCAAAGATGTCCCTATGCCCATAGGTACAATGCTGCCCACAGTTTACAGTGGCTAAATGATGATGTTTGTTTGAAAAACAAAAAAAGGCAAAGGTAGGTACAAAGATACAAATATCCAATGGACTTACCGGAGGTCGGTATGTCTTCCAATATGCCTTCTCTTGACTGTCCACAACCAGGCGGTCAGCTTTCTTGCGATGTTTGGCTAATCTGTTCATAGGGAGGGTAGAGCAATGAGATCATGAAATGTACATTTGTTACAAAAGGACTGAAGAAGCCTGAGGAGAGCAATTAGGCTAGAGATGAAACAAGGATATATAGCTGAGGGCAAAACAGCACACTGTGCCAGCAATATGGATTCTACATGTAACATGCTAAGAAGAAATATATACTTTCCTTGAAAGATTTATGAATAACATTGTCATTTGTGGATCGGTTTGCGGAAACACCATGTAATTATCGTTCGTACTTTCGCACTTCTATATCGTTCGCACCTAATTGCGAGAAGTGCGAACGATATAGAAGTGTGAAAGTACGAACGATAATTACATGGTGTTTCCGCAAACCGATCCACATACCAATTGTCACCATGCAAAGCCTCAAATCTTTCTTAACATTGTCATTTTTCATCATTTCCATGGGCATACTACAATCTAAACTAATACATTTGTGACTTGTTCATTGTTTATTCTACTTTTTATCCTGGTTTGGTATGGAAGGCTTTTATGACTAATGCAGTGACATGTAATAGCTTAATCAATTCATGTACACGTAAATGTGCTAAAGCTAAGTTATTAGTGTATAAAATATAAATACCTGAGTTGCTCTTGAGCTTGCACAAACACAAAATCCCACTTGTGTCTCAGCATCCTCTGAAGCTTGTTAAATGCAGTCTGAAAAAAAATCATCAATAAACCAATGATCAGAAACACTTCTAATTGAAATGAACAGTTGGGCAGCAAGTTCTGACATACAGCTCATGTAAGGTATGCATCCAGGACAAATGTCACATAGCTGCTTATCAGCAAATAATACATCACAAATCTTCATGATAAACACAAGCCCAGCAAAGAATTTGTCTCAAGTTATATTATACATCACATCACATAAAATTCTGACAGGTAACCTGTATTTAAACCACACAATATTTTCGGTGCTAAACTGTTATGTGCAGCCTATACAGAATTGCTCAACTGCTGTTCTGTCACCTTTACCAATGTTGTACATGCCCTTTAATATTGTCTGTGTCGCCTGGTAAAACTGGTGGAGACATTCATTTTTCTTCCCGCAGACAACAACCTATTTGTACTGAAAAGAGATATATGTCTTGTTTGGTGTGAAGGACTGGTTCTCCAAGCATTCCCTGTGTGTTATCCCTATGCTTAGCAATTTGACTAGTGTTTGCCAATTGGAAATTTAAATAAAAAGTAAAAAGGGAAATATGTTATTTTTAAATTCTTCTGATTTATCAAACCATTTTCATTATATTCATGTATTTTTCATGTGCATTAAGGCAGAGAGGACTTGTGTGCTTGGTATTTTACAGCAATACTGCACTAATCTAATCATGAAGCCTATGCAATAATACTGGAATGGAATCACAAGCATCTCTTCAGGACAAAAGGACTAGAACTTATTAAAGGAAAACTGACAATGTAATGCAAGCCAATTCCAACTAATGGGAATCAAATGTTTGAAGGAGAAGGATTTCCATTATAATATCAAAGCTTCGTCCATCTTTTACTTAAGAAACCTGACTATAAGAGATGTTAACATTGCTCTATATCCCTTTCAGCATCAAATGTTATCGTTCATTGTTTACAATCTGAATCACATATTGCATTAATGAAGCAATGTTTATTGCAAAGGAAATGTTTTCCCTTTTTAAATTTTTCATGGCACCTGATGACGTCATGATGACATGAATGCAATTTTTCAATATACCACTTCCCGACTAAGACATATACTGTACCAAGTTTAAACCCAATCAGAACCATGGTTTGTTCATAATGGTAAAGTGAAATTTGCCCCTCCAAGGCGCTGTCATGAGACACATGATGATGTCATGATGACGTGTAGGAACAACATACATGTACGCCATAATGGACTTTTCAAGGACCAAGTTTGATTAAGACTGACTGTTAAAATCAGACCAAAGTGGGTGTCAGAGAACACCTGAGTACAAAGTCTATGGGATTTGGAGGAGGCAGAGGTAAAGAAGTAGAAGAAAAATTGCTCATCCCACGAGGTACATGTAGGCCTATATGTACATGTACATGTACGCAGGGATTATAATGAGCTTCCATTTGATGCCTTGAACATAAATGAAAAATCTGTCCAGAATTTATGACAGTAAATTAAAAACAAACATCAGTCAGGCTCTATTCCAACATGAAACATAAATTGTATCTGTTCTTGCATAAAAACATGAATTTAGGAGCAATTTATTCTGATTTTTTCATTCAAGGTATTAACTAACGACAGCTTTTATTGTTCACACTTCTTAACATTAGAAACATAAAAGTGCAAAAGTGCAGTACAATATTGTTCATGAAGTATCATGAAGGAAAATATTGAGTTTAACTTAAGACCTAATTTTCCCAAATCATTAAACTAAACCTGCGGAAATATCAACAAAATTCAAACAGCCAATCAACCATTAGAAGTCATCATTAGCAATGCCACATTGATTGCATGATCTCTTATGCAGTCAATTTCACAAAGATTTAACATTCATCTTTTACATGAGTTGTTCCTGTTTCTATAGTAACTAGTATTGTGATATCACACTTGGCTTAGCAATCTTAAAAGATTGATATAAGTAAGTTACAATCATAACATCAAGCCCTGAACTGATAAATGAAGTTTTTGGACAAAATAAATGAAACAGTGACAGAAAGTCATTGTAACAAGGATGCTAGTTCCTCCACTCATACATTTACAATCTTATAATGCAGAGTAGCAATGCAAAACATACACAACAGAATTGACAGACAGAGGAAATAGACTGATTCGTATGAGTTTAGATCAGGGTTGTTTGATTTAAATCACTCGATTTAAATCATTGATTTAAATCATGATTTAAATCAATGGAACAAAATCAAAAAAATCGCTCAAAAAAATCAATGATGATTTTTTTCATTATTTCTTGATTTTTTTTAACGAAAAACAGAATATCTTACTGAAAGAAGACTTGCATTAACATTTGGCCTAATTTTTCCACTATAACAGGGTGTCTTAAAACAGTTTATGTTGTGTTTTTACAATTAGTTTTCACTGTACAAAATACACATGCACATACATGTATTTTGTATGAAAAATGTGGCAGTATTCTGAAGCAAAGTATGTGTACAGCATTACTTGTAATCTATACAATGAATAGAATGTATACAGTATAATAATACATACATACGCACACATGTATGTAACCGCACAGAATTAACTTTTGTTTGTGTACATCACCACATCTTGACTTTGCACAGTAATACTGCCATTTTTAGCTCTAATACACATGCACTGAGATGCAAATGGACCACTGGTACATACAAGCCATGAAACATCTTTGAATGTGGTCTTAAACATCCCATCAGCAAGGATGCAGTAGAGTATGCCTGTAGTGACAGTCAGTAACATTTTCTGTTTTTTTGTTGCTTTGTTTTTTTGGCTACATTTTAATGACCACAATGCCCAAGCGACTAGAAGTAGCAATTTGGCAGCATTTGTGGGGGTTTTAAAGCAAAATGTTATGATAGTAAGATGTTATTATGTAAAAACAATTAAGAATTAAATTTAAATCAAAAAAATCGATTTAAATCAAAAAAATCTGATTTAAATCAAATAAATCCGATTTTTTTTTTTTTTATAAAAATCATGATTTTTATCAACCCTGGTTTAGATTATGACAATAACTGTGACTGGTCACTGGTCCAGTCAATTGGATATGTATACATATGTACAGATGTGTATTAAAGTGAGCCATAGGGAAATTTAGGAAGGCTGCATGTAATGCATATTACTATCAATATCAATATTTCTCTTATAATTTCACATCAGGTTTTCTGAAAATTTTATTTTTCGGCTGCAGAAAAAGACAAAGACTACAACCCAAATATCCTCCATTGGTTGGACACGTCTGCTGGCCAAATGCCAACTAATGAAAATGATGGAAATTCAAATACCTCTCCAGAAAGTCTGACTAGTGCTCACAAATCACAGTAATGCAGCTCAAGGTTATGACGCAGAACCAAGAAATGTGATTTAAACTGTAAACAAATATAAGATTGATTTGCACAAAAAAGGTTTCCTAGTCCTGGATCATGGATGTAGAATTCACAATAAGAAATGACTAGGAAAGTACCAAAAACACACACACCAGTAAAATGTGTGTAATGGATACATAGCAATAGCACACACATGAATAATCTTCACTGAGCCAGCAATTTTGCTCAACTCGGTAAAATAACATCATTTATGCTAATTTCAAAGTCTAACAAGTTTAACAGGTTCTAAATTGATGCAAAATAATGTCTGCGTTTGTTTGTGAAGTAAATATTAGTCCTACGCACCAAGCTTGCTCAGTGCGTCATCTTTGTATCACTGCAGACCTGATCACCACTTTGTGTACACACAAAATTGTGCACAACTTCCATGCAATTAATTGGTCTATTGTAAATATATTTGGCAGCACATGATGACTATACCTGCGTCACTATGGTGTTTGCAGTGTGTCATGTATGTCAGGTATGTAAATTAAATGCTGAAACTGCATGCAGCAAACTACTCCATCATAAACCAATCTACATGTAAATGGTCTGTGCCAACTGTATGGCCACAATCCCTAAAGAATTGGGGTCATTTATTGTCATCATGACAGATTACTACTGAATTTACACAGGATTTGTGTAATGAGAATACAGACTGCATATGGGGCATTGGGGCCATGTACATGTAATAGCACCTGCTCATATGCTTGTCAAGTGGGAGATTTTCCTAAGAAAAATTGGCAAACCAATGGTTAGATGGCCACTCATACTGTACATGACCATAAATGTATGCGCAAAAATATTGAGACACCTGTTATGCATCTAATACATATCTATCTCATGATAGTGCATGTTCAGTTTACTCACTGAATAAAGTATGACTATCACTAAATATTGGTTTTCTGTCTTGATTTCTCATGTCAGGGGTGTGAAACTGGGTGTCTCATTGGCTATTCCTAGACCTAGAACACTATTAAGACCAAATCTCATATTTCCATTCAAAATAATGGCCAGTGCAGAGACAATACCAGTCTCTCCCACCAAATCCCTCCCATATTTGTTCCCATTATGTCCATTAATTAAGTCTGGGTGCAATGCCTGGACATCTTTTTAGGTCCTCATATATGTCCAGTAGTAGGGAGAGAATCCCAATGCTTGCCCAATTGAGCTTTCGATGTTCAAGTCTGGGCTGGGCATAATAAAAAAAATCGGAAAAAATGAAAAAATTAAATAATATTATTTTATATTATAATAAAAGGATAATGACTGATCAAACAACGAATCAGCAAACGACGGAGCAGATGGCTAGACCAATTATTGCAAAGGGGTTTAGCCATTGGACAAAAGATAACTTAAAACATTTTGTTGAAGAAACCAAAATTCCAATAGAAGATCCAGAAACGGATTTTACTAAAAGTGAATATATTAATGCTATTACACGCAGACAACCAACCCCGCGTGGGTATAAAAGATGGGATTATTTAAAATTAAAAAATTATGTTCAAGATAATAATATTAGGTTAGATTTATCTAAAAAGCTCGATCACACTAGACGTGAATATATCAAAGCAATTAAAACGTTTACAAATCAATTTAAAAATTTAATAAAGAAAGATAATCAAGAACTTAGAGAATTAGCTAGAAAATATAACCTCAATGTTGTTCCAACGGGTCAAAGAGGACAAGTAATAAAACGAGATTATATCAAAACGATTAAAGAAAATTTATCATCGGAGGAAATTCGTGAAGCGACAAACTGGAGAGAAGTGAGATCTTTTCGTGGTAATCTTATAAATTTAGAAATAATTCTTCAAAGACAATATTCCGATCTAAATACATTTTTTAAACATCAGCATAAAAATATGATTAAAGAAGTAACAAAGATCTTTAGAAAAAAAGGTCAATTTAAGCTTGAATTTAGGATAAAACTCGAATATATAAAAGTTGAAGTTTTGGATGAAACATTACATGATTTTACTTTTCGAACCGAACAACATATTATTTTAAGGGAAGATGAAATAAATGAAAAGGTTAATAGCATTTTGTTCGAGCTAATAAATGTAGTGGAATCAAAAGATTTTGGACCCTCGGGTTTAACTTTAAATAAAATATTAGCGTTTTATATGAACTTTATTAAATATACCAATGTTTCTGGTAGTTCATATATTGAACTTACGCCATTTATTAAACATAAAAAGGCTGTTGTTAGCGTACAAAATGACGACGATAAATGCATTAGATGGGCTATCAGATCTGCGTTAGGGTTATACAAGGATGAAATCAAAGAAAAGAAAAAAAATAACCCGAAATACAGAATTCACGATGAAAGAGTCAGTACTTATAAGTTAAATGATGGGTTAGACTTTACCGGTATAGATTTTCCAACACCCTTAAAGCAGATTTCTAAAATAGAAAAACAAAATAATTTAAATATTAACGTGTTTGGGTTAGATTGTAATGATAAAAAAGAAGAATTTCCTTATCCATTACATATCTCTAAAGAAACAAACGACATTCACATAAATCTATTATTATTTACTAGAGAGGTAGAAGAAGAAGGAGAAAAAATAATAAAAAGTCACTATGGTTGGATTAAGAATTTTTCGGCCCTATTCAGCAATGGTACATGTAAAGATGGGCATAAATTATATTTTTGTTACAGATGTCTATCACATTTTTATACACCGCAAAAATTAAAAATTCACGATGAAATATGTCAAGGATTAACCGTTCATCCTTCAAGAGTCATCCTTCCAGAAGAAGATAAAAATATTTTAAAATTTAAAAACTTTAAAAATTTTCAAGATGCACCGTTTGTGATTTACGCGGATTTTGAATGTATTTTAGAAAAATACAATGTAGAAAAGATGAAAAAAACTCAAAAGTTGAGCGTTCATAAACCCAGCGGTTATTCTTATGTTGTGGTAAGATTTGATGGAAAACTAATGAAGCAAAAAACCTATAGAGGGTGTAACGCTAGCGAGCATTTAATTAATTCATTGTTAAAAGAACAACGTAAAATTAAACAAATATTTAATAATCCTATACCGATTGAAGAGATCGACGAATCATTAATGATGAGTAACGAGTGTTGGATTTGTGAAAAGGAAATATATCAAACTAGCGTTTTATATTGTAATTGTGAGATACCTCGTGAACCCAAAACCAAATCCGAAAAAGAAGAAAACGCGGTCACAAACAGTAAAGGTTATACAGATTTTTTGTGTTTAGAATGCGGTAAAAAAATTAATAAATTTAGAAAAGTTAGAGATCACTGCCACATCACGGGTAAATTTAGAGGAGTTGCACATGCACATTGTAACCTAAAACTTAAAATAACAAATCGAACACAAATACCGGTTATTTTTCACAATTTTAAAAATTACGACGGTCATTTGATCATGCAGGGGGTAAGCGCTTGCGTCGAAACGTTAAATAATAAAATAAAAAAACGTAAAACGTGTATAGAAAAAATCAAAACGCGTATAGAAAAAATCGAAGCGTATAAAGAAAAACTCGAAACGCAAGAAATAAAACTCCGCAAAAAAATTAGATACATAAAAGAAAAACGTGAAATTTTTAACGAGTTTCGTCGAAATATAAGAAAAGGTGATAATTCAAAAATAAAAACGTTTGAAGAAAAATACGGAATTACATTCGATAAGAAACTTAATATAAAAATTAACCAAAAAGCAAACAAAAGCGAACGTTGTAATAGAGAAAAAATAAAACTAATTAATCAAAAACTAAAAATAATCGATGAAAAAATAAATGTTAAAATCGATAAACTAAAAGAGGTTTTAAGTATATTAAATTATTACCAAAAGGAAAAAAACGTATTCGATAATATATTTTGTATTCCTCAAAACTCGGAAAAATACATAAGTATTAGTATAGGTCAACTCCGTTTTATAGATTCGTTAAATTTTATGAACTCTTCCTTAGAAAAATTAGTCGCTGCTTGCCCTAAAGACGCATTTCATTTATTTAGAAAACATTTTAAAGATTATAATACGGATGATGTTGATCTTTTATTAAAAAAGGGGTGTTATCCATACGAATATATGGATTCCTTTGATAGATTTAAAGAAACTCAATTACCACCCATTGAAAAGTTTTATAGTAAGATAAAACTCAAAGGTATTACGCGAGAAGAATATACTCACGCGGAGTTGGTTTGGAAAACTTTCAACTGTAAAACTCTAGGTGATTATCACGACTTATACGTGACCACGGATACGTTATTACTCGCCGATGTGTTTCAAAACTTCAGAACCACTTGTAAGAAAACATATCGTTTAGATCCAGCGAAATATCTCACGGCACCGGGATTGTCTTGGGATGCCTTGTTGCTGCATTCTAAAATAGAATTAGAACTTTTAACCGATATCGAACAATATTTATTTTTTGAAAAAGGTAAAAGAGGTGGTTATTCTAGCGTGGGTAGTTGTAGGCATCACAAAGCCAACAATAAATATTTAAAAGATTACGATCCTGAAAAAGAATCTTCTTATTTACTTTATTTAGATGCGAACAATTTATACGGTTGGGCAATGAGTCAATCGTTACCCTACGCCGATTTTAAATGGTTAACCGATTACCAAGTCGCTAACTTTACGGTCGATCATATTTTAGGTTTAGCCGATGACAACGACTACGGATTTATGTTGGAAGTAGATCTAGACTATCCTAAAGAGCTTCACGACTTACACAACGACTTACCCTTAGCCCCAGAGAACATAACCGTATCGGCTGAATGGTTGAGCCCTTATCAAAAAGAATTGTTATCTAGCGGAGAAAAAGCTTCGCGAGATGACAGACTCATCGCTCATTTAGGACCTCGTAAAAAATATGTCATTCATTATAAAACGTTAAAACTGTATTTACAACTAGGATTAAAACTCACACGCGTACATCGTGTTTTACGATTTAAGCAAAAACCGTGGATGCGGTCTTACATCGATAAAAATACACAACTCAGAAAAATAGCCAAATCAGATTTTGAAAAAGATTTTTTTAAACTCATGAACAATTCCGTTTTTGGTAAAACAATGGAAAATGTTCGAAATAGAATAGATGGAAATATTATTATAGACGATGATAGCGATTTATCGATAAAAAAAATATTAAAACTAGCATCCAAATCTAATTATAAAACATCAACTAAATTTACAGATTCTAATATAGGTTTCTTTGAAAGGTACAAAGAAAAAACGTATTTAAATAAACCCATCTATTGTGGAGTGAGTATATTAGATTTAAGCAAATCTTTTATGTACGACTTTTATTACAATCACTTGAAGAAAAAATATAACGATAACATAAATCTCATGTATACCGATACCGATAGTTTATTATTGATCGTTAAAACCGACGATGTTTACGAGGATATTAAACGAGACTCAGAACTTTACGATCTATCTAATTATTCACCCACTCACCCTTTATTTGACCCTAAAAACAAAAAAGTAATTGGAAAAATGAAAGATGAATACGGTGGCCAAGTAGTAAAACAAGCCATTTGTTTAAGATCAAAAATGTATGTGATCTTAATACAAGATGATAAAGAGGTTAAAAAAATTAAAGGTATAACAAAAACCGTGACTGAAAAAAATATTAACTTTAAAAAATTTTATAATTGTTTAAAAAATAAAAAATCTCAAGAACATCAAATGAATATAATTCAATCTAACAAACATCAAATTTATACGCAAGTGAAAACCAAAACTTCATTGAGTCCTTATGATGGAAAAAGATATATTTTATCCGATGGAATCAATACTTTAGCATTTGGCAATAAAAAAATTAAATATCAAGATTCTGGCAATTCGGTGTCATCTGGAACGATTTGAAGTTCTTCTTTCACAAACGATCGTTTGGGTCCGTCTTTTAAGTAATAAAGCGTAGGACCTGTAGTAACTTTTTTACCACTCATGATTTTAAATTGACTCGTTCTTTTTTTAATTTGATACATGTTAACGCTCCATATGGGATCGGTAGCCCTCCTCACCGTACCTCCTTCTTGTTCCCCCGGTTGATATAAATAACGAACTAAAACATTAGTCGAAAGATCACTAACGTTTGTTTTTTGTGGTGATGAGGGTAATTGTTTAACCCGTTTTAACTTGATCGCTTGCGTAGGAGTGATTTTTTTATCTTTTGAATCTCGAATCAATCGTGTTGTTTCTTCATTGAGGGATTTTATAACCTGGGGCAACCTCACCACCCATTCGACGTTTCTCGCCTGCGGATCAAGCATTTCTTGCACGTATTGATGACCGAATAATCTTTCGGCTAAGGTTCGGTTAAATCTTTCGACCACTCCTTGCGATCGATGCACACCCGGCACACCTACACTGATCTCTACGCCATGAGACTGAAACAACTTTTTAAAATCTCCTTTAAATTCTGTTCCAGCATCGATTTGTGCTAATTTAGGCCACGTTAAAGACGAACGCTTGTAAATTTTAATAATCGCGTCTTTCACTTGACCGGCAACTTTAGAAGTTATGGGTTCAGCCTCTTTATACCGACTCGCCACGTCTATGACCGTCAACGCGTATTTAAACGTTTTTTGTTTAACTAGATCCCAGGGTAAGTATAATATATCTAACTGATGTACATAATTTGGTTCTAACCAATCACTCGACATTGCCGTCGGCCTGGGTACATATGAGGGAGGTGGTAAATAAATTTGCCAAACGGCTTGTTTTTTTAACCAAGATCTAACTTTTTGTTTATCAACCCCCGTTTTTTTATGCAAATGCGTGACAGCACCCTCACCTTTCCAATAACCTTTAGGACTGTAAAACAAACCTGAAAGCTGTTCTCTTTGTTTTTTATTTAACTCACTCATTTTTATTTTATACATATCTATAAATGAAGAATCCCACTGCGGCTGTACCACCTAATACCCACACGAGTTCTCTAATTTGTTGATCATCACTCGGAGTATAAAAGTCACTAAGTTTTGGTTTAGGTGGTAATTCTAAATCGTAATTTTCACCCGTTATTTCGCTGTACACTCTAAGCGCTTCGTTTACGTTACTAAACGTTCTTTCTGATAATTTTTGTTGTACCATACGTTTATTCAAATAATCGAGATATTTAACGCGTTGTTGTTCCCAATCTTCTTTGGCTCGCGCTAATTTTTCTAATGCTAAGTCGTGTCTTTTTCGTTCTTTGTCAATTTGTTGTTTTGATAAACTACTAAATAAAAAGTTACTACCGGTAAACGCTAACGCATTTACTACTGCCCCGCCAACCATCATTGCTATTCCTGCCATCTTTTTATTTATACTAATTTAAAAACCTTATATATTAAAAACACACTATTTTGAACTATGAATCATTACGGTAAAAAACTAAACCCAATGAGGCGTCTTAAAATCCCTAAAGCCATTAAAGGCGAACGAAGAGAAGTGTCAATCACTCATAATCCAAGCACGATTGCGGCTGGTCAAAAACTCATCGTTAAGTTTCCGCAATTAGGACCCGACGATGTTATCGTACCCGGTACTTCTAAACTCGCTTTTAAACTCGAGTTAGATGGAGGGTCAGATGGTGATCGAACGGTGTTTAACAACTTATGTCGTAACTTAATACGCGAAATCAATGTTAGGCTTCAAGGTAACACAATCGTGAGTTATCGCGATGCGGATGTCTTTCACAATTTTAAAGATAACTGGCTGCACCCCTACATTACACGAAATATGGCTTATGTAGGCCTTGAAAAAGAAAACGTCACAAAATTAAGATTAGGCGCGGCAGATGCTAATGCTGAAACTAATAGCGGAAAAGATAAAGCTATCTCCGACGCGTTTGGTAATCGATATTGTATTCCTTTAGATATTGAGCTTTTAACGGCACATCATCCTTTTTATCCTAGCAGTCTAAAGCAACCCCTAACGTATGAATTAACATTTAACGATCACGATAAAGTCGTTAATAGCTCGGATACAAGTGCCCAATATTCAATTTCAGATTTAACGCTTGAATACGAAGTCGTCACTAACCGAGATTTGACACAAGAGCTAAAAAACAAACGAATGAAATACTATCTTTTTGATCACGTACATAATTTAGAAACAAGATCGATCAACAAATCAGATACCTTATGGAACGTTATGATTAATCAACCGATTAAAAGTCTCAAAGGCGTTTTAATCTTATTTAGAGACCCAACGGTAAAAAACCCTCAAAGATTTTACAACCCCCACATTAGCAAAACCAGCATTACGGTTGAAGGAAAACCCAATCAACTTTTTTCACAAGGTATGTTTGAGTATCAGCACTGGCAAGAAGTTAATAAATTTTTTGGTGATAGCGATACCGAAAATGGTCAATCGATTGTAAAAGATTTAAATTTAGTGGGCTTAGAAATGGGTGACTACTATAAAGATAAATACGGTCTGTGGTTAGATTTTCGCTCAACTGATGATAATAGTGCTCACGGAAGTGGAAGACGTTTAAACGACGGAGGAGGAATTCAGATTCAGATGACTCGAGAGGCTGAAACAGCGGGAGATTTAACGATGTTTGTATTTTTAGTCATGGATGCGCAATTAACCATTGAGGATGGAAATTTTAAGAATTTAGTTTTTTAAAAGCTTATTAAAATAAATGGAATCTTGTCATTGTGCTTTAATTGTAGGAAAAACAAACTCGGGAAAGACTAAATGGATTTTAGATTTATTGGAAACCGAATATCGTGATAAATTTGAATCGATCGTGGTCATTTGCCCGACCTTATTTAAAAATAAAACTTATTTATCGAGGCTTTGGATATCAATGGATGAAAATGTATATTTGTGTGATTTAGACTTTGAAAAAATAACTTTAAATGAAGCCCTAGATTTGTATCAAAATATTTTAGATGGAATAAAAACATTATTTATCATAGATGATTGTTCGAGTCAGCAGGAAATAAAATATCGAAAAAAAACATGTGCGTTGAGCAAAATCGCTTTTTCTGGGAGGCATTATAACCATAGCTGTTGGTTATTAACACAAAAGTATAATTCGGTTTTAAAAGACTATCGTGAGAATACAAGTTGGGTTGCGATGTTTTATACAAAAGATAAAACGAGTTTTGATATTGCATTAGATGAAAATGATGTTGTGTGTGATCAAAAAAGAGACGTAATTAAAAAACATTTGTGTGATAAAAAATATAGTAAATTGGTTATTAGCACAGAACCTCCAGTTTCATATCAAGTTTTTGATTAACAACCTAATTTTTGTTATCATTTGTTGTATTTTGTTAAAAATTTGCTAATAACTACCTATCAAGTTATTTATAGCAATTTTTAATTTTGTTATAAATAAAAAACACCAATGCTATAATACGTTGATGTTATTATTAAGTTTGTTATCATTTGTTGTATTTTGTTAAAAATTTGCTAATAACTACCTTTCAAGTTATTTATAGCAATTATTAAGTTTGTTATAAATAAAAAACACTAATGCTACAATACGTTGATGTTATTATTAAGTTTGTTATCACTTTAAACTTAAGCTACTTATGTTATAATTTATTTTGCTTTAACAAAATTTATAAGTTGCTATATAGTAAAATGAACGACTTGACAACAATTATAAATAGCGATGTAAATACACCTTCAACAACAAACGACAGTAGTTATAAAGATCGACTTTGTGGAATAGTTGCAGCAGGTGATTCAAAAAAATATTTTGGCAAAGAATACACCATCAAAGACATAGAAGCACTAACACCTGCAGATCAAGAAAAATTATTTAACCGGTATCAAGTTAAATTCGGTAAAGAAGTGGTAGCTACAGTGGGTAACTCAATTTTGAGTTTGTATGCACGAGCTATAGGTTTAGCAACTCCGGCTGATATTTTAGGAATTAGAATTAGCTTAAATTCTGAGGAAAATTTAACCAATGATTTAAATAACGATCCTATCATTAGTAATAGCTTAGCTTATGCACTTAGCGAGGTTTGTTACAAATATGGTGTCTATCTATCACCTTTGATAGCAACACTTATTACCACAAAACATTTAAACTTTAACAAATCCACAACAAATAAAAATACTTATATAATAAATAATTCAAATGACAACTATGCATCAGGAGAAGGAGCAAGCTTTACCAACAGCACCCCCAACAACAGCACCAGCAGCACCAACACCGATACCAACAACCCCAGTGACCCAAGTAACTAAAAAACAAACCGTAAAACCTAAAAACGCTAAACGCGTTGAACAAGGTAAACGCCTAGCAGAACATAATAAAAAAATGAAAGAGCAATTAGCTAAAATGAAAACAGAAGAGACAGAGTCGGAGATTATTCAAAATACCCCTGATTCGAGATTACTTTATGTTGGCGGTTTAATTTTAGTAGGCGGTATAGGTTTTTTATTGTATAAATCATCAAACAAATCACCAGAAAACTCTAAACCTATTCAAATAACAAAACCAAGTCTACCACAGAGTCAACCCGAAGAACTTTTAATGGATTGATTTTTTAAATGTTTATATATTAAAAATGGATGAAACAACCGTAAATGATATTGCCGCCGCAGTTTATATTTGTGTTTTAATAGCAGCAGTCACCATTGGCTTTCCCTTTTATCAATCTTTAAAAAAGGGGAACTAATTTAAATTTTAAAAACTTATATAGTAAGAATGGCAAATACAAATATTGATATAAACGGAATAGCAAACACAGTTTATCATGGTGCAGTGTTAAGCCTTTTAACCATGGGATACTCGATGGTAAGTAAAAAATTACTCAAAATTAAATCGCCGGATTTAGATAGGCTTAGCGTAGAAGATGCGGCTAAACTAACCGCATTAGTCGGAGGTTCTTTAGCAACGCAACAGTGGCTGGTCACACAGGGAATCTTACCGGGTAGTATTATAAATAAACCTACAGTTTAAAATGTGTATATAATAAATAATTAAAGATGGATGATTTTGATTATCAAGAGACTGATCCCCTGTTAAATGAAACAGAAGATAGAGACGATCAACAATTTAACAACCCCGTTTATGATAATACCGAACTCGATTCTGAAGAAAATCAAGCTCGATTAAATAATTTACGAGGTGGTGGTACACAAGAACAACAAGAAGAATCAAGTGCTCTTCGTAATGGTGAAAATGTTGATTACTCGTTTCAACTTCAAAATCACTACATTGATAATTTTTATGCTAGCATAAGAAGTGAAGGTTATCAAACTTCCGATTCAATTAAATGGGAAAACTTTAGATTTGAAAAGGATGGAATATATTACAAAAAAGATGGAATTAAAATAAAATTAACGTTTGATAATGATCCTAAACAATTTGCTTCTGTGAATACAATATATTCTAGAACAAAAGATAAAGGAATTAAACATAGATCTCTTTTTATGCGAGACGATTTAAAAATTGTTGATTTTAAAACATCAAAACGCAGCAAAGAAGCAAGCACAGCGCTTCAACAAGCAAGTACATCTTTAACTCATATTCAAAGTGAAAACATATCCTTACAAGATTTATCACAAGCAGCTGATCAAACGAGTAATGTTATAGAAGAACTCGAACAAGAAACCAATATTGATGAACAAAGCGAATTTAATATCAGAGAGCTACGCGGTTTAGACAAAACATTACAATCGATTAAAGGAAATTTATTATTGGAACAAACAAAGCTAACTGAGTTAAATGAGAGAAAAGAAAGAGTTAAAAAAGAATTAGACGAAGCAAAAAAAGCAGAAGATGAAGAACAAATAGGATCACTCACAGAAGAGTTAGAAAATATAAACATTGAAATACGAGAAAGGTCTAATAATATCATTAGAGAATCAGATAAAATAAAATCTCAAATCAATCGCGTCAAAGAAACAATTAATATAATGTTAGACAGCGATGTAACGCTTAGAGAAAAAATTAAATTTTTATTTAAAGAGCAAGGTGTCACGATCGCGAGTATTTTAGCAGCAATTTCTATGGCCATCAGCACACTGGTAAGCTCGGTGGTAGCAGCCGTTAGAGGCGTAGGTATCCCAACCCCAGAACCACCCGCGCCTAAACCTGAGCCACCATCAGGAGGTGGCATCAAAGAGTGGGTACACAAGCACTTGGAAAACTTAGCAAACGCTTTGAAAAAATTAGGGTTAGCCGCATTAGGTGCGCTGCCGGGGGTCATTGGTAGCGTCATAAGTTGGTTACTAAATGTTTTAAGTAAATCAGTTGGCTGGCTAGCAGAACACGTGTGGGCTTTATTTATAGGTGCAGGTGCTTTAATTATTGCTTATATTAAAAATAATTGGTAGTTTTGTTTTTTAACAAAATAATTAAAAAAAAAATAACCCCCAAGCTCTTTTGAGCTTGGGGGTATTTTTTTTGGTTTAAATATTTATATTTTTCTAAGTCAAAATTTTGTAGACTAAAACTCCTATCGCAATGATTGCAACTGTTCCTATCGTTAAAGATAATTTTTCATCTTGATGAATGTCTAAAGATGCTTTAGGATTTGACTCTGAGGTTTTAGGTATAGGTGATAAACGTGGTGTAGGTTCTTCTGTTGGTTCTTGAGTGGGTTTGGGTTCAAGGGTTGGCTGAGGATCAAAGTCATCAACTTGTATCGGAGCGTTTAAGGTTGGTTGAAATCCCGGTTTAGCGGTTAAAGGTGCAATTTGCAAGTTATTATTGTAACCATCGTGTATGCCTACCCTTAAATCCATATCTGATGGAATGAGGTATAGCCCGGGTCTTACGACAAAGTTGAGTGGAGTTTTAGCATACTGCAGTGAATCTTGAAATTGATTGATACTCTGCTCTAAATCTGGTTCGCTATTAATAAGACTTTCTACGATGGTAACAAACTGATGCTGCGCATCTAAACCGGTTCCCGGGGTTAATGCACTGGTTTTTGTTTGTGCTTGTGCACCTAAAAGCGCGTACACGTAAGCCCTAATCGATTCGTTAATTTTTGTAATTCCAACATCGGTAAAAGAACTCGTCTTTGAAATAAAGTCTGTCCAAGCACCTAAAACATTATTGGATTGTTCAAGGTAAGTGACCGTATAGGTACTCGCGTGACCCGATCCTTTTGGTGGATCCATTAAACCAAAGCCCATAAAAGTTGAGCCTGCATACGTACCGTAGTTTACACCCAAGTCGTGGGGGTCATAGTTTTTTCCCGGCACTGGAACCGATCCCGAATTGTAGTAAAAAGCAGTACCCAAGCCATTTGAGGTCGTATCTCTCGTTTGTTTAAAAGACTTGCTTCGATCGATTCCAAATACACGGCACGTGTCCGTAAAAGCTCTCGTATCATAACGGTTATTTAACGCGTTAAATACATCATCACCAGGTATAGGTGCTACCAAATTATAAAATATTTTTCGTATAGTATAATACACGTGAAAATGAAACAGCGATGAAATATATTGGTTTTTATTGTGGAGGAGGTCAAGACCTACTCCACACGCGGTCGTGGCACAATAAATCGCAAAGTTGAATTGGTTTTGATAAAAGGACAAAGGGTTAGTTTGCCATCGTTCGATTGCTTCGTCCGTTTTAACGCGTGGTAATTTATACGCGGTTGACATATCTTTAAATTGTACAAAAAAAGTATGATTTTTATTGACGATAATAGCTAAAGCGCCTAAAGAGTTTCCCATTTATAATATAAGTCTTTTTATAATAAAAGTAGAGTAAGAATGAGCGGAATACAACACACATTTTATTTGACAAAAAACGAACAAACGTTTAAATTGCAAGAGGTGATTGATAATTTAGATGGCTCAAAACAAATTCGCGTTAAAAATCTCGTGTTTACGGTAGGCTATTTTAACATAACTAAATCCAGTGAGATTACTTGGGAAAAGGAGATAGATGGGCAACCCGCTTATACTAACGGTAGGTCTAGAGACAATAGACAAACTGATAAAAGCTCACAACTACAGACAAAGCCATTAGAACTGACCCCTGAGATAATGAATCAATTTCGTTTATCGATGACAACCGAAGAAATTCAACAAAGCAGAGAAGAAGTCATAGCACGCATTATTACACAGATGTTTGACGGATATGATACTGGAATTCTTAACGAAGTGGAAATAAAAATACAAGAAGAAATACAGGTCCTCAGACAACGAAAACAAACCCTAGAATTAGCCAGGGATAGACTTGATGATGAATTACAAAATTATGTTAACTATGTAAAACATTTATTAAATAAAAGAATAGACTATATCATAGAAGGCCAAGTATTAGCCACAAATTTACTTCGATATGGATACAACAATGACAATCAAGAAAAAACAGAAAATATGCGTTTACCACAAATTAAAAACAGCCTCGTTGTTTTAGGACATAAAGAGCCAATCGTAAATGCGCTACATCCGGTGAGTGAGGTTACGGCTTTGCCCGAGGGCAAATCAGGAAGCATCATTATTTTACCTGGATTTTATGGTATCGATTGGTTCGAGTCATTGATAAACGCGATACCGGGTGTGAGCTTTAAAGTCTATAGAGAAAGTAAAACGGTGACCTTAAGGGTCACTGATATAAACCTTAATCTACGTTTAAATCGAGAAGTTTCTAATTTGCTCAATTTACCCAAAGGAAGGTTAATCCCAAATGTCATTTATAAGGGTGATTACGATATTAACCCATTTAACATTACGTTTATTCATTGCGAGCAGTTAAACACGAGTGATAATTTTTACAACGGGTTTCCTTCAAATATGTTATCATTTTATCACACAAGCCAAACAAACCAAACTCACGTTGGGAAAACATTAAAAAACGGTAAAATTAATAAACTTGCCTTTTCAATTAAAAACGAAGAAGGAAAAATCATCAATAACAAAGGCGCGGGGATTTTAATCGAATGTGAAATAATTTAAAAACGCTTATATATTAAAAATATGGCAACCGTAAATGTAAATGAAATAAAACCTTTATATCCTGATCTAAACTTAAACAGCGGTGATGATATTAAAGACGAAACTAAAATTTATCGACTTCAAAAAATTGAAGATATTAAATCTCAAATCTGTAAAGAAAGAAACTCGCGCGAGGTTTCTTTTAAAAAGTTAAAAAGGTGGATCTCTGCGATTCAATATGTAGAGCACGGGGTTGAAGTACTGGGGGTCACTGCAGCCGCGATAGGGATCCCCGCATTAATGGGTGTTATTAGTGCCCCAATTGGCTTAGTCTTAGAGGGTACTAGCATAGGTGCCTTTGGATTTTACGCGGTACTTAAATACGCAAGCAAAAAATTAGCGGTAAAGAGTAAAAAACACGATCAGATTAAAATTTTAGCAGATGCAAAGTTAAACACGATAGATGAATACGTGTCAAAGGCCATCGAAGATGGTGATATTTCTCACGAAGAATTTATATTAATTACGTCAGAACTTAAAAAATTTAACGACTTGAAAGAAAAAATAAGATTAAAAACTTCTACAAAGTTAGAAGAAGCTAAACATTTAAATAAAGTTGAATTTGAACGACAAGTTGAAAAAAAGGCTAAAGCGATGGCGAGTGATTTACTCGCCAAAGAAAAAAAAGAGCTTATGAAAAAACTTGGAAATTAAGTTTAAGTTTGACAAAGTCGTTTAAAAACGACGAGAGTAAACCTCCGAGTTATAAAGAAAGTCAAGTGAGAGTTACCCCTACAGCTCCTCCTCTTTAAAAGTTTCGTTGTATCTTTTTAACGCTTGATTAAAATATTTTAATTCTACTTGAAATAACTTTTGTACTGTTTCTTGGGTTACGTTAGAAACATTTTTTAGATAACATACAGCCATTAACGACCTGAGTGGATGACCCCTAGATATTTTTCCCTTTAATATTTGTTTTAATTTAAACTCGACGAGTTTAAGGTCACACATTTGGTATTGAATGTTAAATTTATCAAAGACTTTTTTTACTATAGAAGCCTTTGTTTTTTTATAGAAAAATCTCTGATTATACTTTCCATTAATATTTTCCGTAGAATAATCCATGAGACTATAACCTATAATTAATCCACACTTGTCACAATAATACTCGTCTTTGTCTTCATCAATCATGATGTTGTGAGTGCACATACCTATCTCATCCATTTATATTAAAAAAAAATTAATTAATTATTATTTTTTTTTTTTTTACTGAATCATTTTTTTTTTCACCCAATACTTTACTCAGAATGCGTGGGCGTTTTTATAAAGAGTGTAAAGGGGCCGGGGTCTATGCCTTAAACTCATCAAAGAGGGCCAACAACACTGTTGACCCCCTTTTTTGGGGTACCGGGTTCAAAGTTTAAAGGTTTTTTTTTCATGTTTTTTTATGTCAGGATATTGTTTTTTATGTTTCTTATTAAATATCACCCCAAATATTCAACGAGAAACATTTTCTTTCTTTTTCTATTTTTTTTCATGTTTTTTTATGTCAGGATATTGTTTTTTATGTTTCTTATTAAATACCCACATCAAATATTCAACGAGAAACATTTTTTCTTTTTCTATTTTTTATTCATATTTTTTGTTATGTTAATTTCAATTTTACAGACCGTGCGTCGAACCCGGTACCCCATGGTTGCAAACCGCCGAGCTTATCCACTGAGCTATCCCCCAGCCCCGACTGAAAATGGTTTTTTAATTTGATATATATTATACTCGAAATGGTGCAATAACAACGATGACGACACAAAGGACGAGTCTATTTTTTGAGGGGTGTTTGACTGTGATTGTGACGGTTTACACAGGTTCAGTCATGTGTTATATTTCAATAACAAACCCGAGCGCTTTTAGGAATTTAACCTTTGTGTCAGCAGATGACTAAGCGTTTTACACTACGTTCAGTCATGAATGAAATTTGAATAACAAAAACCCTGTTTACGCTGGGGACAACCACGCGTGACATTGAATGGCTGTTTTTTTCAAGCGAGTGTTGTGTATACACTTAAGGTAAATAACCTTTAGTGCATTGTCAAGTGCATATGAGTAGTGTACATGCATACGACGTAAAAAAAAAGCCACATCCTAATTTGGATGTGGCTTAATTTAGTGTGTAAATAAAAATGATAATTTTTTTGTTATTTTTTTTGGCTTTCTTTTTTATATTCTAGATTTAGTCATCAATATCTTCAATATCAAACATGACATTAGTGGGGATTTGTATACTTTCATATTGCCTAATAAAAGCTTGTTCTAATTTAAATCTGATACTTGCACCAAATCCACTATTTCCATGAGAACCAAAAAATATATCATTACAGATGAGAACAGGTGTAACTTTACATGATTTATTCATATATTCATCGATGTTATCAATCTTTTTCTTTTTAGAATCAAACAATTTTGTATATTGTTTTAATTGATTTCCTTTTCCATATGATTTAAGTTTAATATACATTTTTTTGTTTTTATCATCATAAATTGGTTTAACACTTTGTTTTCCCATGTTTATATACATAGTTCTGGTTATTTTTGGTATATTTTTATCTTTATCAGATTCAATATATTTAGTTACTGTACATCTCATTTTATCAAAGTATTTAACAATTTCATCACAATCATTTTGTAAATTATATACAATTTGATAGCCAGTTGTGTTGTCTGGATTTTTTTCTTCACCAAAAGTATTAATTGTATTTATTCCAAAACAAAAATTTGTTGGTAACATAAAAATTAAATTACATTCTTTATCATCATGTTTATAAGTAATTTTTGATTTAGCACATTCTACTACTTCTTGTGAAGTTTTAATCGCTGGATTTATTATTAAATTTTTCTCATTAAACAACCCATAATGATTATATTCACTTTTATCTGCGTTTTTATATAGATCATGTTTTTCAGTTACAAAGTATGTATGTTTTATTGTTTTGTTTTGTTCCATCTTATTTATAATAATATAAAATAATATTATTTAATTTTCTCATTTTTTTCTGATTTTTTTTATTATGTCCAGCCCAGACTTGAACATCGAAAGCTCAATTGGGCAAGCATTGGGATTCTCTCCCTACTCCAGTCTAGACATTGTTCTCCATTTTTCTGCATCCACAAAAAACTCACATCACAGAGGTAATAACCTTAATGCAATTACTGCTTCCCACTTACAATAAGTGTGTTACTTGTTTTACCATCTGATTACATGTACTTCTACAAATCCCTAGAGGGATCATGTATACGCATTATCTAGATGATGCGCTCAGTGACTATTCTTCCTCACTTAAAAAGGATGATTTCAGACGATCTCCAATTTAAGAAGGGACGGGGTCTCAAGTCTTATAATCAAGCCTTGTAACAAACAATCCTGAAGATTCATCATCTGTACACTCCTCTTGTCAGTACGACAGCATAACCTAATCAAAGAGTGCATGCAAATCATTCATCTCTGTCATCCTGTGGGAACCTACATACATATGGCTCCATCTTGGTCTCTAAGCAACAGTCACCTTGGCAACTGCATGCGGTATATTACGGTAATCTACTGGAGCCAAGCACGTTGTAGAACAGAAAATAGCAACTTCCTTTATTTTTATTTTTGATGCCCAAGGGTGTGAACAAACACTACTCAGAGAATTTGTTTTCATCAATTTAGCTGGAAAGGGGGGGATGCTGACAGTGACAAAAGTGGACACCGTGACAAACATGATAGACCTTTGTGTAGATTGTGTACATATCAGGGTACAAAATTATGCACTGCTGGGCAAACACAACATGCAATGTATTCACCAAATGTGAGTTCAGGTTGCATTGTGTATGTCAACATGTACAACAGGTAACATGTACATATTGCCAATAAATTCAGAAAGGTGGGAAATTAAAGATAATTTGACTGAACAGCGACCTGTGGATCAACCACGGTGCATAATACATGTGTACTAGTCATCTACATTCTGATCTTATGGGGTAACCTCTACTGCAATAACTCCAAGTAACAGTTGTTACAATGTAGACTCTACGGTCTTATTGATATCACGGTGTTTGTTAATTCATATTGAAAATATTCAAAATATTGGGAATTATTTTGGTATTTGGATGCTGCCACAGACTTTCTATGCATGGCAAGGTTTTTGCGATGTCAATAACATATGAATTACTGCAAAATTTGTAGCTCGTTGCGATGTCAAAAGTAGACTTTTTACCGGAAAATCCGTACCGAGCCTACCCCAATCCACGGTACCAAGCACTTTTGAAAGTTGGTGAAGTGACAACGGTTATCATAGCCATCATCATATTTATGTACTAGACCTACTCTACCCCAACTATGACTTTACCTTCAAAATCATTCATTTGTTGTTTTTCGTATTCTTGGGCAAAAGTCTATTGAAAAGTATAACCTATGATGTATGACCAGCAGGCGTTTATAGATCAACACAGACATCCGGGTACTTTCATTCTCATGAACTTGACAATTGATTATAAAAACCAATGAGTAGACGGAGCAATTGAATTAAAACCAGGAGGTATAACTCACCAATTCAAACTCCTCCAATCCATGCTGCTGCTTGTTCCTCATTGAACGCTTAGCCAGATAGATTGCTACAAAAATAAACAAATCAATCAGTTAAATAGAATCAACCGGGATATATATGGCACAAGATGCTTTCATAGGATAACACATTGAAGCGAATTTAATTTAATAGAAATGTGAAAATGGAAATGAGATTTTCACATACAAGTTTGTTCGATAGAAAATGTCTGTTGAAATATGTAGACATTTAAGTTCAAGTAATGTCTTAAACAGTTTTCAGGCATTTGTGTGTTTATGTGAATTTATTTGTTTTGTGAACTCATAGTGGGTCAAACAATTTGACTCCAATAGAGTCAATTGATCTATATCTACCATGGACCTTTCATAAACATTTTTATTTCTGGACACTCATTAGCCACATCTTGACATGTCAAAGGTTACAACAGTGGTTTCTATATATTAGGTCTATCAGGGATATGGAACATATAGTACAGCTAAAGCAACATCCCGATGGCAGCAAGATGATACGATAAAACCCACTTCTTTTCAAAATCATGCAAATCAGTGGTATTATCATACTTTGGTTTTTGTCAAAGAAATTTAGATTCATGGACAAAAATATCAAGGAAGATACAGTAACAGTCATCTGTTAAAATTTCAGTCCCATACGGTGCCCACTTAAAAAAAAACAGTGAAAATTGCCCATAGTATCTTTTAAATACTTTCACCATTATTTTGTATCTTTAAAAGATCAAAATAATTTTGGTGATTGGTTTTACTCTTTTTACTCTGGATAAATACAACATTTAAGGCAGAACAATTTTAACGGTACATGTATGTTTCTACTATCACCATCTTTATACCGTGTAAGTTTATACCCGTGAAGATTTCTGTTTTGGTATGTTACCAAAGTATGATAGTACCATTAAGCATGCATTTTGAATAATTCATTTCATGATACGAATGATCAAATGCTTTATACTCAGCAATGGTTTGGTTTACACTATTATCTCCCTGCAGTTGGTTTATTCTGTATTGCAAGGCAGAAATCAATGAGAACCATGTTATGGACAGTCTGCATGGAAAGTGCTCCCTGAACAATGTGCACATGTGCCATCCTATCCATCAGAGAAGGTCATATCTAAGCCATTGAAAGGTGAACAAAGCAAAATTGACTGGAGCGGGATTCGAACCAGCGACCATCGGAATACCAAACCACTCCCCCAACTGAACTACATGTAACCAGCCCAATGTTGGTGGTGTCCCTAATAGTCAATGTTAGTTTAGCTGTCAGAAGCCATGAAACTATGAACATTTTGCAGTATCCCAAGGATTGTTCCAGATACGCGTGCGTGGCATTAGCAATGCTGCAAACTGAGAACCAGTATGTGTATAGAGAGAATCACTCAGAGGATGCCGCTTTTTAATCAATATTATCATCAACTACATAACCACAAGAGAAAATGACTTGATTAACTATAAGTCATTGAAAAGTGAACAAAGACAAAATTGACATTGAGGTTGGGATCCTGCTCAAATCAATGTTTGAGCCCTGTAAGGCCTTATGGTTCTACCCAAACTAGGCAGAATGGTGCACACACCTAACATGTTCACTACCATACCTCAATGGGTAAGAAATCAAAATCATTCAATCATTTACCTTGAATATACCAAACCATCATTTATAGCCATTTCGTGTAATCGCTATGGCAACATTATAATGTGCAAAAATGCAGCAAAGGCATTGGAATAATTCCCTCTTCCTCAAAGAAACAGACCTAGATATGGACTCATTTGCTCTCAATGATTAATCATAATATGACAAGGAAGAACCATACACACCATGCTCCAGCATACATGGTTGCTAAGAGACCACTGCAATCAAACTTGCGAGCAGTGGACAGATATGTACATCTATATTGAACTCATGATGTGCCATACATATAAACGTAAAAGATGTGTACAGAAACAGTGCCAAGTACCTGAAAAAAGAACCATTTCTTTCAATTTTGGATTTATCATTTGACATCAACTTTGTACATAGTTGCTTGAGAAAGTTTCATTTAAGTTAATGGTGTGCTCTAATTGTATTTCCTTATATTGGCTTTTTGTTAATTTTTATTGTCTTTCTTTGGATTCAATTTCAGCTATAACAACAACACATGAGTTTGTCCTTAATTGATTTTTCATAATGCAGTAAGCGCAGAAAGAGTGTGCTTATCTCACCAACAATGCTTGCTTAAATTCAATGACGAACAAGAGTAAAGATGTGTCTGGTAATATAAAGCAAAATACAAAATACAAAATAATGTATACTGTGCGTGCATGCATTGCAACCTTTTAAATTTGTAATCTCTTGACTGAGTGAGTATAATAGAGTGGCTTCAAGTTCCAACATGGATGGTTAGGTTATTCTATATCAAAAATGAATTGAAAGGAACAGGTAAAAATCAATTCTCACAATAGTCAAATAAAATTTTCATTAGAATAAAAACCAGTGTCTTATTATGTATGATCAATATGTAACAACAGCAGTAGAAAGGCCATGGTAAAACAAATTCATATTGCTAAATAAGATTAATAATTACTTTGACAATTTAAAAAAATACTTTTAATGAGGACAACAAACACAGACTAAAGCGATATTAATACATGTGTACACTATTAAAGGAAACAGACCAGATTTATTAAAAGTCTTAAACATACATTAAAAATAATTATGTACAGTAGTAAATTAATCTTGGTTTTTTCAGGTTTGCAGCACTATTTATGTTATGATATTATGATACTGCTGCCAACATTAAGATAAATATTAAATAGCTCAGTTTGTACTTTGTAGAGTGTTGCTACAGTATTTTGGAGGTCACAGGTTCAAACCCACTTTAGTCAGTTGATTTTTTACTTCAAGTGACTTAACCTGTTCTACAATGTAATAAGTTTTTCTTGTAACAAGATTATCAAAATAACTGACAAATCTGGGCTGTATGATTCAATGGGATTAACTTTCAAGTTTATAAGCTAACTAAAGCATGAATGTATTGTCCAGAGAATTGATTCAAACTATATATATCGTCAACGTTTTCACGAAGGGGCGAGTTTGTCAAAAATCAAGATTTTTTCAAAATCCCTTTTTTTTCCTTTTTTTTTCCTGTTACTTTTTTTCTTCAATTCATTACATTGATAATATGATATGACAACAGCAACAAAAACAGGATAAAGTAAGATCTACATAATCAATGACAGTTAGTTTTGGCAAAGTAAAGAATAGTGGTCCCATTTAGCGTAGAACCTGTGAGTATCACTGTTAACCACAGCTAAATATTTTTCCAAATTATAATACTTCTTAATGTCATGTTTTAAAAGTGTGATAGACGGATGTTTTTCGTTCATTTTTCCTTTTGTAAATATGGAAACGAGCAATTAAAATAGTTAAATTAAGACATTTGAAATTAGTGTTGGGAATACCAAACAAAATTGCTTCTTTGTCCAAGCGTAGATTAATATTAGTTTTTTCTTTAACCCACGACACAACATAAGACCAAAAAGCGGTGGAATAAAAGCAGCTACAGAAGAGGTGGACCAGTGATTCTTCGTCCCTTTTACAAAAAGTACAATGGTTGAAATCGACCTTATTGATCTTAAACAAGAAAGAATTCGTGCCCAAGATTCTATAATTTGGTGTCTACGGTACAAAGGAAAGGCGTGTTAAACACTATTTGCCACCTTCAAAAATTATAGTGGATATGCAGTTTGGTTTCCCATTTGTCTATAAACTTCCTAGTGACCCTTCTAGAAGAAACAAAGGTATTATAGAATCATCTGGAACCCTTCTTGTCATGCAATTCAGTTTCGAAAATCACCGTTCTCATCCAGGAGATCACAAATATAGACTAGACCTGTGTTTGTAGCAACAAACACTGAGCTGTTTCGCGTATGTTTTATAAAATGTAAAAAACAAACGTACACAATTGGCCCAGGACAGAGAAATAGTTTATCAGCGGTGTCTTTATTGTTTTTAACAACTACATGTACATGTATCAGGAACGTCGTCAGTCGTCCCTCAATACACGTTCATAAACACCATGAGAAACACAGAAATGGCTGAGTCTACTATATGCCAACACGTGTAGTATGTATGGTTGTGCATATGGGCTGTGAAAACAGCAAAATGACTGATTTTCTAGCTCGTTGTGCTCCGTTCACGTGTACACAATTGGTCCACTACTACGGATAGCCATATCAGCAGTCCAAAAAGTTCCAAAGCACGTGTTTTGTGTTATGTTTGACTCTAATTGCAAAATTAATTATTCAAAAAAATTAATAAAAAATCAGGCGATGACGTAATCGTGACGTCACTTCCTAGTAGGAATACTAATACCATTTCCTACCAACCCACCAAGTTTCATTACGATCGGATATTTGCTTATATGTGTTTCTGGGGAAAAATGGCAAAATTAAATATTCAAAAATCAATAAAAAAAATCAGCCGATAACGTCATCGTGACGTCACTTCACATTTAGGATACTAGTACCATTCCCTACCTACCCACCAAGTTTCATCACCATCGGATATTCCCTTATATATGAATCTGAAAATCGGCTTTTTGATGACGTCATCATGACGTCATACCTTTTTGGTAAATGGTGGCATATGCTTATAACCTAACAAACATTTTACCGAAAGAATTTCGAAAGTACGATTTTTCGTTAATGAGATATAAAGAAAAGGTCCAAAAATTGAATAATTCATATAAAATCACATGATGACGTCATCAACACGTGACTGCAATTTTTGTCTATAACACGTCCCCATATACTTACATACCAAGTTTGAGCTGCATCAGACTTGCCGTTCCAGAGATAAAGAGCCTTAAAATTTGCACTTTTATGATGACGTAATTGTGCACGTGATGACGTCACGATGACGTACTTACGCGGGACACTATTCGGGGTGGTGGTCTAACTATGTGCCAAGTATGAAGTTGATCGGAATTCGCATAATGGTAGAAGTGACTTGTAGAAAATCCCTGTGTTATGTCTATGGGAAAAAAGTGGAATAAAAAAAAAAAAAACTAGAGTTTATGGCTGTTTGAAACAGCACATAAGGCTTTTCCGCTTATGATATAAATTGCTTGTAAATCAGAATTGTGTCATTGGAAAGACCTTCAATAACATTGACTTTTGGCGAAAGAATCCTAATTGTAGCTTTTACCACTTTTAAATGACAAGCTACTTCCTGTTTGACCGGAAGTAGAGGTCACAAAGGTCAAGTTATGTGTCACAAAGAAAGATCTTGCCTAACATTGATATTTAGTGAAAGAATCATGATTGTAGCTCTTTCCACTTTTAAATGAGGAGCAACTTCCGGTTTGACCAGAAGTAAAGGTCACCGAGGTCAAGTTATGTGTCACAACGAAAGATCTTGCCTAACATTGATATTTAGTGAGAGAATCATGATTCTAGCTCTTACCACTTTTAAATGAGGAGCAACTTCCGGTATAACCGGAAGTAAAGGTCACCGAGGCCAAGTAATGTATCACAATGAAAGACCTTGCCTAACACTGACTTTTGGTGAAAGAATCATGATCCTAGCTCTTACCACTTTTAAATGAGGAGCTACTTCCTGTTTGACCGGAAGTAGAGGTCACAGAGGTCAAGCAATGTGTCTCAAAGAAAGACCCTACCTAACAATCACTTTTGGTGAAAGAATCAACTTAATATCTCAAACCGTAGATTTTTTGTTGATTTTTAAAGATTTTGATTATTAAATTCAAATCGCTTGTCACATGACCCCTGATGACGTCATGATGTCGAAAAAGTTTCGGGACACAACTACCCTATATGGACTTCCTTCAGACCAAGTTTGGTTAAAATCGGCTGTTTAAAAATGGCCAAAGTGGGGTGCAGAATACCCCTGTGCTTTGTCTATGGGAATTCGGCGACAAGAAGAGGAAGAGGAAGGAAGAAAAAAAAAAAAAACAGAACAAAAACAAAGGCTTTTCGCTTGCGCGAAAAAGCCAAAAAAGAAAAAAAAAAAAAAAAAAAAAAAAAGCTGTTCCGCTGCATGCGAAACAGCTAAATATTCCAGCAGACATCCAGTGCCCATAATAGATGCATTTGTTACCAACTTTAATTGAGTCATTAAACCACAGAAGGCTTTTTAACACATCCCCACGAGTAGTGGGTTTGTGACATCTAGCAAAATTTCGCCAAGTCTGAATGACGTTAATCCAAAAGTGGTTTGGGTCGGTTAGATCATTATTCCCAGAAAGGGCTTTTGGAGAACGACCCTCTAGAAAGATTAAACACTGAACATCAATGATTTTACGAGCTAGATAAGTCCACCCAGAGTTACTTGAAACTAGAAGCCTACGGATCCATGTAACTTTAAGTGCATCCATATAGGCCTAAACGTCTACCATTTTTAATCCACAAGATCCATAATCTTGGATCATTTGGTTCCTGTTCACCCGGTCATTGCCTTTCCAAATAAAATTAAAGAACATGACATTTAATTCGTTAACAATATGATTGGGAGGATTTGGAATACCGGTAGTCAAAATAACCACTAAAATTCTTTTTTTGGCCAAGATCAATTAGGGGTATTGTAACGGACATCTTGGCGAAATCGTTAAACTGGCCAAATCAAATTAAATCAATTAGATCATGAAAATCGGTAAAGGGGGAATTTCACCAAAAGTGCTGTTTCACGTTTTCATGAAGGGGCGAATTATCAAAAACGCACGTTGTTCTATGGGGGCACTTTCAGCGCGTACCCGAATTTACGTTTTCATGAAGAGGCGAATTCTCACGTGCGCGCGCATGCAACATGTCCTCTAAAAATGGGCGAAATATACAAATTAAAAAGGAACAAACTTCAAAGCCGATTTTCTCAAAACTATGTTTCAACGCTCAGGTGGGCAAAGTGGCTCTTCGTGAAAACGTCAACGATGTTTACACTTAAACTGAAAAAATTTGAGCCCTCTGAATTTGGCAGCAATGGCCTACTATACCTGCTGAAATGATTCCATGCGTGTGAGCATTATTAACCACAAAGCATCCGTACATAAATGCCACAGGTGCCAACCATGAGATGGTCCTTTTGTCTGGACTGTTGTAACCATGGCAATGGAAACCTAGCGTGGCAACACAGATATTTTTGGCAAAATGTCAATTACACGTACTGTACATGTATGTTGGCAGGCCTCTATTCTATCCATGCAAGGCAGATCGATCTGTTACAGTTTTGTACACTGAAACTAAATCCATTGACCTTCTTACATAAATTAATTCCTGATTCAATCCAAATCCACAGCATGATTTGCAAGCATTTTCATGAATTCAGAACTCAACAAATACTGTATGTAATTCAAATGGAGGCAGACAATTTTGAAGCCATGTCATCTGCAATCCATTAGTTTTGTTACAGGGGCGGGGGCACCAAGGGAGAGGGTGGGGAACACACAACGTTTAGACAGAATCTTTAGAATTTAGGGAAATGGGAATAAGTGAATACAGACAGACAGTCTAACAAATAAGCTGTTCTTATGGAAACAGAAATCAATCAAAATGTATTTTTCAGGGACAAATTTGTCAGTTTTTGTATGGGGAGATTTTTTTATGATTGCCAATTTGTCTGGTAAAAAACTTTTTACAAAGGGGCAAATTTCTTTGAATATTAATTACTTTGCAATCAAAAGGTCTATCAACTCTTATTTAGTACGTCGTGAAAGGGAAAGTCTTCAGCTTGAAACAGGTATGAAAATAAATTGAACATGTCCTGTAAAAATGGGCGAAATATTCAATTTAAAAAGGAACCAACTTCAAAGCCTTTTCTCAAAACTATGTTTCAACACCCAGGTAATCAAAGCCCTCTTCATGAAAACACAGAATTGAATTCAACAAGAATATGTTTAGAAAAATGTGTTACAAGTCATAAACTATATGTATACACTTTTTATGTGTGTGTCTGAAATGTAATACAAATTATATACTTTGTAGATATTTTCTCTGTGAGTGTGTGTCTGCACAGTGTAATTTTTGCCTGGGACTTCAAATTACATTTAAGCACCTGTGGCAGCACCTTCAGGGAAAAAAAGATTTTTCTTTTGAAGGGTTTTTGTTCTCCTTTATTTCCTATTTGTCAGCATTTACATACATATTAAACTGGCTGTTTACATGTTTTGACTGTTGTGCATGGCAGAGACATACCCTCCATCTTTCTCTATCACTTGCAATACAACATGTTAAATAGTTGGAATATTAAACTTAAATTACCTTACAACCTTATTTTTCTTCAAACATTTTAACATTTTTCAAACCAAGATGACTACAGTATATGACAATACATGCAAGATGATCTACATGTCAAGCTGTCAGACTTCCCATTACATCCTAACATCCCCCCCCCCCCCCAGCTCTCACCTCCTTGCTCGCCCCCTGCGCTCTAATTCCTGCCTACGCAACTGCTAAAGATTCACACAGTGAAATTATTTAAGCACACCGGCCATTAGTCATTTCTAAGGATTCATACAAATGCATATGTAATCAAATTTATATGTACATGTAGTTGGCGCATATTTATGTGTTATTTGGTTTAAACTGTTACAACTTTCATATAGACCACTCATTTTTCAAATCTTCACAGAACTACATGTCCACATTCAAGCAAGGCAATGAAACACTGAAAAATATTCAACCTGAGAGGCCATAATTATTTGACCCACGAGGCTACTTTGGCAGACTATGAAATGTAATACTCCACTGACTAATAAGAACATGAGTGAAATAGGGGAATAATCCCAAACCAAACAATGAACATGTATGTATTGGGGAAAATTGTCTTACAAAAACCCCATCATGTAAAACAAACAGCTTCTGTGCATAAATTATTTGACTTGCTGAGTGAACTGTCAATTTGAAACATATTTTGTTTCTGTTAAATGTAAACATCTGAAATAACTGACTAGCCCTAAAACAGCTGAGAAAGTGGGCCACAATACCAGTTAACATCAATGAAAAGTATGTACAGTGTGCATTAATTAATATTTGTTTCACACATATCTTTCATCAGACATAGTCAGATGGCTACACCCCTAAATGATGCCTACATGTACATATGTCAATAACTGATCACTGAATCCATGCAGGTCAAACACAACCAAGTACACAACAGGGTTTTAGCCAGAATTAAATTATTTCAAATAAATAATATCTTAAATTTGTCTCGCAATGGAAAAACAGAGCTGTCCAAACATTTCATATGAAATAATTGTGCCTGTAAATTGCAGCTGAAAAAAGGGCGATCAAGATGAGTGTATATTAACACTCACTGGACCAGGATCTATTCCCAGGATCTGATCCATCTCTCCTGAAATATCTGGGGCCGATTTCACTAACGCTTTGCGATCATCGCTAAATAAGGCCAAATCCATCCCTAAACGGAAAACTGATTGCAAAGTAGCGATCGATTTTAAAGACAGATTTCATTAAAACTTTGAGATGAATTTCTCATCGCAATGCGTTCATTTAGCGATGAATATCTTGCGATGACCATTCAGTGCCCGCAAAGCTATAATTTCATCAAAAAATACGTCAAGACGAGGCAAGTTGTGTCATTTTAACTAATAATCTTTGTTCTGTATTGTGTAAATAATGAAATAGGCATGTCTTTACATGTATTGTGCATTTAAAAATTGCTCAGGCTTTTTGCTATGGGCTGAAGTATGTACATGCATGCAGAATCATCCACAGTGTGGTAGACATCCTCGTTGCCGTGAACAAGAGGGACCAACATGTTAAGTGGACAACTACACACTGCTGGCCTGTGGGATTTTGTGTACATAATTTTAGGTCAAACGCATTTCTCCTACATGTAAATATTAACTTCACTGTTCCGGTTACTCCAAAAATGGGTCTATTATAAACAACTGCAACTTTTCTTTCTTGTATGAAGTGATCATGCCGGGAAAATGTGCAGATCATTGGTGAAAAGTGACATTGACGTCGCATAATTTTAAGTAAAATGTTAGCCTCGAACAAAATGTTCATTTCCATTTTTATGTCATCGCAATTGCGATGACTTAAGTGAAATGTAAAATCAACGTCATCGCAAGAACGATGGATTTGCAGTTGGCCATCGCATCGCTAGCTCAATAGCGTTGATCGCAAAACAGGACTTTAGTGAAATCGGCCCCAGATCCAGTTCAGATCTCGTGTGTATAAGTTCAATATATGTATGACTGTACTACGAAAGTGAATTGTGTATTGCACGATGCACGATACAACATTTAATTAGCTCATTTAGCTGGTACCCAACATTAGGCCCATTCATACCAGTGTTGGAGTACTCGTACTCGTACTCAAACTCAAACTCAAGTAAAACTCAAGTACCAATAATTGGCCCATACTCGGTCTTACTTGTAAGTACTGGAAAAAAAAACAAGTACTCGACACGTACTCGTAATTTCATACTTGGACTCATCCCCAAACTCGACAAATTGTACCCGGTGAACTCAACTTTGCAAGTACTGAAAAGAAAATTCAGTTGTTTTTTTCTATAAATTTGTTGATACTAAACTTATACAAAAAATGATGAATGTATTGTACTCTATCCAGCGCATGCAGTATCCCTGGTGCACATTTTTGTATCGTCCTAAAACCTGAACACAAGTTTACGTTCATCACATGTGGCATTTTCTATAACTAACAAGGCGAGGAAAGATTGTATATGTGGTGAAGAGGTTGTGGCATATGTAGTCGACAATTAAAAAACATCACATTCCCTACATCACACGATGCACGATACAACATTTAAGCATCGTGCATCACATTGTGTCATTGCATGACACAATGTTCTAGTTTTAAAATGTAAGAATGTACTCAATCTCAATGTCATTGTTCTTGAATTTGGCCTGTACTCGGACTCTGAAAAACTCAAGCTCGTTTTTTTTGGCCAGACTCGGCCCATACTTAGCACTGTGTGTACTCAGAAAACTCGGTACTCGAATCTTGGTACTCGACTACAACACTGATTCACACACACACACACACACCCATAATCTATTTAATAATTAATAATTAATAATAATTTGGGTCGCAATTTGAACCGCGATTCAAAAACTGTTTACTTGAAATGTTTGTGGACAGAATAATTGCGCTGATACATGTACAATTGTACATGTATCAGCGCAATTCTAATCTTTTTGTAGATATATAAAAGTCCTGTGATGGATTTAGGGACTGGGCACAACACAGGACTGGTTTCATCTTCATCATTAGTCTCCAGTTAGGAGGGTTCTTAGTGGTTTTATCAAGCCTTTCTTTTGGCCGTCTGGTTTGGCCGTCTGATTCCAAGGCAATTCACGATATACTCACCATAATCTGTGTTGTCTGGATCCAAGTTGCTCTCTGAGGGCCAAAAGTATGGGCTCTGAAAGCGATATAATGTAGAGTCATCCTTGAGCAGGACAGTCTTGACATCCTGCGTGGGGAAGATGTAACCATAGTGACAGATGCAGTTGCCAATGTGAACGGCCTCTATGGCATTGTGGACATGTAACTTGTCCATAATCCATTCAATCAGGTCGGATCCTGGGCAGGTCAGATAACACAAAATACAAATAAAATATGTAAGTACAAAACATTGTTTCAAGAATTAACAGTCTGATTTCAAGGTCCTGCTTAAACTTGAGAAGTTTTAAAGAAATAATTGAAACAAATGAACAAGATCCTCTCTTTAAAATCGTACTATAACAGGTACAGACATTGATTTTGACTGCCGTTAACAGGTTCCTACAATAATGGAAGATACCCAACACTGATGTATCAAGGAGACACACAAGTTTTCTGAATGATCACTGCATGTATCTTAAAACTTTCCTCTTTCCACTACAGGGCACTTTGATCTTGTTTAAAGTACTATATAAATCCCCTTTATGATTATTATTTTACTGAATTCCGCAAAAGGTTGACAATATTTACAAAATAAAAGCTTTGCGACAGACCACATTAACATGACAAATTTGTATCACCCTAATATCTTTTCTCTAAAGCTAAAAAGAATTTGACTGTCAGCAATGCTATAGTGTTGCCGTCTTTTTGTTTTCATATAAATGTTAGTCGGTCAGTGTCACCGCTGAAAAAAGGTGGAAAAAGTGTGCCCTATACAGGGGGTATTCAGGGTACTTTGTTTTTAAAAGAACTGGCATTAATCATCATAGACACATCTAACTGTATCTCATTAAATTTCACCATTTTTCATAGACAAATCAGGTGAAAATCAGGCAATGCATCTTTCATCTTACATACTGTATGCATGTAAAGGAAATTCACCACTGAGATTTTCCAGATTTTGCTGAACTGGTCAAAACTGAAGCGATTGATCACACATGTAGCAGTACATCAAGATTTTATGAAACATTGACAAATCTAATTGAACTTATAATTAATCAGTTTACGGAGCAGAAACAGCACACACAAACAACAAACGCTATAGATTTTTAACAAAATGAATAATGTTTTTCTTTTGTTTTCCTTTGACAAATCTGGTTGTCAACATCATCCTCATAATTGATTTGTTGGTCGAGTTTAAAAAATATTCACCATGAAGAATGTAATAACCAGCAATACAAGTATTTAAACATAATGCACCTAATTCTCACTCAAATCTTTTGGAGTGTTAAGTCAATTGGAGCTCCCTGAGTCCCTGTGCAATACTCGGCATTGACCACTGGTCACATTTCACTTATGTACAAATTGCCCTCCACTGGTGAATATTACACATTTTTCTGGAAGTGCAGATACTTGCAGTGACCCCATTATGGGAAAATGAAAAAATAAAGTAGCTCTTAAATCACTACTATCCTGGCCATAGCTAGCCATCAAGCAATTATACCTTCATTCTACAGTATTTGTGCGGTATGAAGCAGGTCAAGCAATACTTCTGGTAATAAATTTTGTTCATTTGGACCACAAGTAACAATAGTAATCATAATTTATTAGACTGTATTTCTTGTGCACCCTCTCTAAGGATATTTGGATGTTTATCATCATGGTACCAAGTCACATGAAGTCTAACGATGAGTGAACCTGTTCTCACAGGCAATTATATAAGACTACTTTAGAAGTACATGTACATATAGTGGCATAGCAGACCAGCTATCAGTCAGGATCGACTATATGGGTGCTGCCCCCTAGGAGTTTGTAGTGCTGCATGTATCATCAATAAGTACACTACTTAAATTCCATCTAGGTAAATTGACTTGTCACTTCTCCTCAAGTATTTTGGCTCTGTTAAACTTGCTGACAGACTCCTATGAACATGATGAGAGAGTAAAACAATTTGCAATGAGGTCTTAATTGTCACCTAGGATTTGATTTTAAAACAGTCAAATCGATGGGACACAGCTTAAAGGTAGTATCATACTTTGGTAAGAGACCAAAACAGAAATGTTCACAGATTTACGTATAACTTTCAGGGTATGAAGATGATGCTAGTAGAAACCTACCGTTAAAATATTTCCTCCTGAAATGGTGTATTTATCCAGAAATGAGTAAAACAACGACCGAAAATCTTAAAAATAAAAGAGGAAATACTTAAGAAATCAGGCATGCACCTTTTCCTTGGATCAGCTGATATCCTCATTTCACTCTTATGTCATTGAAAAGTGAAAAACACTGTACAAAGTATGGTCAAGATTGGAATTTCCTCTTTTTTTGGAAAGTCCAAGTTGCATGCCTGAGAAATACCGTTTTTCATGATTTTCTCAAAAAGTGGGTACCATATGGAATTAAAAATTTCACAGATGACTGTGACTGTATCTTTCTTGATATTTTTGCCCATGAATCTGTACTTCTTTGACAAAAACCAAAGTATGATACTGCCTTTAATGGGTATACAAAATCAATGAATTATCACCTGTGAAGGCACACGGGATTGAAGTGAGAAACAGCTTCTGCGATTTCATCTTGATCCCTCTGTCATGGTGCTGCATATCCCGGATAATCTTCTCAATCTGCAAAATGTGTCCAAAATAAACAATGGTAACTTAAAGATATTACAATCAATGAATTCAATAAAAAACCTACAGATCTTTATGAAAACCAGTATTATAACACTGAAAAAGATGTGATCAAATTGTAAAGGTTTCAACATGAAATTACAACACAGCTTGAATTATCAAATAATATGAATTATTGCTCAAACTTAAAATTATTTTCAAACTGAGCCGAGGAATTCCACATAAAAATCATGGTACTGTCTATACGAGACACTTTCCAGAATTTCTGTAATGTTCAATTGTTATGAAACTTTGTAGCTGTATTTTAAAAAGGGTACAACACCCCTGAAAATAGCTGTCAAACAATACACAAAGGAATAGAAGAGTACATACATGTATTTATAACATGTAACAGATACTACCACTGTATAAACCAAGACCTTCTACAATCTACATGTACATGGTGTATGTATCATGTACAGAGCTTACAGATACTGAGATGGTTTTGTGAGTGTTCTGTGTTCAATGCCATAAACATGATAATAAAACCTTCCAAAACATTTTTCCAAACTACATATTTTTGTAAACAGTATAACTTGTTATGATACATGACTGCAAAAAGAAAGAAAGATAAAAAGATATAAACAAACAAACAAACAAATGCTGTACTGTATCAGCATGCTATGCACCTGACTATGCATGTACTGTACACATGAGCATTAACTGCATACATGTATGATTTATACGACATGGAAATGGTTTTAGTTAACTTGACAAATATATAATGCATACACTATTTTTCAAGCATTTTGGCATTTCAATGTACAAAAACAAAATCATATATGGCTGGCATAGCTATCTTTTTCATTATACATACAGTACTAAATGTCGCTCTTTAATTGATCAACACCAATTAATAATGTAATTCCAGCAGTATTTAAAGTATTGAGAATACTTGTACATATAATATGTAAATTCAGGATGCAGGCATATTGTGTACAACAAATAATGTCTATCAGTACCTGTATAGATTCATTTATCCTTTGTCATAATTCATGCACCAGCATCAAATGACTACATGTACAGTATGTACATGTACATGTACTTTACATGTACACCTGTCGCCATACAAATATTCATTTGGTCTCTTCATGTCATTAATCTATAGGGGGCCTATCATATCGATATCATTAAAAATGCTACACAAACATGAATGCCTAGATCCTATTGAGAGTCTTTCACTTTTTCCCAATTAACTTCACAGGTTACCATTGGCCAGTGGCAATTCTAAGCCTTACAAAATAATGATTTATATCTCTCTTCACAGAAAATGTAATTCACATAAGTGGCAATTTCAGTCACAAGTACTCTGAAATAAAGGTCACATGAGCACACAGAGATCCACACATAACGACATAAACGATGGTAAATTGCCACGTTACAAAATGCCAGGCTATCATGTGAGTGAAATTCATTAAAGCGGGAAGGAATTGTTGCTATGGTAACCTGGTCCAAAAACACTTGTTGCTAAGGTTACACATGGGGCAAAGTCCATCACTGTGCATGTCTATGTGGAGCACTATATAGCAAACGAAGCTGATGACAAAAACCTTGAGAATGATGAGAATATTAACACAGACTCAACCTAACAAAATTAACAAATACACATCATTTACAAGGCTTACTGAATATTTACAATATATGACAGTGTCACATAATACACTGTGTATGCGTGTGTACTGTGTACAACTAGGTCCATACTATTAACATAATGTATTTTATCAAATAACCACAGAGGAAATGTATTTCAAGCAGTAAAACTGGTCTTTATAGATGTGATGTGATGAACACCTTTTATTGTTCAATTAATACTGACTCTTTCTTTCCATTGTTTCTTCACACCAATAGGCCCCTATTGCTTGTTGACATTTTTCAAATACATATATATTTGCATGGTTTAAATTTGAAACTTTGACCATTGGCCAAGATGAATAAAATTCATGGCAAATTAGATGCAATTTATGTGTATGCAAAATTAGGCTCCATTTAAAATAATACTTAACTATTAACTATTCAAATAAAAAATGGCTCTAGAGGCCATTCTTGGGGGGGGGTCCTAATTCTGTAAACTGTGTAAATGACGGACAAAATGGGTCAAATCCCACTTGAGGCCCATTTTCCAATTGATTCTGTCAGAATTGACCAAACACATCTTACTTGAAATCAATCCACTCCATTGTGGATTGAAAGAAAAATGCCTGCGGCAGTTGCCATTGAACCGTCATGAAAACTGATGCATTGTGCTGCGTGAACAGCCATCCTTTGCATTGATTAATGCTATTACAAATAGGCCTCTGGGGACAAACAGTTTAGCATAATTTGTGCCATCTTGTGACTCTGTACGTACGTCTATGATTTGGCAGTATTTATTTGTGTTATTATTTGTTCTCATTTCTGGCTTCTAAGATAAAATGCACCATGCTGGACATTGTATTTTGTTTGCTTTATTTTTCCCCAATTGTGGATTTATAGAAAATATAGGCCTATACTGTACAAATGAATTTATGCAATATAGAATTAATGCAAAAATGTCACACAATTATGAACAATTCTTGGAAATAGCCAAGAATAAACATGTACATGTAGGGCCTACATATGTACCTTAACTTGACATCAAATAATGTGTCCAGGGGCCGATTTCACTAACGTTTTGCGATCATCGCTAGGCCCAAATCCATCGCTAAACGGAAAATTCCTACACAAAGTAGCGATCAATTTTCCGTTTAGCGATGGATTTGGGCTTAGCGATGATCGCAAAGCGTTAGTGAAATCGGCCCCAGGTCAGTCTACATTTTGATAGAGAACATAGAAATGGAGAATGCATATTGTATACTTGTAAGCCTGGAAGCATTATGCCTATCATCTTCATACTCAATTGGTGCATGAAGTTGATCGATACCCATGAAAATGGTGATAACTTACATTTTTGTTCACTATCTATATCAATGGGCATACAAATTTGCAATATTTAAATGAAAAATCAAATCACCTACATGTAAGATATGGTTAGACACAACAACTATTTGTCACACTCTGGCCAGTGCTTGCCAACCACCAGTTGCTAGTATGCAAAATGTACATTTTATAAATTGCAGATGGCATTTGAGGCGGGTGATTGTCCCTTAAACATCTCTTTGCGATCGATAAGTATACCTTGAAATATCAGACATGTATATCAGTTTCATAAAAACCTGATACATGAGGGGAGATGGGGAGGTAAATAGATAGATACAGTGTAGATAGATAGATATAGCATGGAGGAAGGAATAGAGGGAGTTCGAACAAACCAGAGATCATACAATAAGACCCACTTGCCGAAGCAATACCTTAATCCTTCAAATCGGGCCAAATCAACCGCCGGAATGCAGGGACCCAGATGTGATCCCGGTGTCCCCATGCAAGCATAACAATAACGGTGCGCGTAGTGCATACGAGAACAAATTAGCTGATATGTTTTACAACATAGAAAACATCCATTTTTATTTGGCAATCCAAAACAACTCAAATTTATTTCCGGGTGTCTCCAATTATTGCAAAAAACAGGTTAATATGAGATTTTTTTCTAAAAAAATAGTATGTTGGAGACTGAGGTGCCGTACATCATCAAACAATTCCTTGCTCAAGTGCGACTGCAGAGCGGCGAGGTACTATATAGAAAAAAAGACACTTGGAGAGTGGAGGAAGAATTGAAAAGACATGCTTTGGTGAGGGGGTCGTTTGATCTCTGGCTTGTTCAAACTCCTTCTATTCCTTCCTCCATGGATATAGCACCAGATATATTTACGTACGTATCCATGTGGTGATCGATTATCTAACGGTCTCTACAGATATTTTACACAACTTTATCATATGTGAAAGCGTTTCAAAAAATTGCAATTAATCAAGGTGACAGACAAGTAATGCTGATCACTGAGATTCTGGAATGGTTCAAATTCTTCACACAGTCTTGCAATTACATACACATTATGTACATTATGTGCTCTACATGTGCATAGTACATGTAATGTATAATGTATTGTCTGGACTATTATACAAGGTGTTATCATGCAAACACACACAGGAGGCTGGGTTTGCCTTTGAGCTCACACAGTAGTACGGTAGCCATGGCAATTATCACAGCTACCAGATTACCACCAGGTTACATGTATATTGTCCCATAGAGTATACCCTGGCTGCTACACAAATTAATATAAAATGAAAACTGATCCAAGTCAAAACAGCAGAGTCAACATTTCAATCATTTCAATCAACATGTATGTTGCATTTTCGCATATGACATTTACAAAGGCACACTTTACATACTGTCTAACAGTCCAAGGATTTATCTAACTATTTAAAACAACACATAGCTCACTGTTTGACAGATCCAATAACATTTGAATCATGGAAGTAGAGATAATACTTGTATGGGAGACAGTTTTATAGCACAGTTCAGATTAATAGAAAGTTCAATGGAAATAAGGTACAGGCATTTGCAATAGCGCTCCGCACTAATGACGTCACATGAGTGTACAAAACCCCGGATGTCAGACAAACATTGACTCACACACGCAGTGTACGCCATGCATGCACGCGCGCACACACCACACGTTTGCATGGTTGCAATGTTTGTCTGAGCTTGTGTGCTATTTTAAGTGCAAGTGCGAAGTGCTATTGCATTGGTTTGCACAGTGAAAAAAACATTCAGCTTATACCAAATTGACTACCGGTACACCTGTGTCTCTATATAAATATTAGATTACAAATTTAATACACATATATCCATAACATGGAGAGAATGCCAAGCTGGCATCACACTAAAGGCATTTTTTTATTTAAAAGCAAAATAATACAAGTACATACAGTGTACACAAGGAAGGACAGTTCATCGTACAGTTCCAAAGATTTGTGAAACTATTTACAGAAACTTGTGGAAAAGGTGTACCTTTTCCTTCATTTTTGTATGCAATGTACTATAATATTAGTAGTTAAATGAAATAAACAACAGAATGAAAGTCATTACATGTCATGGTGAGTTGCAATGCAGAATTTTGTTACAAACTTGCAATTCACAAAGCATTTATAAAACCCTGTGTTAGCAGTTAGCACTATATTCTTGCCTTCCGTGTGCTTAAAGTGAGAAAAAAACAGAGAAATTAAAAAAATGTAAAAAAAATAGGGCTGTTTTAAATATTCAAATATCCGAATATTTAAAAAGCATTAATTTACCCAGTTTGAATATTTGAAAAAAAAAGCAAACAAATTGCCCTACAAGGTTCCAAATAAATGTATAACCCTGGCACGCTCGCGCTATGGTCACAGGGCCCCTGGTACTTTCATTATGACTATGAGCAAATGTCCGGCGCTTAAATTTTAGTCCCAGATGCTACCTTCGGTAAGAAATCGCACAGCAATCACCAGCATTTGTTGCACTAAAAACATGGTCCGTGCATGGTCCGTTTTTATTGGGCCTTTATGTGAAAATTTTGACTGGCATGGGACCCATGTAGCATTTTGACCCAGGCTTGTGTGAAACTTTCTAGGCAAGTTTCGAATATGCAAATATTCGGCCGAAATAATTTTAAATATTTGAATAAATAATTTATAAATGAACAGCCCTAAAACAAAATCAATGTTTTGGATGTTAAAGGTTTATCATTACTTTCAACATAGTTTTCATTATACACAGAGGATACAGTATCGTTTGCATGTATGTATAAAACCAATGTTATTTGTATGGCACTTGATGGATATTACTTTTGATAAAATCCCAAAATGTAAGATCAATAATTGAAACTATGCATGCAGTGACAACATCGTGTCGTCTGAGATACAGTTCTTGAATGTTGTCACAAAACTAAACAAGTAGGCCTATGTGTTCACTTGAGTTTGAAAAGTATCCAGTGATGAAATTTAGCAGATTGTAACTGGTAATGAATTCCACAAGGTGGGAGATGCTACACTATAAAAGCCCGCTGTCCGAGTTTGTTTGCTGTTTTGCCTTTAGGATCTACAGAACTTTGATTTTTACACGTTTCTCCTAACTTATATTAGTTATTCGTGAAATAACCACAAGGGAAACTGACTGAGTTTTTTAAGTCATTGAAAAGTGAACAAAGAAAAATTGACTGGAGCGGGATTCGAACCGGCGACCTCCTGAATACCGTACAGGCGCTCTACCAACTGAGCCATCCAGCCCTACGTTGGTGGTGACCCCAATAGTCAACTATCTTTGTTCGTTTGGCAGTCAGAAGCCATAAAACCACGCACACACCGCCACATTAGTTATAATATAATATGGAACATATAATCCCGCTTTACAAACATAAATGATATGTTTAGTCATCTAGATAGCTTAGACTCAAACATGGTACCAATATTTCTTACATGCAAAGATGGACAAATGTGAAGTTACATTTCCTACCTTTTAATTTGATTGGAATATTTTAGATACCTGGTGTTGGGTACCAATAAAAATAAACTAAATTTTTGAATCATTTATCATTAATCAATTAATCTATCCTAAATCATCTATTTACATATATGATGTACATTCTTCCACGTTGTGTATACTTTTGAAAGTTAACAATTGATAGAAAAGTGATCCAAAAACAAATTATAGTGGTTACTTGGCGAGTCCTGTAATAGGTCCTCGCACTCTGAGTGAATGTGATGGTTAAATCCAAAGTACAGGTATGACCCTTTTCACATGTAGACCTGTTTTTATATGAGTTGTTGAAGGCCCATTTATTCAAATATCCATAAACTTTATAGTATCAAAGTTATTAACATCATCCTTTAAAAAATCTGTGGATGTAATCGGATGAGCAGAGGAATATGGTGGTCTATAAACAATGACAAGTCTGATGACAAAAGCTTCACTACTGAACACAATCCATTCAGAGTGTTCAAATGACCTGAATGTGTTGTCAGAGATCTTTGTAATGTTCATGGTGTTCCTTAGGAAAACAGTTGTTCTACCGCCTTTCCTTTCAGTGTGTGGGCAATCCTTGAGCTGAAATCCCAGTGTAGTTATTTCAAGTTAATGATCCATCAGTGTCCATGTCCATGTCAGTAAACCAGGTTCAGTTAATATGAATACATATATATCTGCTGCACTCCAAGTTACATAATCCAGGGAATAAGCAGATTTACTCAATTACCAAATCTGGTATTCAAGCTGCAAACTGCGCAAAGTGCCATGGATGCAGCCGTAGGTGATGGATGTTGTCCAAACTGTAATTCCTTTGATTTACAGGTTGTAGAGGTGAAGGTGCTGGTGTGGGCATTGATGGAAAATTCAACAATCTATATGTGTGAACACTGTACACTGACGGCTGATTTGAAAAAGACTAGATGAGAACATGAATATGTCCCGCTACTAGAATTATTTGTTGAGTCATTCACTTTGTCATTGTTGTTTCTGACTTGTATTCAGCTACTGTATTAGTAGAGCTGGTATAATGTTATGTTTATAATAAGGGAATTTAGAGAGAATGTTCAATTTTTTTAATAGAGGATTTGTTTTGTCAGGTAGATTTTAGGTCTCCTGATGATGACTAGAGCAGGCTAGTCGAAATGTTGAGACCTTACAAGAAGTGCGAATGAAATAGAAGTGCGAAAGTATGAACGATTCTTACATGAAGTTTCCGCAAAACCATCCACATATTTGGTACTTAGAGGTAGTTACCATACTTTGGTTTTACAGTTTTACGTATAACTTACAGGGTATGAAGATGGTGGCGGTAGAAACATACCATTAAAATTTGTCCGTCTGAAATGGTGCATTTATCCAGAAATTAGTCAAACAACGACCGAAAATCTTTTTGATCTTTTAAAAGATCAAAAATAGACTTAAGAAATACTGTCGGCGTTTTTCACTGTTTTCTAAAAAAGTGGGCACCGTATGGGACTGAAATTTTCACAGATGACTATTACTGTATCGTCCTTGATATTTTTGCCCATGAATCTGTACTTTTTTGACAAAAACCGAAGTATGATATTATCTAAGATGACAATGTAAAATGTACAATGTATGATGATATTACCTTTAACTTAAGCAACAGGTGCAAAAAACAAATCACATGCACAGTGTTCATAATCATATTTATAATAAACATTATAGACCTGGCTACATCGACATAATATAATCCAGAACGTCTACAAGTGTCAGCTTGCTGAAGCGACACAAATTAATCCTTACTTACGTAAAGTAGGCCTACGATTACATTGTACATTATCACTAGTAGGCCCTAATACTAGACGGCCCTCCGTCTCGCGCGCGCTACATGCATCATCGCGTTGGTTGAGCTTACCTTAGCGAAGACCAGTTGCTTTGGCACCGCATTTTGGTCTAAATCCATCATTTCTTCGTTGTACCACAACAAGCATATTTTAGCGGGATTACTATTCCAAAGCCACCGTGTTTCTCGTCACATCAGGTATTAAAGAGTACAAAATAATCCACTAGCAACGACCACCTGATTGATACACAGATGAAACGACAGGTTCAATTTGCTACCTCCAATCTCCTGTACAGTATTTCCCCACGTACTACACAGTACAGCTCGCTATTACCATGGAGCTATAAACCATCGCCTACGTCTCCACACCGTACGCCAGTGGCCATTATCCACGTTGTTGTCTCATGCATGCTACGCGATGTGATCTTGACTTGACCGTGGCTGTATGTGGGAGCCAGATTGTGTACGTTACAAGGTGGCGCTATTTTAGTCCACGATCTTTTTCAGTTGAGGTGATCCTTTATTTTCCTTTTCTTATTAAGTAGATCATAACAAAGGAATTTATTGTCAAACTGTAGAACATTTTTTCGGGTTCCAATTCCTGGAGTAACACCATTTTGGCCCATATTTTGGCCTGTGCTGCATAAAAAAACATAAATAGGTAGAGTCCCTTGGCTCTAGAATTAAAATAGGCAGAAAACACCTCGCGCGCCCTCTATTATGCATTGGCGCGTTGATCTAAATTTCGAATTCACACGTGTTGATAATTGTTGGTGCATTCGTTTAGCTCCCCCGGGTCGACACCAGAAAACCTCGCCCCCATTCTCTCGCTTGTTTTGTGCAGTAAAACACGACCATTTCCAGAAAGAGCTGACCCGTGTAAGCTAAACGAATGCACCCTGTATAAGCTTGCATGGGATTCATTTTGCTACCGGCATTTTGTATCCTAATCATTGAAAATAATGAAGGGCTTGAGCAACATGGCGAAGAAGTTATAGCCATTCCGGTTTTCAGCTTCGTAGTGTCTATGTTTTTACAATCTTCCCTCCAAGTTCGTTTTGGGGCCCAGCGTAAATAGGTCTATAGCCCCAACTTCTTGAATACAATAGGCCCTACCTCTTCCCCTGTCAGTCAACAGGCAATGACATTCAGTAAAAGTTGGTTCGTCTGTCAGCATCATTGTTTGATTTCAAGTTTTCCTGCTGAGGTATTATCCGATCAGCTCAGGCGCGGACGGGTGCTTGGGGTTCCCCCTCCCCTGCTCTCGAGTCTCGACCATCATTGGGGGGGGGGGGGTGTTTTTGTTTAATTGGGCTTTTTCTTTTAGTTAGACAAACATGACAGGAAATTAGCTTTCTCAACTCAAAATTCAAGCTTTTTTCCGGCTCCCCTGCGAAAAACAATGGATCTGCCCCGATTGTTGTCGTGATTAAACAGGAAAATGAGTGGAGTACTATAGGCTCTTCGACGTTAAGATGTGAAACTAGGCGATGGTTATTCCACAAGTCTTACGGCAAAGGAATAAAAATACACAGACACGTGACAAATTATATCATGCGGCGGTAACGGAATAGGTTGCCCGCCTGCATAACTATGAGCGTCTGGCTGCGTCTGGAGACCAGTGAGGTCAAAATACGTCACGACATGATGCATGCACGGCACAACAAACGAAATTGGTCCAATATGCCCTAAATGCCGTGCATGCTGAGTTGTGTCTTTTAAAAGATCAAACAGATTTTCGGTCGTTGTTTTACTAATTTCTGGATAAATACACCATTTCAGGCGGAAACGGTAGGTTTCTACCACCACCATCTTCATACCCTGTATTAAGTCATACGTAAATAGGTTTCTACCACCACCATCTTCAAGTTCATACCCTGTAAGTCATACGTAAATCTGTGAACATTTCTGTTTTGGTTTCTTACCAAAGTATAATACTACCTTTAAAGATGATCGTACGGATTCCTACATAGCCTATATCCAGTGTATAGGCCTATTCCTTTTTCAATCACTAATGAATACAGGAATGTTCAAGAAAAAAAAAAAAAAAAAAAAAAGAACAGACAAACAAATTTCATGGGAGTATCTTGTTCGTGATCATACTTTGTTGTTTTTTTTGCAAAGAACTTACAGATTCATGGGCAAAAAATCAAGGAAGATACAGTAACAGTCATCTGTGATTATGTCAGTCCCATACGATGCCCACCGTAAAAACAGTTTATAAGATCAAAAAGATTTTCGGTCGTTGTTTTACAAATTTCTGGATAAATACACCATTTCAGGCGGGAAAAAAATGGAACGGTATGTTTCTATCAGCACCATCTTCATATCTATCTATGAACATGTCTGTTTGGTTTCTTATGATACTACCTTTAAGGCCACATAAAAAAAAAATTGTTTAGCGTCCACCTCTTCCAAATTTTCTAGGTAGGGAGGGAGGTTTTTATTTTTATTTTTTATTTTAAGGATAGAATGGCAACATGCCTGTGGAAGAAAAGATACATGGTATTCATGGTCAGAAAACATGTTAGGAAGATACTGAAGACCATAGAAGCTTTCAAGCTAGATATCTGACCATTGGAAATTTTAGTAGACTAGAGAAACCTAAGTATGTAGACTTGACTCAAGTCGGGTTACGGTAGTTCTAGTCATGCGCTCGGCTGAAATTCCTTCAGTCCGCCACATCGATGCAAATTTCCGGAACGTTGATTATCAAATGTCCCTTCCGCTTAAATTTGTACATTTTTCGCATGCTGCGGCTTCTACCCCAGGTGGCCTTCATGATGTTTAGTCCGAAAATTACGGTAGATATTAGCGCACACTGCTTTTACATACAAGAAATAATTGTTTCCCCCAATATTTATTTTTTTGAGACAAATAAAAAATAAAAAAAATAATACAGGTCGGGCTCATATCGGAGGTCGGGCGGGGACGCTAAACAAGTATTTTTTTTATGTGGCCTAATGACGAATTACGCAATAACAGTGTCTGAAGTTTTTCGCAAATATTCGAACACTCGTTGCTGGTTGGCGCTTGGCACCCATCTCGGCTGGATACTCTCACTCCGATAGAAAATGATAAATATCCTCCAAGGAAACATCATTTTGATTCAACATAATGATTGTCGATATTTTAGTCATAATGCGGTCTTTATACTCACGGTGAGCAAACCATAAGCTGACTGGCCGCCGTCAGCAGCCTGGTCGTCAGGCGCGGTTCTACGGGGGGGGGGGGGGGGCAAATTTTGTCTAGCCCCCCCCCCCCCCCCCCCCAAAAAAAAATGCAAGTGAAACAAACAAAATCTTGAAAATACTGGATTTTTTTTCAGTTATTTGGCGCCAATTACATAAAAAAAAACGCGTTGTGTGGCCTATAATGTGCATGTTTTTCGACCCCTAATAAGACATAGCAGAAGCGAGTGTTAGAAGAACCCAATTTATTGGCTCTTCTAGCCCCCCAAAAATGTTGGCTCTAGAACCGCGCCTGCTGGTCGTATGTGAAACTGAACTAGTGATAAATTCCAATTACAATGTAATTGGAATAATTACATCCGCAGTTAGTCACTCATACATGATGTTGGGTTTTGAAAATATGATTATGTATGGCCTATTTAAAAAAAAAAATTATCGCATTTTAGATCATTTAAAAATGATATTGCTATTTTTGCATGATTTTGTTGGTACTTCAGATATTTTTCTGTATTAAAGGTGCAGGCTCGTCGATGCTCGACGGACGAAATTCGTGCCACGAAAAGTCACCTTTGCCCTTGCGGTTGCCAGATCTTACAATCCCGGAGGGCGAGCGCCAGCTGGTCTAAAAATAACCCTGTACGCGCGTATACACTATGCGTGTGTACCAGTAGTATGCATTGTATTATATTGTACACGTACGATTGATATTGCTGGACGACGCGATGATTATGAAGTGGACACATCCATGTATGTACATTGTACATAATGTACACAATTATGTACGTAAACTACGTTGTGGTATCTGCCCTCGAATTGTTTGCGTTGTGGGATATTTCAGGGAGCAAGAAAAAATCACTCCGTTTGATAGATTTTAAAACAATTCATTAAATTTTCCATGCTGGCACGTCCACATCCCCGCAGTTTTTGTGAACAAAATCGATTCAAATTTACCGATTGAAATCAGACCTAAAAGTAACCAACCACCACCCAGTCGGTACAGCCATGGAGGCACGGTACAGCCACCGCCAAAGAGCAGCAGCAACATATGGACAATGACGAATTGCAGGAACAATATCCCAAAATATTCATTATAACCCGACTTGTAAGAAAATAAAATTCAGCATTGTGTAATTCCTTGCAGACCTATATTTTATGTGATATAGGGACTAATTTACCAAGTTTACCAAATTTATAAGATGAATTTCACTTTACTCGCATTATACGAGCCCCCACTATGATATTTAGGCCTACGTCGTTATGGTCATTTTTGTAGAAAGTGCGGGTTTATAATAATAGTATATTAGAAGATAACTGAATACAAGCTGATACACAGATACAGAGACTTGAAACTGAAAGTCACTTCTCATAAAATGAACTGTTTTTTTTTACTGATAGCATTGAATATACAGTTCATGTACTGTAGTTGTACACATGTGGGTGTACATGTGGATGTACATGTAGGCCCTACGTGTACATGTGCACAGCACGCACGTTGTACATAATACACAAAACGAATGTCACCTAGCGACTGTGGCGCTCTACGCGCACATTGATTGGCTGAGCGCTGTGCGTATCTAGGTAAACAGTCAACAGTATCTAGGTAAACAGTACGCGCAATGGTCCAATTAGAGAGATGAATTTGAAGGACGCGGGCCCTGTCATGTCCGCGAACTTGACGAAGTGATTTCACTATGCACACAATGTTTTGTTTACAAAGTATTCTTCAGCGGATTGATAGAAAGACGAGTCAAAGCTTGTTTCACTGTTACAATCATGTACATATATATGGTACAAATTCACGTACACCTCACATAACCAGTTCAGCATGAATACGCGCCGTGACAAACGTAAGATTTTGAGAGATTTTTCCTTAGGCCTAAATTTCGTAAAATAAGATAGAAACAAACCTCAAAGACGTTCTAGAAAACCTCATTTTTACCTAATTTCCTTACATTTCTTTGACATAATTGTCAACACAGTATATCGATAGTTGATACTTTTCCTATCCAAAAATACAAAAAAGCAAAAATCGATGTTGGAGTATTTTTTGCCGATTCGGCAACTTCAGACGCCGATTACGCGAAATCGACAAATGGGGGAATTCATTTCGCTCCATTCACGGTGTCACTTGTCATTCAAAACCCTGTGCATTTCATAAACCCCAGTAAGTTCAAGACTTTGAGTTTTTGTGGAAAAACATCAGCATTAGTAAAATAACAGTAATTTAATTATGTCAAACTCGCACATGTAACAGATTCCCCTAGCATATGGGGTTGGGTTAGGCTCTGCCTTCAGATCCGCGAAGGATTCCATGATGGCAACTGTAAAAAAAATAATGCCTAATATTGTACTAGTCATTATTATACACTCCGAGTGCATGTACGCACTGCTACACGTGTGTCACATTAACAGGGGGTGTAACGAGCCTTCCTAGAACAGCATAACAACATCGATAAAGCTACAGAGGGCGCTATTGTAAAAGTTGCTCTATTTTTTGACGAGCCTGCGCCTTTAAATGATATTCAACATGGAAATATATATTGGGGCAATGATAATACACGCCATCCCCACCTCAAATGTTTTGGGGATATATCCCCCCCCCCACACCCCCGATCTATGTTTGTTTGGTTTTTCACAACCCTGGGGCGGAAATCTGGACAACGACTCAGCAAAAATGTTTGCATTTAAACTGCATTAATCCCTAACCGGAAATTCCAGACAAATGAAACTTTATGCATTTACGGTAGTTGAAACAATGGAGAAACAGTGTGAGTCAGACTACGTTGCGGTAAGGGGCCGTCCATAAAGTACGTACGCACGAAATGCCGACTTTTTTGACCCCCCTCCCCCTCTGTACGCATGGCGTACGCAGTGGTCCCAACCCCCCCTCCCCCCCTGTACGCATACGCATTCCACATTAGGTTTTTCACTTCTCGTGGTCCCTTGCTTTAGCATCATTATTAATGTCACCGTAATCCGGGCCGTTGCCGTTATTGGGACGTCACTTTAAAATTCTGAAATGAATGACAAAAGTTTAAAAGGTTTTTATACATTTACAGATGGATTTTACTATTTTTTACCATGTTGAATAAAAAAAAAAGGAAAAACAAAACAATCCCGGTGCTTTTTTCACGTTTTTTACCTCTCTTTTCGCGCGATAATGCTATGCAAATTTTTCGTTTGCGTACGGTACGCATTGGCCTTAACCCCCCCTCCCCCCTGTACGCATGGCGTACGCATCGGTAACAACCCCCCCTCCCCCCCTTCGTGCGTACGTACTTTATGGACGGCCCCTAATCCTTGGTCTATGGTGGCGATGGACCTATCACGATGGGGGGGGGGGGGGGAATACGATCATTGAATTATGTGTGTGTAGTGTGTACCACTGTTTGTGCACTTCCTGGACTCCACTCCTTATCATGTTATAATTGCACTGTATTTTGAATATAGGGTACCCGACTATAAAACATAAACATGGCGACGACGGAGAGACTGCTAGAAAGTGCAAGACCCAAAAGAAATTGTGTTAAAAATGCCGATAACTCTGTGATTATGCGGAAACAGGAAGCGAAAGAAAAGGAACGGAAGGTGGGAAAACGTAGGACAATTGTTAAGTTCGGGACCCCCTGTGTTTTTATCACATGCCGAAACGACCGGGATGCGTGCCTACATACTACATAGGGCCTAGTAATTACGTTCCGTTGCACATGACATGGTGGTGCCGTGCAGTAAAGTAGAACGGGCCTAGTATATGAATGATAAAAACACAGCCACTGGAGGGGCCCCAACTACAATCGCCAAACTTAGAGCAGTGTTTCGGGGTTAGTGTGCTTTAGTCCACAAGGATTATTTTCACACATGTTTTCTACTGTAAATTAACTCGCCTAAATATGTTGACCAGTTGTGATGTCATCTTCAATAGCAAGAGCAAGGTTTAATTTGTGGAAAGGGCAGGGCTTTGAGTTTGAGGGAAATTTTGGGGGGTCTGGGAAAGAATTCCAACTGATGACCATAATTTCTGCACAACTCTATGGAACCAACAGAAGGCGTTTTGAGCAAAATGGCTGCCGCTGTATTGGAAGTGTACAATTTGTAGGTAAAAAAACTCTGTAAAACTCATTTTTCAGATATCCTGAGATTGAAGTTCATCATAATTTGTATCCAATAAGTTAACTCTTGGAGGATATAATCCTTTTTCCGTAATGGTCATCAGTGGAATTTTTTCCGGGGTTTGAATATATCCTTGTGGCCTTAAGAACAGTAACCCCAGTGTTTCATTCGACGATCGATGAACAGAATTGAAACTGATGCAATGGGCAATGAATTCTGGGTGCCAGTCAACTCGGTCCGCAACCAACTCGGTCCGAGTCAACTCGGTCCGTGACCAACTCGGTCCGAGACCAACTCGGTCCGAGGCCAACTCGGTCCGTGGCCAACTCGGTCCGTGGCCAACTCGGTCTGAGGCCAACTCGGTCCGTGACCAACTCGGTCCATAACCAACTCTGTCCGTGACCAACTCGGTCCCTATGGGAAAACGTACACAAACAAGAATCCAGTTTGCAGCAGCAGTGTACAACATGTAGGCTACTGGAATTAATGTTTTTTAATGTCATCATAACATATATGTTTTGCTTGTGGCTGAAACCGTGAAGAAATAAATTATGTCTTATTATGTTGATACCATATTGATAAAATGGCACAATACAATTTTAATTAAAATATCAATTAAATTATACACGAAGTCAAAATGCCTTATGAAAACGTGATAAAATTAATAAATCAATTAATGAATAATAATGATGATTGTTTTGTGTTTTTGTTTTTTATTTTTTAGCTTTGTTTTAATTAATCTGTGTATATACATATTACATATATAAGATTTATCATTGCCAGGTGTTTGGGAAGGCACGTCTTTTGATGACAGGTTTTTTTTTTTTTTTTTTTTTTACTTTTTGTCATCCCTGGGCAGCACCTGCCAATGTATTTTTTTATTCTTATAATGTTTTTAAGATATAAATGAATGAATAAATAAATAAATAAGCCTAAATAAATAGTTAAATTCACGCAATTTGTGAGACTACGTACTCGTTTTGCTGCAACAAAACTAGCAGACGTTTTTGCGTGCATTTTCCCATAGGGACCGAGTTGGTCACGGACCGAGTTGGTTACGGACCGAGTTGGCCTCGGACCGAGTTGGTTACGGACCGAGTTGGTCATGGACCGAGTTGGTTACGGACCAAATTGGTCACGGACCGAGTTGGTCACGGACCGAGTTGGTTACGGACCGAGTTGGTCACGGACCGAGTTGACTCGGACCGAGTTGGTTACGGACCGAGTTGACCTGAAACCTGAATTCTACCTACACAACATATCGTCACAATGCCAATGGCTGTGTGAAGGGTTAATTTACAGTGTTATTGCTTTATGTATGAAAACAAACAAAATCCCGAATAGAAACAACATCACATAGGCCCCCAGAACCAGTTACTGGAGCCCGTATAGATAAATACTGTAAACTACTTGGACTTTGAGTTTAGTTCAGGGCCCAATTTCATGGAATCTGTTAAAGCCTAGAGACCCAGTAAATAAAGGGGGAGGTGGGGGGGGGCATTAACTGGGGTGCTGAACTCCCTTTTTTTGGGGGGGGGGGGGGAGGGGTCAACGGTTGGGCTAGCATCCCAGAGAATCCCACAGAGTTCAACATTTTATACTTCACAGTATTTGTGCCAAAACATGTCCCCAAATGACAACAAAGACATCACAAATTGGCTTGAAAATCACTCCATCTTTTCTCAGAATGTGAGGGATGAAATGCAGCATATTTATTTGTGCTCATGATCATTCCGTGTGATGAAAATCGATGTTTTCCAACGAAAAACCAGACGACACAAGATGGTTCTCCGTCACAGTCACGTGACTTCATGCTTGTTTCTAATTGCCTGAGAGCCACACCAAGATGGCGGACGCTCTGAAATGACTCAAAATGTTCGAAAAAATCTGGCAAAACTACAGCACTCATTTTCCTCCACGCATTGTTATTTTATAAATACACTGTTTTAGGAGAAATAAAAACAATGAATTCCTTTATCCAACTTACCAATTTCAGCGAGCCTGAGCGAGGTTAAGCTATACTTCCTAGTATCCAGTGCAATGCTCTGCACTCATACAAATAGTATTTGATCTCTACTTTAGTAGACTCTCTGCAGTCTACATATATATTCAGTGTCTAAATTAATGCTCCATGTTACAATTATGTACCTCAATTCCAATCTGTGATATAAATTTGTGTGAGTGAACATGCGGTGCAAGCGCTGCGTGTTCAACTTGATCCAAGTCTATCGGCATTTCCCACGCACGAAATGCCTACACATCGTACATGTTCACAATTACGTATCTGGCTGACATAGCGCACTACGAATTTTGTGATTGGCTAGTCAATCTCACTCAGCTCATCTTACAATGAAGGAAACCAAAATGGCGGTTCACGTTGCAGTGAAACGCTGTCGCGAACATGACATTTTTGCCCATGATGATAAGGATATTTCCCAATGGAAACATGACTATTACTGATGAAAAATAATGAATCCAGACACATGTACAGCCACATGTGTACAATCCAAACAGAGCTAATGAGTGAGGGTTGGTAAATGACTAAATTTCATTGTTTAATGAGCAGTGATTTATTTCATTCAAATTTGAAGGATTATTACCGGTACATGCCCCAACTTGGCGAAATGGCCCATATAACAGGTATTGTTTGTTTATTCATCGGGGTGTTTTTTTGTTTGTTTGTTTGTTTGTTTGTTTTGACCAGGTCAAGGAAATTCTCGCCAAACCAGCTAAGTCTAGGAATAAAGAGGACAAGAAAATGTTGCAAGAGTACAGAGAGATTGCTCGAGAGATAGAGCGCCGTGCCCGGCTTAAAGAGATGGTTAAGAAGAAGATACAGGAGGTAATTGGTTGGATTGAATCATGTGATACATGCAGCATTCTGTTTGAAATGTGTCGTGTCCCATTTGACTGATAATGACAAGGTTTTTGAATGTAAATTACTCTGATATTGTACACACAGATTGAAGATGATAGTGATGTCTTGGAGGCAAAGATAGATGACCTTGTATCAGCCATCAAATGTGCCAAACATGTGGTGGTGTATACTGGGGCAGGAATTAGCACAGTAAGTCTTAATGTAACATTTTGTATTTTTCTGTTATGTTTTTGATTGGTCCCAATTGCTGCTTCATACATTAGTATTGTGATCTATTGAATTTGTGTTAAAGCAGGCCTTGCACTAACCATTTTTTTCCTGGCTAGCCCACCGGGCAGATTACTTCAGATTTTTCTAGTCCATTTAAATTTCTACTAGTCCATACATATGTTTGCATGAAGATTCTTTTTTTTACTAGCCCACTGGGCAACCAAGGAAATGAGTCTAGCTAGCCCAGAGTGGTTTTTGCTAGACATTGTACTCCCGGCTAGTACTATTTCGAGCCCTGGTTAAAGGTATAATACAATATACATTGTAAAATAGCACTCATTCTTTGTCTGATCAAATATGGACATGAAATAATAATCCTGTGAAAATTTGACCTCAATCGGACATCTGAGTCACAAGAAAATAACGAAAAACCAACTCAATTTTTCTTATAAAACATAAAGAATGGTTTTGATCTTACCTAGTTGCGATGATCGTAACCCTAGGTCTGTCATGGGGACTGAGACCTAAGGTCCCAGTCCATTTCAGACCTAGGGTTACGATCATCGCAACTAGATCTTACCCTGAGATCAAAACTGTTTTTGGTCATTGATTGACAAATTTCTGGATAAATACACCATTTCCGAAATATTTTAACATTATGTTTCTACCAGCACTATCGCCATACCCTGAAAGTTATACATAAATCTGTGAACATTTCTGTTTGGGTATGTTTACCAATCCTGTACTGTATCGTTAAGGTTTTTTAAGCAATATCCAGTAGCTGCTACTGTAGACAGGACAAACTCTTGAGTCAATCAAAGCCGAAGTCAAACAATAGACTGAACCAGTAAGCCCCTCCCACTGCACATATGGGCAATGAACATGTGTTCCTCTCCAATGTCATACTGCACGTTCCAGTCACATGCTCCATACACACTCGTACATTTGTCGAACTTTAATGAACGCATGTCCAGGGATGAGATTTCTCAGATTAAAATCTGATTTCAGATTTGTTTGTTTTGGATTTCAGATTTTTGTCCTCACAGGCTGTGTAAGAAAAGTATATGAGATTTTCAGATTTCAGACTTTTTATGCTCCCTGTCAGCTGTTTTCAGACATTTTTATCATTGGTCAATCACATCCCTGATGTCGGACACAATCCACAGCTCTGTGATTGGTCAGAAACAAATGGGGCCGCGCTTAATGGATTTTTTGTCTTTTCCGATTTTTAAAAGCAATTATAATTTAATAATCAAAATCTTTAAAAATCAACAAAAAATCAACCGTTTTAGATATAAAGTTGATTCTTTTGCCAAATGTGAATGTTAGGCAAGGTCTTTCTTTGTGACACATTACTTGACCTCTGTGACCTCTACTTCCAGTCAAACAGGAAGTAGCTCCTCATTTAAAAGTGGTAAGAGCTAGGAAGTGGCAGTAGGCAAGGTCTTTCTTTGTGACACAAACATGACCAAGTTACGTGACTTAAGATTAAAGGTAATAACATACTTTGGTTTTTATTAAAGAAATACAGATTCATGGGCAAAAATATCAAGACGGATACAGTAACAGTCATCTGTGAAAATTTCAGTCCCATACCGTGCCCACGTTTTGAGACAACAGTGAAAAACAGCCACAGGAATTCTTAAGTCGTTTTTCTTTGATCTTTTAAAAGATCAAAAAGATTTTCGGTCGTTGTTTCACTAATTTCTGTATAGATACACCATTTCAGGTGGAAAAATTTTAACGGTATGTTTCTACTACCACCATCTTCATACCCTGTAAGTTATACGTAAATCTGTGAACATTTCTGTTTTGGTTTCTTACCAAAGTATGATACTACCTTTAAAGGTGCATTCTTTCAATGTAAAAAGCTAAATATCTTAATCAAATGTCTTTGTGTGCATAAGGTTGTGACGATTTCTTTTAATATCATAAAATGGAAAAGACTTGTGTTCTGTTTTCAACAGACACAATCTCTAGTTTCAGATTCAGCCTGTCGTTTTGTTTAATTTTGCAGGCCTGGAATTTAGTTCTGAAAGGGGCAAGGCCACTTTTCCATTGCAAGTGGCATTTCCCTTGGAAAATCATAATGTTTATGGAAATATTTGAAGGGGCACCAAGGCCAAGAACCAAGGCAACGAAGGCCATGGCCTCCATTTAATTCCAGGCTTGATTTTGTATCGTTTTCAGGCAGCTTCAATACCAGACTATAGAGGGCCAAATGGAGTATGGACTCGTCTACAGATGGGACAAGAAGTCAGGTACACAAAATACAGCCACACATCAGAAGCCTTAACACCTTAATCCAATCCCATATCTGCCTTAAGCAATTTGACAGTCACAGGAGAGAAGGACCCAGTCACTGTAACATTAGATTGGACTTGTTGGCCCAATTCCAAAGAATGTGCATTTTGGTGCAGTTTATCATTTGTACTCCCTGTTTTTCACTGTATTGTCCAATTTGGACATCATTTTCATGGATTTGATCACAATTTTGACGATCCTGTTTTATTCCCACATCAGAACGCAATCTCTGGTTGATGCTGATCCAACCCTGACACACATGGCAATTACAGAACTTCATCAACAGGGCGTGGTGAGTCACAGACACCTCACAATCAGTTTCACCACTTTGTGACAGTATTTCTGATTTCTGGAACTTTGCCAGAATAATTTTTCTTGAGAGTATGTTTACCATCGTGTAAAAACCTGATAAAACAAATGAAAGACAATAGAGGCTGTCATAGACAGCACCAGGATTTATCACTCACTGTTTGGTAAATCTTGACCTTAACAGCAGCCCAAATTGGCTGCATATTCCTTCTAATATATGTCACATTTGCAGGGTTCCATGTTGCAAGGCAAAATCAACATGATGTATTCTTCTCTTTGCAAGAATAAATGGCATCATTATTTTGGTTAACTCATCCTTAGTGGACCGTTCAACATTATGATAATACTAATGATAGTCATTGAAAAGTGAACAATGAAAAATATTCCAGTACAGTATTATGGAGATTGCTGCTTCGAATCCCACTCAAGTACAGTATCTGGAAAGTACTATTCATAAGTGCAGGTTATTGTCATTGGGCTACATTAATTTTCCTGAAACCATCTCAACTCCCTGGGAGTATACAGCCCTGTCTTCTATAAGGCTTATCAATCACAAAGCCTTCTCTACCCAAGTACTAACAACTCTACTCACAGGTACCCATTTACACCTAGGTGAAGAGGAGCAATATGTGACAAAGCGTCTTGCCCAAGGATGCAAGCACCATTAACCCATGGCTGGACTCAAACCCACAATCTGTACTAAGAGTGAATAAGGCTCCCATAGTTCAGTGGTCCTTTAGTTGTTCAAGAATCTGTTATAAGGATGGTAGATTATCTTGCAAGGAAGAACCTCATCCAGTCAGCTCCAATATGTTTGTATTCTTTTATGTCAAAATAATTTTGTTATTATTAGGTCCAACATGTAGTTTCACAGAACTGCGACGGTTTGCACCTACGAAGTGGCCTGCCACAGAGGGCGCTCTCCGAGGTCCATGGCAACATGTTTATTGAGGTTAGCATCAGACTGGTGGCCAATTTGATCCCAAAAGAACTCCCTGAGTATTAATAGCAGATTCACTGTAAGTCAAAGAACTAGGCAAGTAGTTGAAAGGAGAATAAGTGTTGGATTGAGGAAAGCATATCCAAAGAGGGTGCATTCACTTATCAACAAAAACTGATGGAAAACATTTTGTTTTAGTCCATTTTTCCACCAATGTTTGTTTAAAACGGGTATCACAATATCCCGATGCTGTTTTGTGATATTGTTGTATCGTGAGTAGAGATGCATGAATGAATCGGAACATATCTGTATAATCATAAACACATCTTGATACAGGTATGCACAGAATGTGATCCTGAAGTACAGTATGTACGTCTATTTGATGTCACTGAGAGAACAGCCTGCCGACGACACATGACCGGGCGTAGGTGCCACACCTGCAGCTGTCTGCTAAGGGACTCTATTGTTCATTTTGGAGAGAAGGGTACTGTGCAGCAGCCTCTGAACTGGCATGGGGCCATGGCATCAGCAAAGGAGGCTGACATGATAGTTTGTCTGGGATCAACTCTCAAGGTTATATACAAGTTTGATCAGTATCTCACAAGCAACCAATCATGATCTCAATGTGTGTGGTGCCTCAGTAGCATCTGCCATCTTGTATCACTCTTTCATACATTATTTGTAATTCCTTGTTGCGTTGTTATGTATGAAGTGCTCAGATTGATTAAATTATGTTCATATGAAGGACAACTGTAAGCAAACACACACTAAAGAAAGAAGAGTGTCATGAAATTCAAAATAAAATTGAATACCGTAGAGAAACAGTTATTTTTTGTTCAGTCAGTTCTCTCTGCAAGCCTTACTGCATTGTATCTTACATGTACCTCAAATATTATTTTATTGTATTATTTATTTGTTGTTCATCACTCAGGTTTTGAAGAGATATGCCTGCCTTTGGGGAACTAACAGAAGGAAATCCAAGCAACCCAAGCTGTACATCGTCAACCTTCAGGTAGTTGCAGAAGTTTATTAAGTTGTACACTGAAAATTAAAAGGCTTAACAGTTTTCTTCTTCGAGTCTGTCGCATTCAATTTAGATGTTTAGTTGTTTTGCCAGTATTCAGCGCAGGTCACAGCTTGTGATGTTGGTTCAGCAAGGTCCTGTGGGCTGCACGTAGGGGCGTTATCACACACCAGTAGGTGGGACATCGTCTGTGTTGCTCCACAGCTACATTTATCGTCTGTCTGAAGGTTCCATCTTGTCATCAGTGCTTTGCACCTCCCCTGTTCCACTCTGAATCTGTTGAGGGTCTTCCAGGTTGGCCATGGAAGGTTGTGACCGCTGGCTAGGTTTTCTGTTGGTGAGATGCCTCTCTCTATCCAGTCCTCGGCTGGGGTATTTGGCTGGTTCCATTCATCTTTCCAGATGTTGGTTCTTGCTGTTTCTTTGGTTGTCAGGAGAGATGGAACAGCCTGCAGAAAGCTGGCTCTGGATTTCAGACTGGTATCAAACTCCTGTGCTCGCTGCTTGTCTTGGGTGGTGATGGATCGCCTAAATGTGGGGGGGGGGGGTGCAATGCCTGCTAGGGCAAGGCATGGAACTGGTGTTGTCTTTATGCTTCCTGTGATGATGCGGCAGGTGTCATTGAGGGCCATGTTAACTAGTTTGGTGTGATGTGACCAAGTTGAGCAGGTATATTCAGCTGTAGAGAAGCACAGGGCTAGGGCTGTTGCTCAGATGGTTGCTGGATCAGCGCCCCAGTTTGAGTTGACCAGTTTGCGCAGGATGTTATCGCGGGTATTGACCTTGGCCTTGGTGTTCTGGAGGAGGGTTTTGAAGGAGAGTGTCTTGTCAAGTGTAGGCTGGGTGGGAGTGGTTTGTGAGTTTGTGACCGTTCCAAGAGACGTTCAGTTCCCTTTTTGCATCTCTGTTTTTATAATGGAAGCTGCATACATGTAGTTGGATTTTTGTTGGGTTGGGTTTCAGGTGGTTTTTGTTGTAGTAGGTTGTCATCTCTTGGAGGGCACTTTCCAGAACAGACTCAATCTTCTGGAAGTTTTCCTGTTGAGTAGAGATGCAGAGGTCGTCGGCGTAGATGAAGCGCCGACATTGTGAGGGGAGTGGTTGATCATTGGTGTAGACATTAAGGAGGAGGGGGGCAGGATGCTTCCTTGTGGTAGGCCATTCTTCTGGGCTTTCCATTTGCTCTTCTTTTCGTTTAGTTGAACATAGAAGCGCCTGTTGTTTAGGAGGCTTCTGATAACTTGGTACAGGTCGAGATCGCCAGTTATATCATAAAGTTTCCTGATCATGATGCGGTGCTGGACAGTGTCATAGGCAGCAGTGAGGTCTATGAAGGCTGCTCCTGTGATGTGCTTACACTCAAAACCGTCCTCTATGTGTTGGGTGAGATTCAGTAGCTGTCCAGCACAGGAGCGGCCAGGGCAGAACCCAGCTTGATCTCTGGTAAGCTTGGAATCTATAAGTGGGGTAAGACGTTGGAGTAGTAGCCTCTCATAGAGCTTGTAGGTGATGCAGAGGAGAGAAATTGGTCTGTAGCTTTTGGGTGATGAAGGGTCCTTTCCTGGTTTGGGAATTGCGATGATCTTGGTCTTTCTCCATACTTGTGGGACTGTTTTCTGTGCCATGCATAAGTTCAGCATTCCTAGGAGCCAGATCTTTGCTTTGGGTCCAAGGTGCTGTAACATTTCCCCCCGTATGTCATCAATTCCTGCTGCTTTCCCAGGTTTCAGCATACTCATTGCAGCTTCAAGTTCTTCTGTGTTGAAGGGCTTGGTGAGGTCTTTGGCTGGTTGTGGATGGTCTGGTACAGCTGTCCGGTGGTATTCTCCTGTGGGCATACATTGGTTTTGGCTGCGACCGTTTTGGCCACAAGCTGTGCTGCTACTGAGTTTGCTGTGACTGTGGTAATTGTGGGCGGTGTAGTATGGTCTCTTCCGAGGCGGCAGATTGTGGCTTTAACAGTGGAATGCCACTTTAACGAACGACCACTATAACAAACAATATATGTGGCTGATCCCGCCATGTTTGTTATAGTGGCGTTCCACTGGACATAGATACAAGATAAATTAACATACAAATGAGTCACTATAATCTATTTTGGACTTGAAATCATTTTACATCGCATGAATATCCTGATGCTAATATGTTTTGTATAATCCCAAATAAGTATTTGCATTACTGAATATTGCAATGCTAACATCTTTTTTACAGAGCAATGTATTTAGTGTCCATAACTGACGCTTTATGTTTGTGCTTTCACTTCACTCATTGTCATTTGCATATATTTTCAGTGGACACCAAAAGATAAAATGGCTGTCAGTAAAATCCATGGAAGATGTGACGATGTAATGAAGAAAATCATGTCAAAACTTGAACTCAGGATACCAGAGTATAGGAGGTAAGTTTGATTTATCCTGTTGTACATGCCAAACATCTAAAAGGATGATTGCAGGAAAATGCTTGGTAAAATGGTCAGTTTGTCAATCATGCAGGAATATCTCATGGGCAAGTATTTAACCTTTAGGAATGGCTGGATGGTCTAGTGCATTAGACAAGAGATATTGTTTGGTGAATATCATAGGTTGTGGGTTCAAGGCAAGTCACAGGGATTGTGGTTCTTTTGTACTTGATCAGTAATTTCATCTCTCCAAATGGGTTCCTGTGAGGGCAGTTTTGTTGGCTTTGTGTTGAATTAACAGTAGTTGCAGTAGGTTGTATGCTCCCTGAAAGCTAAGATGATCTACACAATGCTTTAAAAACCTGACGAGTGGTTACAGTGCTAGATCATTAGTGTCAAAATCATTAGCTTAGAATGGTGCATAATCACTGGTACGATCAAAATGAACTACTGTTTATGTTGTCCACACGTCTCTAAACAGCAAACCCATTTATACGTAATATCATACTTTGGTTTTTGCCAAAGAAATATTAATTCATGGGTAAAATACTTTTCACCATTATTATTAATGTATAAATGATCAAAATTGTTTTTGGTCATTGGTTTGACTAATTTTCTGGATGAAAACAGCATTTCGGGAAGAAAATGTTCAGTGTTGGAGTCGAGTCCTCAAATCCAAGTACAGGGTGCTCCAAGTACTTCAAGGTCTGAGTACCAAAGTCCGAGCCCACAAAGTACCAACGCACAGTGCCAAAAATATACGTTTCACAAAGATGTTTAAAGTTGGACGTTGTGCCACTCTTCTCAAAAATTCTTGTTTTACAAACCTTGCAAATGACACTGTGCTGCTTACTCCATTTGATACTCAATTCCCATTAATCTTCATACTCCCATTGTATAATTTATCAGAAATCAGCAAAATAATCAACAGTGAAATTGTAACAGAAGAAAAAATTTGCACTAAATGGTCGAGTACTTCCAAAATTTGAGTACATGGAATTGAGTACGGGCCAAGTACAATTTGGGCCGGGTATTTGCATGTACTCAAGTTGCAAACAAGTATGAGTACTCCAACACTGAAAATATTTAAGTCATTGAAATGTAAACAAAGAAAAATTTACTGGAGTGGGATTTGAACTGGCAACCTCCTGAATACCGTACAGGCGCTTTACCAACTGAGCTATCCAGCCCTATGTTGATGGTGTCCCTAATAGTCAATTATCTTTGTTCATTTGGCTTCTGACTGTCTTTTCATAGTAATTTTCTTGGCAATGACAGCATATTATTGGTTATATTACCAGCAGTACCAGCACAATGACCAACAGTTGCATTCTACCTTATACCTTAGTATATATACCTACATGTAGTGCCACTTCTCATTCACCAATTTAATTCTAAGAGGACTTAGGCATATTTACTGTTTAACAGTAAACTAATTTTTGTGATATTGCAAAGGGGAAAGAATTTTGCTGATGACATCCACTTCTTCAACAATCTTGATCAATTCCTATAGATTATCCTGAAAAAACATGAATCTGTATCTGCGAAATATTTCAATCTTTGCATGTGCATAACACTCTGCACATTGTAAGACCAGTAAAGTGGAGGCTACATGTACCTTAGTCCACACTTGGCATCTCCTGAAATATTCAACAAAATGTTATATTACCCAAAAATTTAATGATGTTTGTACTTACTGTCTCGCATGCAGATTAGATGATCCTATCTTCACCATGGCAACTCCACTAAGGAAGTCGGAACTGGAATCATTTAGCACTAAATTGTTAAGCCATCAGCCTGTAGTAGCCGGATCAATACAGTCCAAACCGGTTAGGACTGGTTTAGGGCAGGAGGTTGATCTTGCCCAGTCACCAGCAACCGGTCAGGTTATACTTAAGTCAGAGTTACATTCAGATGCAGACAGTCAAATGAGAATTGGGACAGACTGGACTGTGAGTAGTGTAAATGACAGCAGTCAGAAGCAAGAGCTGACAAAACCAGGCTGGTTTGGGAAGGGCTATCACAAGAAGACAACCAGAAGTAGAAAACGACGTAAATTGTCTCAGGACTCTGTGTGAAATTGATTGGACCTATTGTAGCATTCTATAGAGGAATTTTCCATCCATGTCCTTTTGCATAGTGCCTATTCTGGTGGTTGTTAGCAGGGACCAGTTGTACTCTAGTAGCAAACATTGGCCAATGGTCCAGCTTTCAGGTAGTGTGCATTGCATGGACTGATACTTAGCTGTCCTTTTATGCTTGCTTGGCATAGCAATATGCATACACATCACCAGCCCAAATTGCATGATGTACATAACATGTGGCTGCTATCATGAGATTTGGCCTAAAACAAAATTAACCTCCCTCCCCCTCCAAAAAAAGTAAAGAAATTAATTGAAAAATTGCTAACCATTATTATTTATTATCTCCATGAAGTGACACATGTACGAACAATTTCTTATTTCCAAAATGTGTAGCATTTTTTGCCATATTCTTGTAAAAACACTTGGATACTTGAAAAAGAGGTTGTTTAGTGTGACAAAAAGCTCAACAGAAAAGAAATAAAAGACAAACATTTTGTATAAGATTTAAACTTTTATTAAACAAATAGAACAAGAATGTATTCAAAATACAGTGAACATAGTAATAATCTTTCTCAAGGCAGGATTTTCGTCTGGTTTTCAGTAAAATAACTTGTTTAATTTTAGATGTTAAATATAAATGGATGACATTTTTTGGTGTTGGTTGATTTGATTTTAATAATTGTTTTAAATTTGGAATTAAGGCAAAAGAGGACGGAATGAATAGCATAAGGAATATTTTATTTGAAAAAATTCAATTTCAAAAACAAATTGCACCACACTGCAACTTTACTTACAAACAGAAAACAACAAAACACCATAATAAATTGAATTGTTGCAGGTGTTTCTTAATAATGAATAGTTCATTTGAAGTTCCAAACTGTCAGAAATTCAGCTAGTGATACATTTACCACTTTTGAATAACCTAAACTTTAACCTTAATTTCTTTTAAGTAATTTTCAAATGCAACAAAATCTCTATAACTGATTTTAATATTCAACATTCTAACTATCAATAAAATGTATGTGGAATTTGTCATAAAAATACCTCATTTTGTTTTTATATCTAATTGTGGACGGATGAAATTGATTTTTAATAAATGTTCATACAACAATATCAGAAGAATATATACATTCATATCAAGGTTTTGCTAGTGTTTTATAACAACTTTTAAAAATGATTATTTAGAGCAACAATCCTTAGGAAGAGCTTTTTGTTTAATTTTGAACACAAATTTATTTTGTAAACATCATTGTCCAAATGACATCTCAAATTGTCTTGTTTGGTGATACACAACACACGGACGCTTCAGAATCAGCCATCTACGGCAATAACAGAATTATATTAACAATTCTTTTGGAGTGGAAATGCCAATGGTGAAATTAAACCCTTAAGCATTACTAGTATGAATACAAGGCACAGTTCAGATGTGGCTTGAATTTAAGACTAGCCCCGAGGCTGACAGCTTCTCTAGTTATGAGCATATTCACATGTTATGAATAGCTTAGATGTGAAAACAAATAATTGCAATAACTGACATTTGATTGTATAAATGCTAGTTAACTGTCTCACAACATGTATACAAACTACCCTGAATCAAACCCACAGCCAGGTTTTAGCAGTACCATATTTTGTTGTATCTACAAAAATGCAATACTAATGAATTTCGATGAAGATGGACAGCGCTGAAGTCAGGCGCGGTTCTAGAGTCAACATTTTGGGGGGGCTAGAAGAGCCATTATTTTTTTTGGGGGGGGGGGGGCTAGAAGGCCCAATATTTCGGGTTCTTCTAACACTCGCTTCTGCTATGTCTTATTAGGGGTCGAAAACATGCACATTTTAGCCCACACAACGCGTTTTTTTATGTAATTGGCGCTTAATAACTGAAAAAATCCAGTATTTTCAAGAATTTTTTTTTTCACTTGCATTTTTTTGGGGGGGCTAGACAAAAATTTTGGGGGGCTACAGCCCCCCCTAGCCCCCCCGTAGAACCGCGCCTGGCTGAAGTGAAACCATGTGGTCTGTCATTTATCAATACACATCAAGAGGCTTGTTACACTCACACAAACAAGGTGAATGGTGACCACCATACAACCTTCCTGAGTACATAAACCTTGCACAATATTTGCTTTAAATTAGTAGACCTCACTCCAAGTTTCTACGTTTGATAGAATAATCAAAGACTGCAACAAAGCCATGTATTCTGATATCAAAAATCACCCATCAACAGCAGATTTAGGGTGTGTGTAGATTCTGGACTGCTCTGTAATTACACTGGAGATATAGGAGTTTTTTGGGGGCAGACACAGTACAGCAAGTTTTATGTGTGTTACCCAAAAGAGTGTTTATTACTGGGTAAAAGTGACTTTGATTTTCATGTACATGGGGGGGGGGGCAGGAGTTGTTCACGTATCTCGCACTACAACTTTCAAAATATATATTTCCACTATAATGAGAGGTTCAAATATGTACAACAATACATTCTATGGACATTTTAAAGTTCAGCTTGGTTACAGGACTCTTAATTCATTTCCCAAAAAGCCTTAACAATACAAACTTGTTTTTTTTTTTTAGGGGGGTCACCGTAACTCACATTTCATCTAAGTTACACTTACCGGTATGCAAGACAATCTGAGTAAGATCTTTTTTATCTAACTTGTACAAATGATCCGTTTGGGAATGCTGGGGGCTGACCCTTGACTAGTTCAAATGGATACAATTCTATAAACAAAACACTATTTTTGTTGGTTTTGTTGTTCAACTATGTCCAGTGTACTGAGCACTGGTTTAGAATCTCGTTTAGACTGATTCCATGCAAAACATAACATCATAAATCCATAGCAAACAAGTTGAAACTGTCTTTAAGTGATTATTTGATGCAGATATTTGTACGTAATTATATATTTATCTTTGCAATGCAATTTGCAGACAGTTTGAACTGGACTTCATATGAGCTAGTCTGGTGAGTGATTTAAAAGAAAAATCCTTTTAAATAGAATTTAAATAGAATCAACCTCAGTAAACAAACATGTCTTATTGAATTATGCGCCCCTTAGTGTGTTTGTATGTGGTATTCTCTCTATACTTGGAGGAGCAGAGCCACTCCGGCCAGTGTCCACTTGGCTGGTTTCTCCTTGGACTTGAGGTTGAAAGTCCAAACAAATGTAGGACCACGCTGCTTGGTCTTGTAGACGGGACACTCATAGATGTTGCGTGTCTCTTGCTTGTCTACAGAAATTCCACGGATGAAAGTGACGGGCATGGCTGGGGACAACTCCTTCAGTCGAGCATCAGCAATCATACCTGTCTGGATATCCCAACGAGCACCCTCCATAAACAGACCATGGACATAGGCACCCTCCCTGGGTGCACTACTAAAGTCCTCCTTGTTCTTCTTGGTTACATCACACTGCAGACACATCTTGTCCAATGGCCACTCATTCTTACGGGCCATGGACTGCATAATGGCTGTCAGGAAGCTCTGTGGGTTGAAGAAACCACCCAGCCAGACCACTGTAGGCAGGGCAAAATCAGCTGTCCAGCTCTCTAGCTCTTTGATACGCAGCAAGAGGTCAGCATACCAAGCTGACAGACCCATCATGCTTGGGTAAGCCCTCTTGCTCCAGGTCTCTGGTATTTGGTCCAAGAACAGGGCATTGCTCAGGTCCTCCATGTCCGATGTGATGGTCAGCTCACCCTGTTTAACAACCAAATTAAAAACATCAAATTAAATGAGAGTTTACAAGACAATAAAACAATCATTTCATTTACCTGTATTTTGATCAACTTCACTCATCAACAACTTCTAACAATTGAAAATTTACCAAGCAGGATGACTATCCATTATTTAATGCATGTTTTCATAATATTTCATATCTAGTAAACTTAGGATTAGTGATCTCATTCATTGTACAAGCCAAGACATATAGGAGAGACCAGACAAGAAAGGAAAGGCCCCCCCCCCCACCCCCCCGGCAATAAAAAACAAATGTATACATCTCATCACTAACATCAATATGCAATGAAGTAAAAGGCATCATTCAAAACACCTTCAACAACATGTACAGCTGAGTCGTAGCCATCAATTCTCAACAATCCCGTGGCTTTCACTTTTGCTTTTGACAAACGAAGAGAACAAGAACATACCTTAAGCCCAAGGTCCAACTCCTTGAGTGATCTGCGGAGCTCTGAGGTCAGCGTGTTCATCCGCTCACATTCCTGGAAGGCTACCACGATGTAAGGGGTGCGTTCCTCCACTTTACCCATGATCTCTAGCATGTTGAACTCATCAGGAAGCTTCTCTACAATCTCATCCAGCAGGGCCTTAATCTGAAACACATAAAATGAGCCAACATTTCAAACTGAGAAAGCTTGAATCTCTAACCACTGTTACAATGCCAGCAGTACATAAGACATTTGGGATTGGGCTTCATACAAGGTGCCAATACAAATACACATAGTGATATTTTCAGATTTTAGAAAACATACCTTATCACCAAACACAATATACAATACCAAATAAGTTTTGGGATACAAACATTTTCGGAATATTTTGCAATATTTATTTTTAAATGTGCACCAATAAGAATGACTTCTGTATGAAATGAAGTAATTTTGAAACAATTTGGTTATCAAAAGATGGGCAGAATTATTATCAGAAGACAAAACCTAAATCTACAGACCTTCTCTTCACGACTAGATCCACTTCCCCCTCCTGCTCCACTTTCACGAGGTTGCATCTCCAGTACTACTTTAAAGAGATTATCTGATGTGGTGGTCAAGAAGCCAATCTCAGCATTTGGGTGTAGACCATACAGGTATGGACTCTCTGGAGGCAATATCTCATCAATGTAAGTATGGTAACCTACATAGTCTGAGTTAGGTGGTATAGGGAATCCAGGGGCCAGGTAAACCTCACCATCAAGCTGTAACAAGAACAAGAAGAGGAAAATCCAGACTTCAAAATGCTGCATTTTTCTTTAGCATCAGAACCAAGATAACAAATTTGGAGCTTTGAGACTTTTCATGATGGCGACACAATGTGATAGTTTGGGCTTATGATGCACTATGCCTACTCATGTGTACAAAATGCCATGCAACACAAAACTTCAGTTAACAACTGTTTAAACAATTGCACTTAAAAATTGAATTGCCTAGTCTACTTTTCCATATTCCGATGTATACTTATTAACATTGCTGTCATTTCCTTTTTAAGGAAACACAATTGATTTCATTCTCATTTGAAGATTTGTGATTGTTCATTCATAGTTGAAGGATAATAAATGGAACTAGAAGTCAGAACTAGCAGTCACCAACACACCATGTATGTAAAGTCAAAGAAGCAGCAACTCAGTCAAAGCTACTCCTTCAGTAACTCACAGTAATAAAATGCAAAGAGAAATCTATGCCTCTGTATTAAGCAAGACTGCCACATATCCTACACCAGCAGTTATACTAACCATATCAGGCTGCATGTATTCCTCCAGATAGGTCCTACAGAGACGTCTGTCCCAATCATCTGTGATGTGACCACCGTACATGATTTCACCAAACAAGTAACGCAGATCCTCCCAAGGCACCTGTAACAAAATACCCCCCAAAACCATCAGATTGGTGTGTATGGTGGCCCTGGGCTAATGGCCGCTTGGTCATATTCATCTACATTAGAATGGTTGATAAATATGATGACAATGTTTTATGTAACCTGTGCATTGGATAAGTACAAAAGAATCTCGAAACAAATTCTCAGCAGAGGTTGAATACAGAATCTTGATGTGGGATATGGAGTTTGACACTGATCAACTTGGAAGAGATTGTAGTCAGCATGAGTATGCATTGAGAACATGCAACCTACATGCATAATAGCAAGAACAATCAACTAGTATGATATAATGAAACAGTTTATGAAAGGGATCTATGACTGCTCTGGTCTAGTTACAAGACAACAAAGGAGAAACTTACCTTGGAATTGGCCTCCAGGTAATTGTAAAGGACGTTGACAGAGATGGTCAGGTCACCTGTGTTGAAGGGATAGACTCGGTTCCAGCCCTGAGGTCCAAACTTACGACGCTCAGCCACTACAGCATGGAAGTAGCACAGGGAGAACAGGATGGCCTTGAATTCAGCTTCCCGAGCACACATCTCCAGGGTGTCCTGATTGAAGTTGTCCAGAGACTTATGCAGATTGGCAAACATGCCAGTAGGAGGTTCATTGGTGATCTTGATGGAAGCTTGAAGGATGCCCTGGTCAGGAAGAATTGGATCAGTTTGATTGTTTGTTGACTTTCTGTTTTGAATCTTCAAATTCTTCAGAAGTGTGCCACCTTGAATGCTAATACCATGAGATTAACCTTGATTTGGGATGACACTATTCAGCCAACAGCCAATTCTACTACATCTGTACTTGGATGTACTTGACGCCATTTTCAAATTACTGTTTTAAGGCCACTATTCATCATTATACCTATAGGCACTGGGAAAGCAGTTGTACAAAAGAACCCCTAACTTGAATACAAACAAGAGAAATTTTTCATTTCTTTTATTCACTTTATGGCAGATGATGCACATATTCATGAGAAAGTCTTATCCTATCCAATATAATGGAATCTTCAGATTATTCACACTTTTCGTAGACAATGGGTTTTTCAGCCTGTTCAGAGCGTCACTCATAGAAGGAAGAACGCATTTTAAGGAAGAATAATGATTCATAAGAAGGATTAATTAAAGATTTATAGAATGCCACTTCTCATTTTCCTATATCAGCCACATAGGACTTACTTGGTGATTCAGGCTGCTCACAAATCATGACAAAAGTCATGATGGCTGTGATGCAGGAGAGGCAAGGAAAATGTCAAGAAATAAAGTCAGCAATTGGTTACATACCTGAGGTATAATATGACTCTCTGGGGTACCAGCAGGCTCAGCACTCATGAATACACGGTAGTCTGGGTTGCTACCTTCACCCGTAGATTCCAACTTCTTCTCAAGAGTACTCAGCCACTTGGCCACCAAGTGGATATTCTGAAAATGACAACACCAGTGACAAACATTAGGGACAGCCCAAATGACAAAAAATGACTTTGGCACATGGCATGAATTTCAAGCGACAAATATCAATGACATCAATAAGCATGAACAATGTCAAAGGAACTGACAATAAGCAAACTTATGTTTTTTTGTCAATTTCACTTTAACAGTCAATTTCACTTTAACATTCAATTTCACTTTAACAGTCAATTTCACTTTAACAGTCAATTTCACTTTAACAGTCAATTTCACTTTAACAGTCAATTTCACTTAACAGTCAATTTCACTTTAACAGTCAATTTCACTTTAACAGTCAATTTCACTTTAACAGTCAATTTCACTTTAACAGTCAATTTCACTTTAACAGTCAATTTCACTTTAACAGTCAATTTCACTTTAACAGACAACAACAACAGGTCGAATGAAAAAAAGGCAATGCTTACATAAATACTTAAAATAATTATGTGAAAATAAATAAAAACATTGGCAGATTCCAATATATACCCCCTCCCACCATAACCCATGGCCACCATTTACCTGAAGGATGACCCAATGACCCTCCTTAGCAGCCAGGTCCATGCTCTGCTCAGCCACGATCTCTTGGCCCTGACCCAGGGACACATTGTGGAAGTTCTTGTTATCAAATGTAAATCCAATCTTCTTGCCTAGTGCCTCTACATCCTTCAAGGGGTCAACACCAGGTGATAGGATAAAGAAGACTGGTGTGGCAGGTCCTGTTTCCTCAAAGGACTTGGAGAAGTCCATGGGTCGGTTCTCCACATACTTGGTGCCTAGTTTCTCCTCAATGAAGTTCCTACATTCCAAGTATAACAACAAAATAATAAGTTTGTAAAGAATCGTTTGCTGCATGCCAAGGACAAAATCACCGATTGAAATCCAAGTAAGATTTACTAATCAGGAAAATACACTATAACAGTACTTTGGAAGGACAGTCAGATTATTTTACAGTGATCTCACATCAATTGCAATGCAACACTAATCTACATACTTCCATAATAAAAACAAATGGAACAAGAAAGAGTTGCCTCTTCGTGACTCACCTAACAGCATAGGTCATTCTGTCTGACCGTAAGGCACGCATCATACATAGTTTCTGTAGGGAAGATTTATTCTTCCATTCTTGAGGGAACTTCTCCTTCTCTGGACACTCACTCTCTACAAACTTCTTCCAGCGTTTAGCCGAACCCTCAATGTCACGGTCCAGGTTGCGGAACTCTTCCATCGCTGCCAGAGACTGAAAGGACGGGGAAAGATAGCTCATTTACCAGTTGTATTTCAATAACTTTGCAAATAGGATTGTTTAGGATGTTTATACTGATTTCACAAAGATGGCTAACATATGAACTTTGCACACCAATGAAACTACAGCTACAACATTGCATGATTCAGGGCAACCCAATGCATAGTCACATATGAAACTACAGCTACAACATTGCATGATTCAGGGCAACCCAATGCATAGTCACATATGAAACTACAGCTACAACATTGCATGATTCAGGGCAACCCAATGCATAGTCACATATGAGACAGCAAGCACTTATACATTATTCACAATGAGTACAAATGACAGAAAGAAACTACAGCTACAACATTGCATGATTCAGGGCAACCCAATGCATAGTCACATATGAAACTACAGCTACAACATTGCATGATTCAGGGCAACCCAATGCATAGTCACAAATGAAACTACAGCTACAACATTGCATGATTCAGGGCAACCCAATGCATAGTCACATATGAAACTACAGCTACAACATTGCATGATTCAGGGCAACCCAATGCATAGTCACATATGAAACTACAGCTACAACATTGCATGATTCAGGGCAACCCAATGCATAGTCACATATGAGACAGCAAGCACTTATACATTATTCACAATGAGTACAAATGACAGAAAGAAACTACGCTGCAAGTTATATATATACATATACATAGGGCTTGCCTAAGATCATATCAAAGAATGAGTGTATCTAGTCTGTGAGTGTATAATAACATCAAGTCATTGTAACGTGAGACATTCTTCCAATAGCACTCCGCACTAATGACGTCACACAAGTCATTTGGCCAGTGCGCCACATGCACAAAATCCCCAGATGCCAGACAAACTTTTCATGCATTCACATGCAGTGCACACAAGCAAAACCACCACACGTTTGCATGGTTTCATTGCAATGTTAGTCTGAGATCCGGTGTGACGTCACAGTGTTTAGCCTGCTATTTTAAGCACAAGTGCGGAGCGCTATTGACTGTATAAAAGACTAATAATCCATGAATGATACCTTGATAGCTCCCCAGGCAGGATTGGACAAGAAGTCTACAGGACTGGTCACATTCATCTGAGAGGGGAATCGAAGCAGGAAATCTAGCTCCACAGGGTTAATCTCTTTCTTCATCAGAAGGACCTGCAACAATGACAAGCCATAAACAATTACATTTAGTTGTCATTCACACATTCACATTAATGATTCACTCAAGATTTTAGGAATATTATTATCAATTATTCCAAGACAGATGATTGGTTCTTTGTATCAGATGCTATTTGAAGACAGTACATACTTTCAAATTTGCATAATTTTTACAAAATTAAATTCAGAAACCCCAAAAATTTCCAAGATTTTTATCATATGCTCATATAATTAAAAATAAGTTCAGAAATGTTTTGAAAAAACTCCAGAAAACCAAAACAATTTTACAACAAATAAAGAAAAAATAGTGGAAACTATGCCATGAATTGAAGAAAAGGAAATAAAATGTGAATCCTGTAGAATGCACTAACCTGGAAGGCAACCTGAGTGGTGAAGATGAGCTTATCCTGTTCAAACAGGCCTCTAGTCGTGTAGATAAAGACAGAATAGGTGATGAAATCAATCAGGTTATTGACTCTGTCCTTAACATCCTCTGCTGGCTCAGCCTTCTCAATAGATTTGGAGAAGACAACATTGAAGGCCTGGAAAAGGGACAAACAGAAACTATAGTAATATGCTTCCTATGAGACCTGGGACACATAAACTGTCCCTACCACACTGTACGTTCCAGATCCAATGCTGTAAAATCAGGGTTCCATGAATGAAATATCTCTAAGTGACAAAAATAAGCAAAATCAAATATTTTAAGAATTGGTGTGTGGTTATAACTCTAACCTTGAGAGAGAACTGGTAGATGGGGTTGATCTTGTTTAGATCATTCAGGATGAAGTACATGAGAGAGGCTCTAGCAGCAGCTGGTCGGTACAGCTCACGAGCCTCGTTGATCTTAACCTCTGTCACCTTAGCTTCCTCTACCTTGACCTCAATCTCAGCAGCAGTGCGCTTGGTAGTCTCTAGATTCTCCACCAGGGCTGTGTCACCCAGGAAGTTACCCTCAGCTGATGACAGTCGAGACAGGAGATTGTCCTCCAACTCCTTCAGAATGATCTTGAAGTCATTCTGCTGTTTAGTAAGATCCAACTGAAAACAAACAAGGTAGACATTTTATGGTAAACACTATATATATCAAAAGCCTACTTTGTGTGGACGTTTATGAAAATATTTGTGTAGTTTTTGTTTGAACACAAAACCTACTTTACCATCACATGTGCATCTCTTGGGTGGAGCAAACAAGTTTATTTCACATTTCCAGATAAATTCTTAAAATGTAAACATTCTGAAACAGTCCATATGAATAATGCCCTCAAATGACCAAATGAAGCTTAGTTTTTATAGCCAATTTATGAAAACAAGAGTCGGATGCACCAGACCACTTGGACAAGATGCTCGGAAACATAAGATCACAGGATATTGTAATCATGTGAAACAAAAACAGTGCTATTTTAATATATATTGTAATTATGTGAAACAAAAAACCTGCTCAAATACTGTTCCATCAGTTTTCTCTTACCTCCATTACAATGGCCTTAATTGATGATATTTTATTTGATGATATAATAAAGAAGAATGTTTAGTGTACCTTAAGTTTCTCCAGATCTGGTCGTTCCTGTGCCACCACATTGGCCAGGAGTTGGTCCTCCAGGCCATCCCTAGTCACAGTGAAGTTGATGAGGGTGGTCTGGGCCTGCATTTCTGGTTTATAATGAGGGTTGGCCAGCTTAGTGTGTAGAATCAGACGGAACAAGGGATTATACTCCACCTCCTTCTCACCAATTTTGATGTATCTGTGGAGGAAAGAGCAGCCAAAGATCAGGAATTTGGGTTCTCCACAGTGTCTCTGGATACCCTGTTAGCTGTTTAGGACACCGTGTTTCATCAAGGTACAAATGAAACATTTAGATGCTTGTGTCAGTGCAAGTCCATTTTGAATAACAAATACAAAACGTGTGATCCCATTAGGCAAAGAGAATCACAACTTGCCATGAAAACATTGCACAATGCAAACCTACGCACCTGCCCTTCTTGATTGTATTACGTCCAAGCACAGGGTCTAGTACAGGGTCCACAGATTCCTCCATGTTCTCAATCAGTACTGTATCCCCATTACTGATAGCCCTCTCAATCACATCTAAGTAGCCACGTTGGCCCAGTCGCACCACTCTCAGGTCATCACCATACTTGGTCTTGATCCACTTAACACCCTGCAGCTGAGGGTCAATCATGAGGGGCCAGCGCTCACAGCTAGACAGAATAGTGGCATTCTCAGTGGACATGCGGTCACTAGGCAAACTCTCATTATTCCAGCTGGCAATGGTAGCATCATCAGTCAGCAGACTAAGGGGATCCAGACCCTCGGTGCTTGGTATAGGGGTCTGAGGTCAAAGAAAACAAAAACATTCATAACTCTGCCTGATTCACTGCAATGGCCATTTCAACAGGTTGGATTACAACAAAGTTCCATCCATTATGCTTCATATGCTTCATATGTACAGCGCTTGCTTCATGGTCAATTTTGTAAGAATTTGTGATTTCTGTGCAATTTTTAATTCGATGTGTTGCTTATCATGTGTTGCTGATAGAAGAGCCTTGGGAAAATTGGCTTATATGAGTGGTTGAGAATGGTTGTGAATTTGAAGGTACCTTTTGTGATTTGATAAAGGGCAGCCACATGTTGTCCATGAGCTCTGTGCGGAAGCTCTTGGTGAAGCAGCCCATGTAAGACACAAAGGCTGTAATGAGCAGGACATCACCAGCTGCAAGGCAACAACAAAGACCAGTGTTACAGAAGTCCATGAAATAAAGCAAGTTAACATCACTATGGCATAAAATCTAGGCCCATTTAAAGGATGCCTTCAAATATGACTGTCCACAGCCTCCACCCAGTCTGCAGATACCAGCCGGTAAGCCTAGCAGGCTTATTTACATCATATAACAAAAGCACTATTGTTATGTTAATTTTGTCTTCCTGCAGCTCAGCCTGCAACAAACGTTTATTATGTCTAAAAAAAATCAAAACCGAAATTATGATCATCAGGACTTCCACAAAATCTGTGCAATTCATAAATGATGACATGACTCAAGTATATATTAATCATCAGGAAAAACAAAGGAATGAGTGAGTATCGGCCTCTTAGTGTGTAGATGGACAAGCATTAACAACGCCAAATTTCTGCGGCTTTCCAGGGCCAGTCTACGGAGTCTTTTTTAAAAGCACCCCCAAAACATTGCTGCTTGGCAAGAAATACTGCCGAAATAATTTCTAAAATAGATTAAGGTCCTGGACTACAAGAGAGTATCTCTCTTGTGAGAGAAGAAATAGACTTACGCAAGGTCTTCTCGGCTTCTTTAAAGGCTGCTACAGCCTCACCCCAACGAACATTCTCAGAAGCCAGCCCTCCAACCAGTCGGTTGGCCAGAGTAATGGTCAATGTTGTGGCTTCGGCCTCTTGCTGGCACTTCAACTTGTCACCGGTGGCCTTCTCAAACTTGGCAGTCAGCTCACCTAAGTTGGCATCCAGCTCCTGGACAGAGAAGAAATGACGTATGAAAAAATGAGATAGTGCCGAGTCCACCAAGCTTCTTAAAACTGCATTCAATTCCTTTTTCTAACTGTTGGTAAAATGATTGTGTTAAGGGCCATGATTGCTAATGCTACAGTTCTATTTCCTTTAAAATATTCTATTGCACTATATTTTGTTTGATGATTCTGAGTAAAAGAAAATATGTATGGGTTATCTCCGATAGCATTGCTAAAAGTGTTAGTATAGCTTGTTCTGGCAGCTTGACTAGCAATTGGAAATTGGGGACAGGGCTGGATAGTAGAGAGTGCTTATACAGATATCTGAAAGGTAATGACGTGGTTAAATCCTACATCAATCAGTCTTCTTTATTTTCCTATGAATGACATCTTATAACTCTCATAGAATCTTACTCATGGCTCATTCCACCAAGCAAGATAACGATTAACGATGGAGTTGCTTGTTACATTCCACCAAGCAAGATAACGATTAACGATGGAGTTGCTTGTTACATTCCACCATGCAAGATAACGATTAACGATGGAGTTGCTTGTTACATTCCACCAAGCAAGATAACGATTAACGATGGAGTTGCTTGTTACATTCCACCAAGCAAGATAACGATTAACGATGGAGTTGCTTGTTACATTCCACCAAGCAAGATAACGATTAACGATGGAGTTGCTTGTTACATTCCACCAAGCAAGATAACGATTAATGATGGAGTTGCTTGTTACATTCCACCAAGCAAGATAACGATTAACGATGGAGTTGCTTGTTACATTCCACCAAGCAAGATAACGATTAACGATGGAGTTGCTTGTTACATTCCACCAAGCAAGATAACGATTAACGATGGAGTTGCTTGTTACATTCCACCAAGCAAGATAACGATTAACGATGGAGTTGCTTGTTACATTCCACCAAGCAAGATAACGATTAACGATGGAGTTGCTTGTTACATTCCACCAAGCAAGATAACGATTAACGATGGAGTTGCTTGTTACATTCCACCAAGCAAGATAACGATTAACGATGGAGTTGCTTGTTACATTCCACCAAGCAAGATAACGATTAACGATGGAGTTGCTTGTTACATTCCACCAAGCAAGATAACGATTAACGATGGAGTTGCTTGTTACATTCCACCAAGCAAGATAACAATTAACGATGGAGTTGCTTGTTACATTCCACCAAGCAAGATAACGATTAATGATGGAGTTGCTTGTTACATTCCACCAAGCAAGATAACGATTAACGATGGAGTTGCTGGTCTGTTAATCCTATGGCAGGTTAAGACATTCTCATCCTAATTAACTCTTATGATCAGATGGAGCACTTACCGCAATCTTGGCTTTGATGATGGTAAGCTTATCCTGGGCAGCCTGTAGCTCATCGTTGGCCTTCTGTAGCGCAATGCGCTTGGGCTCCACATCACAGTATACCTCGTAGAAGCGGACGATGTTGACGGCCCAGGAACACAGGCCAGCAGCAGCCAGGGACTTGGAGCGAATCAAGTCAGGGTTGAATTCACTGTTATCTAGGTATGGTCGAATTGCCTTCAAACAGTTGTCATGGATGTGCTCCTTGTCATAGTTGATGAGAGAGTCCAGGAAAGCATCCACCTAGTATTCAAGGCCAGACAATACAACGAGAGAACCTTATTAGAGGGAGTTCTTCCACACTTTGTGTGGTAATGTTTGTCAAATGACCAGTGGTTGGGAGACATTACTTGTGTTACCCAGTATGGTATGGAATGACCAACTCCACTTTGTACACCTATGTATAGTAAGAGAGTATGAGGCAGTATCCCAAATCTCTGTCTATAGATGCATATAGCACATGCACCTGTGACAGTCAACATGTGCGTTATTTGAGGCCCAAGAGGAAGAACATTACACTACAAAATGTGTTCAAGTTTTATGGTAGGGCAGAAATTGCTTAATACTGAAAAGACAGCAAGTTAAGAAACAATACATGGAAATATATTTTTTGGTCAAGAGGGACAAGTCATCTATTACTTGACAAATTGAATTAACTCAGGCTTTTCCACTGTGCAAACCTATGTGTAATCCTTGCCAATCTTGGTTCCTTAGGAATAAGACTTGTCAGTCATTGCTGACAGGGGTAGCAAAGTTAAAGATATAACATTCAGTTGATTGCAAGATACAGAAAACAACATTATTATGTAATCCTATTATATAATAATAAATGAACTGCCTTCTATGTTCTGATGGTAATCTGTATCCTGTAAACAAATGTTGAACCTTGTTCATCATGACTTTGGCTGCCTTCCAGCTCCGGTCCTTGGGTATCTTTCCATTGGGTGCAAGAAGCATCATGACAGCAGCTGTCACAGTCACTACCAGGGCCGGTGGGGAACCAAAGGACTTCAGCTCAGTCAGATTATTCTGTGAGAACAAGAATAAATGATACAAGCTGATTAGAGTATTCCCCCAGTCTGTGAGTGATTTCAGCCCTCAAGTATCTCAGTCATTCAAACTGTAGAGCGGGGGAAGAGCTGTAACTGCAGTTCTGGGCTGCTTCTCCAAGGATAAGGTGTGTGGCTGTATCTAGGCACATGTTTGGGTTACAGAGCAGTCTTCTCTTTTTACCTTATTCCTGTAGTTGTCTTATTTTGGACACACTCGCAATATTAGTTATGGCCAGCTCTCTGGATGAATTCCAGAAATGCTTTCTCTATTTACCTTGTTCAGGGTGTTCAAGGCTTCCTGTGCAGCCTTAAGGGCTGGCTCAGCCTTGGCCAGGTCCTCCTCACACTCTCTAGCCTTCTTGGACACAGCCTCATTAATGGCAGCTACTTTCTTCTCCTCCTCATCAGCAATGGCCTTCTCCTTACTGACTTTCTCGGTCTCCACACCCACAATTTGAATGAGCTTGTCTGCATCCTCATTCTTAATCTTGAGTTCAGCTTCTTGGGAGGCTAGCTTGGCCTTCAGGTCATCCACCTAATAATCACCAAAAGAAGAGTACATGCTTTTTAGAGCTCTTGGCTGCATTAGACTAACATCCCCTACACATTAGCTCACATGCTGAGCCCATTGGGGGAATGGGTCCTATGGGCTATGCCAAGGACAGGAACAGATTTGGTTGTGTTTTTTCATTAATGAGTCCATGCCATAGAGGAAGACTGCAAATAGACCTGTGAAAATAGTCCAGCCATTTATGATGGCCTGCTTGAACAGGGAAGATATTGCTTCCAATAGTCCCAATCTGCCCTCAGGACGGCAATACAACTGTAGTCAAATCAAAGGGTCTTAGTAACAAAATAATGCAAAATGGCTGCTATTATTGTTTATGAAACCACGCAGGTACTTATATCATAAACAACCACAAAAATGCTGCTACACAACAAAGGGCTCCTTCACAGATACTTGTTTTTATCATTCATGGAAAGAACCAAATAATAGAAAGTCTCTCGTTCAAGGGGAGAGGGTGGGTTGGCTGCTCATGGTGAATATGTTTTGAGAAAATAGACTGATTATTCAATTAAATTTTACATTTGAAAGACCTGATTCTCAGCATATCAGCTGGGAATATTTTTGCCAAGAACAATTATTTTTGTTTGTCTATGTCTTTTATACCCTAATCACACCAAATCCAAGAAAAAATCAAGACAAGTATTACAAGACTTTGAAGGGCACAGAAATGCACTGACATGGGAGCATATCTTCAAATTGACCTTGCTGGTCCAACTTAGTCTTACAGCCATCGATTTGCAACAGAGGATACTGAGTGGTATATAGGACGGCTCTACACTTAAAATGCACGGGAGTTACTGTTAGGGTTACTAGACATATTTGAGCCATTATATGTTTAGGAGAATCTGTGGTGATAGAGGAGTAAATGGGCTAGGGTAGGTACCTGTTGTGCTGTGCTTTGCAGCTTGGTCAGACCATTCTCAAGACGCTCCATTTTGGCAGTTAGCTCTTTGCTCTTCTGGCCTAGCAGGTTCTGGTACAGTTTGATCTGCTCCAAGAAGCTCTTTGGCGTGGTATAGTTATAACGCCTCTCATTCTGCAAGTAGACTCGGCTCATTTCGTTGACACTGGTATGCACATAGGCCATGAACTCAGCCACAGAGCCTTTCAGATCAGACTGCATTGGAAGACACAATGAGATTTACTTTACAATAATGGATATGATCTCCCATAGTTGCTGATGAAGGCTTGAAAACCTAACCAATGTTCAAACTATTTGGTTTAAGCTTGAATTTACATATATATTTTTAATGCCTAAACTCTGCCTTGGAACAATTTACTACGTCACCAAGATAATTTTAATAAGGAAAGCGTTGCTCGCTTAATAGTGGATGTTCTAAAAGGAAACAAGCAGTCTACTTCCAATGAGGCATTTCAAATTTCATTATCTTATATTTTAAATTTCCTATTTTGTTTCACTCAGTCTGAACTTAGCTTAAGAAGCTGTGCATCCTAAGATTTTGCTACAGGTAACTCACCCCTAGAAGGTCTACTTCTTGCAAGAACCTCTGACTGACAGAGACCAAGGCCTCCTGTGGCCACTCATGGAACCAGTCAATGCTGGTGCAGTTGGTGATGGCAGGGAACTTGCGGCCACGCACACGGAGGGTGTTGCCCACAGGAGAGAAACATAGAACGACCTAGATATAACAATTGTGAATAACAAAATAAGTGAATTAAATAAGTGCCCTCAGCTGGCAGGCCAATTGTAGGTACTTAAAGGGTCAATAGGTTAAGGAAAGGGCTCACCTGGCGGCAATATCATGCAAATTGCTTAATGGTAAGCAAGGATTTCTGTGCTAAGCATAGCAAAACAAATATAGCATATGTGATAACATGAGCGTAATTTACAAGTAAACAAGAAAGTTACGCTGCATGCTTTGCACATTCACTATTGGTTTGCTATAACAATTCTCTCATTTACTTGCAACAAGTCACCAAATGGGGACTTAATTCATTTAGCTACACCATGAACAGAGTTGTCAACATGTGACAGCCGGGGGTCCAGGGGCCTGTCAAGGGTACTGGGTTGTATATATGTCATATTTGTAGCTGCAGTTCTCAAACCCACCTTCAGCATACGACGCAGCCTCTCAATATAGAACTTCCAGCAGTTATCACGTGTGTCCTGCAGGCCCTGACCCTTGACCTCATTGCGGACACCTGCAATGACATTCTCTACTTCATCATCAGCTAGCAGTCCAGGAATCTCACCAGAGGCCAACAGGTCATTGATGAGGACCAGGAAACGTTCATCAGCCACCTGGGCATCTGTCATCAGGAAGACAGTACCTATGTTCTTCAGGCCGGCCTTGAGGCAGGTTGTGGCCAGATCAACCTACAATCCAAAATAAAAAGTGTGGGAGGTCTGAATAGTGTATTTAAGATTAATTTGTTTTGTTTTTTACTTTCAAACATTTGCAAACATGCATAAAAGGGCTTAGTCTGTATGCTAGCAAAGTACAAACTGCCAATAAAATAATTGATTGTATTGATTGCCAGCAAAGCAAGGTATTGTTAACGCTCCCCATGCATGTGCAAGCTATTGGCCCAATTTCAAAAAATGACCGTAAAAATTGATGAGGTTTGACCAAATGGTTGTCCGTCTGCCAAATAAGTCTAAGATATCAACAGCTGAGTCAAGACTAATCTCTCGTCATTAACCTGCTGAGTGATAGAGAAAAGATTCCAAATTGAATGAGTGGTTTCATGGCTTCTGACTACTCACAAACAAAGATATTGACTATCAGGGACACTACCACCATAGGGCTGGATAGCTCAGTTGGTAGAGAATCAGTCAATATTCCAGGGTCGCTGGTTCGAATCTTGCTCCAGTCAATCCCTCTTTCCCCAGTCAATCGTCTTTTGACTTTATTTTGACCATGATGCAAAATAGTGACCACAGAGGAGGAAAAGAGCAACTTTACCAGCTACATTCTTCTGACCACAGATGGATTCAACCAATCACTAGTAATACCATAGAGCCATGTACCAGCCAACCAATCACAATATATGAACATACTATGTCAGTAGTGGAAGGTTTATATAAAAGCAGTATCACTCATCCACTGTGATCCAACAAACACATTTCCCCCCGTTACCTTGAGATCAGGGATTCCGTAGCCCTTCCTGAGAGTGATCTGGAAGACCTCTAAGCTGCTAATAAAAGAAGCTAGACGGGCCAGACTCTGTTTGCCACTGCCTCCCACACCCACCAGAAGAGCGTTGCCACGGGGCGACTCCAAAATTCGATTGATGCGACACCTGGGCAAGGAGGAAGAAGGAAAGAAGATGAAAATTCTTCTTTCAGAAAATGTTTTTGGAGAGGTAAATCAATCGACAGTTGTGAGGGAAACCTGGAATCTGTGGTCCTGTCAAGACAAAGACTTTCATCCAAAGTGTTGCACAATGAATTGTCCTGGCATGTTTGAGGTCAGATCAAGCTGCATGGTTAGTTTGCATACATTAAAATGGAACAACAACAGTATATTCAACAAGGTCATATGTTCATCCATAGATTTTATAAAATACAACCTTATCGCATGAACAAAATTTGAACAATGCAACAAAATTGTGATTTTGTGATACACCTTTTATACAATGCCATGAAACATTTTAATATGGTATCTATTTTTTGGATGGGAAAGCGGAAGAATAATTTTGTCTTCAGTGAAAAAAAAATGGGGAAAGGCGATAACTTACACATGCTGCATGGCATCCTCAAAGAGCACAAGATTCATGACAGCATTGATCTCATTGTAGTTCTCCAGGGCCTCCACCAGAAGCTTGCTCAGTTCTTGCCAGCCAGGAACTGCTAGATACTTAGGGTCACCAATACCAGAGGCAAAATGGCAGAAGACATTGGGCTTGGCCATCATTGCTTGCTCATCTACATCCTAAATGTAGAGAGGTTAACAGGGAAAATGAGAGAGAAAGTGCTGAAATAGAGGATGATGACATATTAATAACTACCAGCTGTGAGCAACACAGGTCTACCAGATCCTGTCACTATGAATACACTCACAATAACAGAGTATCAGTTTCTGCCATTATAGTGTACTCAGATATACAGAGCTACAAAGCAAAAATAACTACGAAGCATGAAAAAGCATTGCTTGAAAACTGGCCAGTATTCAATCAAAATTGTATGCTTCGGAAAACATTATATTACTTGCAATGTACATCATGTGTTATGACTAGCACACACAAAATACATCTTATCACTAATATATACCCCTTGTATACCCAACCGACCCCTAATCTGCTAAACTTACCTCAAAATACTTCTTGCCGAAGTCGTTCACAGTCTTTTCAAAGGTCTCAATGTCCTTATCGTCAATCATTTTGTCTCCATACACACGGGTGGCCTCATGCTGCCAGAGACGGACGAAATCCAAGGGGGTCTTCAAACAGTCAGCAGTAGAGTAGAGTAGACCCTGAGAATGAGGATGAAGAGGCAAGGCAAGATGATCAATAAGTATGACATTATTTTAAATTTGTGAAAGGAGTCAGCACAGAGCCTATGCAACTATATTGACACATTTTAACAGCATAAACCTGGCGTTAAGCCTAAGTGTGGGTTAAAAATCAAAATAATGAAGTTTTTTTCAACACCTGAATACCAGGCTGCCTCCAACCACGTCCAATATTGAACAACATTTAGGTTGAATATTTTCCTGTCTTCTGTAGGCTTGTTCGATATGACAATATTTATTGATATCACAAGAATTGTTTCATATCTAAAATCCAATCGGACTCCACCCACCCCCCCCCCCCCAATAAAAAAAAAAGAAATTTGCAATATCAGGAAAATCGGGAATACCGAAATATCGCAATATTTTGGTGTTATAATCCATTGTGCGTGTTTACATTTAGGCTTCCTGCCACTGGCAGTGTGTGTGCACCTTGCGCAATGCCAACGTCTTACTTAATGAGATTGTAGCTTTCAGAAAGCCTTTTTATGTTGAGGCAAAAGTTTGTAAGATCAAGTATGCGAAACTGTGAAACGTATGTTTGTTCTTGGCCAAATGAACAAATTGACCAACTGAAATTCAAGTAAAATTTACGTCATTGGGAAAACACAATTTACGGTACTTTGGAAGGACAAATATCCACATTTAAAATTAGCTGCTTGTACATTTATGCAATATTCTTCAATGATCCTAAAAGATTGAATACATTCAATCATTCTATCTTGTTAATAATTACCTGGAAGATGTTAGACAGATCCCGGAGGTTGAAGACATAGTGGAACTTGATGGCCGTAGGTAGGAAGGTCTGGGCTACCTTCTTGTGCAGGTCCAGGGCAGCATTGACCACTGTGGTGGACATTTTCTGAATGGCCTGGGGAGTACCAATCATAGCCAAGTGCTGGCTCAGGATACTGCTGTAGATGTGCTGCAAGGCATCAACCCCAGGGAAGCTCAGGGCAAACACACAGAAGTGGCGCTATTAAAATAAGAAATAAAACATTAACAGAGGAACAAGAGAGGATGACAGAGAATATAAAACTATCTGCACAAATACTGCACAAGTACAGAGAAGGCTGTGAATACCAAGTACAGAGAATGTCTTCAGATTGTGAATAACTTTTTTGTCAAATGTGCAAAGTTCTCCTCAGGAGAGGGATGGCTTCTTAAAGAACCAAGGGTTCAAATTCATTGATCTAGCCAATATGCTAGGGCTGCCTTCAGTGGAAGAGTCTTTCATGTAGTGTACTGTAAGGTTATTTGTGTGTTTCCACCATGCAAAGCCTCAAAGTGTAATGCAGTAACAGTTGGATTGATTTTGTTATCTATAGACAGTTTGGGTAGTAGTGCCCCAGAATCTAACAGCTTACCTGCAACCTGGAATTGATGGTAAAGCTACCAGCTGTAGGGTTCATGCAGGAAACATACTGGCAATTGTGGATCTCCTTCAGCGATAGCTTGGTGCGATCATACCAACACTTATAGTCCATGTGTTGGCGGATCAATGTGTGGGGTTGCACGGTGCCATAGGTGTCCACCTCAGGCATGTTCATATCATCAATGAAGTACACCAGTTTCTTGGTACCTGGGGGGCCAAAGTTGCGTCCAGCCTTCTTCTCAAGAGGCTTCTCCAACACACCTACATCAGATAAAATAGAATCATGAAGTAAGCAATCTGAGCCTAGAAATGACATGTTTGGCATCTTGGCTGTATAGGGTAATCCTCCCATGGGCAACAGGCAAGTAGTCTGACTGCTGCACAGAGTAACCCTTCTCATGACAGGGCAACTATGGTACAATGGAATGACTTAATACACTCTTGACTGCATGAAGTACCCAACCCAATGGGAAGGCAAAAATTAGACCAGTAATCCCACTCCATAATGTTTGAGATTCCCTGCTGAGTAAGTTTTTGCAATACTGATTAGCTGTTTCACAATGAAATAAAAACAAAGTGTGTAAAACATACATGTTACAGATCAGTAGTCCATGAAATGAACTTTCCACAACAGTCCATCAGTTGCAGTTATATGAAGATTTATATACACCTTATGGGAAACATTGGCTGCATTATTAGTGACTATTACTCAATCAATGGTAGATTTGGTATGAAGGTTACCAGGCAAAACCCACCAATCACATGATAAGGATCAAGAATGCTGCTATAGACATATGTAACAAATGAAGCCGTAGCCAAATAATTTAGACCTAGAACAGGTTAAGCCATACACCGTGATTGACACTGACCTTGCAACATCTCAGATGTGGTGTAGTAGTTGAATGGCACATTTGCTACCATGAAATCTTCAGACAATGCATTGAGCTTGTCACCAACCAGCACACTCTTGCCAAGGCCAGCATTACTAACAAGCATAACGGGCCGGCCATTAGCCATCAACAGGTCCATGAAGTAGCGGATGCGTGTAGTTTCAGCAGTGTGTACCAGAACAGCCTATAAATAATAAATAATAGACAGAAATAAGAGTCATATATATGAGGCCCACTATTCATTCATCACAATTGCTCAGTCATAGAACAGTACGCAATGGCATAACTGTTGCATGTTCTGTGCACATTTTTCAGCCATTGCTAAAAGTTTGCTGACCTACCTGGAGGGGAATCTCAGGGTCTAATTCAAATTTAGGCACCATCTCAGTCCAGGGAGTGAATTTCTTAGAGGCTGGGTCGATATAGTAATCAAAGACTGTCCCCTGACCAGGGAACTTGATGGTCTTGAACTCAGTCACCCACCACTTGCTGAATTCCACACGGTAGTCCACCAACTGCATAGGGGATAGGAAAGACAGATCAAACAGGGGAGAATTAAAACAGAAAATACTTTCAAAACATTTTGATGACAACAACTGAAGACTGTCAAAATCTGTGGCAATTCTTGGCTTATGGTGCTAGCCAGAAAACGCTTTGCTAACCTTGTAAGCAAAGAATAGTTAGTTACAAGAAGTTCACAGGTACACAAGCCAAAATACCAAGCTAACCCATGAAATATATTTCTACAATAATTGCAGAATGTTCTCCCATAGTAAGCAGCAATGTCTCACTCATGATAGGCAGAGCCATACAACTAAGACCCTAATGGGATGACCAATCAATCTATCAATAAGTAATCAAACCATTAGGAAATAAGAGAACCCTCATCAATATGTGCCTACAGGGGAATGTAAATACTCACCTGATCCTGAAACATGGCACCTCCAAATGCCCAGATACATGCAAAGACAAAGTACAGCTCATATAGTTCCTTGGGGCAGTCTGGTGGAGTGTTATCTGGTGTCAGTAGGACCTCTAGTAGGTAGCACAACATCTGCACCATACTCTGCTCTGTAAAATACAAATTCCATCAATTCCCATTATTTCCATTGCTGTCACATCTATAGCAGAATCAGACCAATTATACAGTTGTTTATTCTGGAAGTAAATGGATCAATAGAAATCCCATTGGATTTTCATATAATCTGTTTTCTCTAGATCACAATAAGTAGATTAATCGATATCCAACTGATTTTCTCATTAGTTTTATGTCTCCTGTTGTAATGGTTCAACAGAATGTTTAATCATATATGATCATTCAATTCATCTATTCATTATCTGCATGTTGTTTCTATATCAAAAGGAATAGATCAAAAGAGATTCAGTCTCTCTTTATCAAAATTCTACTGAATTTCTCATTTCATCCTTTTTTACCAGAAGCAGCAGTTGCACCACAGTAATTGGTGTGGTTTCTATGTTAGATGTTTAAGTAATATCTATGTTGTAAATGGAGGATCAACACAAATTCCAATTATCTGTTTGTCATATCCATACCAAAAGCAGTGGATCAATAGTTCAACTAGGTAACCCACCTGGGATGGGGATAATCTTCTTGAAACGGATTCTCATGGTGTCGAGCACAGCAGGCAAGTACTTGTCAAACAGGATAGTCAGATTGGCTCTCTCTGACTGCACCTCTCTGGTCTCAATCCAACTAGTCACCACCCTATGATAGGAAAACATGATCATAGATTAACAATTGGTACACAGCATTTAATTGAGTGGTTACTCTCAATTCCCATCAGAGAGGTCAATGTCTGTGCTTATTGTGATATCCATTGCAAAGTGTAGCCTGTTGTAAGTAGGGAAAAGAACTCACTGTTAACATATGAATTATGTAAAACAAAATCCATGGTGAATGTCAAAGCCTGTATTATTACTTAGTTGTGAATTAACTCTTTCACTTGGGTAAATGTTATTATTATATAGAACCTTCTTTCTTAGGGTAACTTACGGGTTCCAGCCTAAATCAGATGGGTTGATATAGAGGATACCAGCCCTAGACACAGTGGCTGGAGTGGCTGTCCTAAGATGGCTGATTTCAAACAGTAGACGCATGCTGGGGCTGAGAGGAATACGTTCATTACTAGCCAAGGTTAACACCTAGAGGAAGAACAAGCAAACAATAGGTCAGGTACACCAGAGCTCAATTTTTACCGCAGATCTCTGAGCTTATGATCATAATCTGTAACTCACAGGGTTTGATCCAAATTTCCTGGCAAGGCAGGCAAGCTAAAAAAATCATTCATTATACAACTAAGCACATGCACAACCAAACTTGTTATTGCTAATCAATGAAATAGAGTCCAGTTATCATGGAATTATCTGCTTCCATTAATACCAATCACATGTTTACAGAAGACAGATCCATGAAATAGTGACCTGGGGGTAAAGTAAGTTTTGTTTGAACTAGGCATTCATAAAATATATTAGTATATAAGTAATACTTACAAATACCATGAAGATGGGTCTATTTCTCAGCTCTGCTTTACATCCAATTTTGTGCTTATTATGTAATTTCATGTTAACATTCCATGCCACCAATTTAAAAGAGCTGCTTGAAACAAATTTGCTTAGCACAGATAAACATTGCTTAGCAAGCACTAGTTACACGTCCAAATCATATGTGGAGTATTTTGATAACAACTTGCCTTGCCAAACATAAACATTTGCAAACCAGCTCTATGAAATTGATCCCTTTTTGTTTTGACCAAAGAGATGTCGACACAAAAAGACACTTAAGTCATCCTATTGAGCTGGCGCCCTCTTGAGTTTCATTTCAGAAAGCTCACAATAGACATAAAAGATCCTAATTTGATACCAGTTTGTCATCAGTTTGACAATAAAATAGGATTGCACAATCTAATGAAAATGTGCATCAGAATCTGATAAAAACATTATATGCATGACTACACTGGAAAAGTAATGGGATTAAATGTGGTAAGATTTCTGGTCATCATTTACCTTATTGTCATCCATGACAGTGTTAAGAGATTCAATCCACATGGGATCAATGTCACCATCCAAGACAATCCATTTATTGTAGTCATGGGTGATGTTACTCATATCACGCATAATCACAGAAAACAGACCTATAACAGTTCAAGGAACAAACAAAGACCATAAGGTTTAGTGTTATGAAATAAGGCTGAGTAACTTGTGACATATGTTTATCAGGTGTCAGGAGAGGGAAGATTGAATTGTGCATTTATACTTGCTTTCATGGAATCCTATTAAGCAAATTATTCAACAAGTCTAGGGGTCCACAGTTCAAAATTCTACTTAGGGTATTATGTCAATTGGGTTGTTAGTCTTCACTACCTGATTGCATGGATTAACCTCACATACACCCTGAGGGTGGGTTCTGCCCATGGAGCTATATTCAAATTAGCTCCATGCCTGCTGGGCGCATCCATGTTTGTGCACAAATTTTGTACGTTTTTTGTACGTTCATTTGCATATCTGCGTTGTGTTCTATACAGGTCCGTTATCGAATCCAAATACGCCCAAAATCCGACGCACCTCCGGTAAATGTGCATTTCATTTTGCACAGTCCGCGTCACACACGCTGCACTTAAATTTTGCCATGATGTTGGATTTTATCAGCAGTAGAGTCACGTACAGCAGCAGTGTTCACGCGGACTTACCTGCGCGTTGCATATAGAGTACACTCTTCGAAAGGCATTCAAGTCAAAGTTTTCTTGTTTCTCTACAGACAAGCACACAAATTCAAAATGACTGCGCCCAGGACAGCTTCAAAGCGTCTACGCGCGGAGAACGCGGTGCTAGCGCTCTAGTAATTTTAATATGGCTCTATGGTTCTGCCCAATAAAAACCACTTCTTTCTCCGTCTTTTCTCAATGGCTTCTTGGTTTGTACAGTGAGTGAGTCACTTTCATCCAAATCCATGGTTCACTACTTGAATATGTATAAAACCTTTCCCATTAGCAATAATACTGTATGAGACTGACCATCTTTCCATTCCCTGGTTGCTGGATTAATGATGCCAAACAGCTCATCATTGGTGACTGCTTTAGGATTGAGGATCTGCATGACTGGTTTCTGTTTCTGGTTTGTGTAGGTACGATTCAACACCTTCAACACCTGCAGAAAAATAATCCAGTAGACAGTGCTAATGAGTAAAATGTAACCTCTGCAACATACTGAAAGTACCAGCATACAGCTCATGCTGGATTCATGACACCAGCTGTTTAAATGCATATGCGGGGATGCCTTCTAAACAACTCTGTGTTGAAATACCTCCTCCATATCAACACACACCAGAGAGCTTGGTTAGTTTACACTGTATAACAAAAGCACTATTGCTGTTTGAGCCTGCCATATAGGAGTACTCCTAAAGACTGCTTGGTACTCTGTATATTCCTGCTGCCAAGCCTACCATGTATTGAGAGTATGCAGACATTCTGATTGCAGCTCCATTGTCTGCCAGATTGCTATCATTCAATGACTTAGACTGAACCAACAATTGTGAATAACCGCCTGTTCATAATTCCTATACTGTTGGTTAATTGTGGTAATCCCAAAAGTACACATTAAAATGATTTTCCATATAATCAGAGACAACTGGCACCGCACATTGTGGAATCAGCTGAATATTTCTAACATAGTATGAAGTAAATGTTGGTTGACCAATTAATCAAAGCATTGAAGCAGATATGTAAATGATTAATTTCAAACAATGCATTATTTAGTAGGGGAGTCTTTATTTAAAGGCATCCCTTACCACCAGCTTGACCAATGAGCTAGCTGCGGGTCATCTGGTCCGTCTGGGGTCATCAAAATAAACCCAAATTCTTTCAGAGCCACTTCTCTTCCCAACAGAGAGTTATTCCTACCTTGCTCTTTCCTGTGCCTGCATTACCAATGACAAAGACAGAATGTCTCACAGCCAGTAGTTCCTCCAGCTGAACCACCTTTAGGATGAAGTTGTCCTCAGCCTGCAGCTTAAGGTCTAGGATAGACTTCTTGACCAGTGCTTCAAAGTCCATCTGGCGCTTGCGAGGCACGTCCAGTGCTGGAAACAGGTCACCAATCAGCCCCATGAAGACAGGCATATCATCTGTTACAATCTTTGGGATGTTGAAATCACGTAGGGCACGCATCAGCACCTGATCCTCAGGACGCTGCTTGTCACTGCGCTTCAGGGAGCCAGCCACCACCAGCACAGACTTAATAGCACGCAGACCCCAATCATAATGATCCTAGAGTGAAATGGGGGGAGGGGAAAAAGATTCATATATTCATATATTCTCAGGCATTACACTTATCCAAGATTGAGGGCTACATTAAAGGAACTTGCAGGAGACTGTGACTACTCCCTCATACTGATACAAGTCTAACGGTCTCTCTAAATGGTCTTAAAGTTATACGCAGTCCATAGTAAGGTATGTAGAAATCAGTCCATCACACTTAACCATACATGGTAACAATTGGTATGTGGATCGGTTTGCGGAAACACCATGTAATAATCGTTTGTACTTTCGCACTTTTTGGACATTTGTTTTGCTGTTTTTGACTCAAAGGTCTCCTGAGACCTATGAGAAGTGCCAACGAAATAAGAAGTGCGGAAGTACGAATGATTCTTACATGATGTTTCCGCAAACCGATCCACATAACCATACATAGCTCATTTAAGTCAATTGTTTTGATCAACTAATTTGATGAAGTATTTATTTTAATGTGATTGCACTTGTTCTCAAAAAGACCTCTACACTGAAACTGAAATTTAAAAAGACTTTGCTAGTATTTGATAAACAGGGTGTTCAATCTGCAATATTTTCATACAAAATTGATGAAACAGTGCATCAAAAACAGCAAAGACATGTCCAAAAGTAGACAGTTAACCTTTCCCAAATTTGTTTCCATTGTCAAGCTAGAGAAGGCACATTGTGGGTAAATACAATAGTTGTTTACCTGTTTGGAGAGAAGCTCTTTACACAGTGTATACAGAGTGATGAACTTGCGGGCAAGCAGTCGGGCATCCAGGAAACCCTCAGACACCAACATGATCTCACAGATTAGCTCAAAGTCTGGGACTACCATAGCACAGGGTCTGAAGGAAAGCAGATACATTCATGGAATCAAGACACTGGGCCAGAACTGTTAAAGGTAGCATCATACTTTGGTTTTTATCAAAGAAATGCAGATTCATGGGCACAAATATCAAGGCAGATACAGTAACAGTCATCTGTGAAAATTTCAGTCCCATACGATGCCAATTTTTGAGAAAACAGTGAAAAAGAGCCACAGTATTTCTTAAGTCTTTTCTCTTTTATTTTTGATCTTTTAAAAGATGAAAAAGATTTTGGTCGTTGTTTTACTAATTTCTAGATAAATACACCATTTCAGGCGGAAAATTATTAACGGTATGTTTTTACCGTCACCATCTTCATACCCTGTAAGTTATATGTAAATCTGTGAACATTTCTGTTTTGGTGTCTTACCAAAGTATGATACTATCTTTAAGTAAAACCTGTGTGTTTTGTGAAAGGGCATGTATTAAACTTGTATTAAAAAAAAAGAAGCTGTCTCCTCCTTAAATGATCCTCTATGTTATCTGCTACCATTCAAACCATCATTGGGATATGACAGTTTATGTGTGTTTCTAATGAGTGAACAAAGGTAATTTACAATTTGGAACACCACCAACACCGGGCCAGATAGCTTAACTTAAGAAGGTCATAGGTTCCTAATTGTTTTTCTTTGTTCTCCTTCATAATACAAACATAAGAAAATCAAAGGAAATGCCAACAACCAACCTGAAGAGAGCCTTGAGATTCTCTGGCAGCTCAGTCCTGCCAGCATAACCTGGATTCATAGTGATGAAGATACCCACAGTAGGAACCATAGAGATCTCTGTCCCCTGGAAGTTGAACCTAGACTTCTTATCACGGATGGCATCTTGCACACATTTAACCTGTGTAGTGAAAGATGAATAAGATGGAGGGGGGAGTTATAATCTAAATGTGTAATCTTTTCTTTAGCAAGACAGGGCAGCTTCATTTTATTAGATTGCTTACCAGCAGTAACATTTACTTACCTGTACAGCAACCACAGACAACACCTCCACTGAGATTCGATTAAACTCATCGAAGCATCCCCATGCACCAGTCTGGGACAGACCCTTGTAGATATTACCGCAAGACTTTTGACAAAATGAAAATATTTTAGAATAATTAATAGAAAGGCAAAAAAAAAAAAAAAACCTAGATCAGAAGACTGTTTCTTTGCATAGCTCAGTAGTGAGAGCACTTGTACAGTATTCCAAAGGTAGCAGGATCGAATCCTGCTTTAGTTAGTTTTCCTAGTTCACCATTAAATGACTTAACATAAACTGTTCACATAAAGCCACTGGCAAGAAGGAAGGAAGGGGGGAATGAATGAATTCCCTCTAGAAAAAAAAGCATTTTGGGATTCATACATCCTGATGGAAAGGAAAGGCAATTCTGGTTGGTAAGCAGCATGTAGCAACTTATCCTCATTAATTCAGGAAACTAGAAGGCACAACACATTAAAGTCCACAAATGCTCCCTAAACTTGACAGTAAGGACACATCGCCCAATGCATATCACATTGGCTTGCTAAGGTATCTCACCTTGTAATCCATCTGCTCTGAGCAGTTAAAGACATAGACCATTATTCCCAAGGCCCTGCCCAGATCCTTGGTGGTTTCTGTCTTGCCTGTACCAGCTGGTCCTGCAGGGGCACCACTCATGATCAGATGAAGGGACTGGGTCAAGGTGATGTAGCATCTGATAAAGAGGAATGAAAAAAAAACGGAAATTAGATCAGCACTGGAAAGTTTCAAAATGTAAAACAGGGTAATCTTGGAGGAGCAAGGACCTTAAAAATGGGTTTGTTCAACCGGCACTACAACCAAGGTTTGATAACATAAAGAGTTAGTGTGGACCCCTCTGGAATATCACCAGAAGTCTCATATTGTGCTATCAGGTTTTTTGGTCAATCATGACAATTAAAGTGCTATTATATTAGTTATGCTTAGTTCTAAACTGTACACTCAAGATGTTCCAAGGCTGTGACATGTAGCTTACCTGTCAGTGAGAGGGGTAATGACAAGCCGAGGGGTGTTTCCTAGATACTCATAGGAGTATCTGAATTGTGCATCACAGATGTTAGCATAACATTCCTTCTTGTCATCATCCCAGCGATGGCGCAATTGACTCAGCCACTGGAAAGCCTGGGAATTCTCAATCTGTTGGAATTAAAAAATGCCAATGTTGCTGTGTGTCCTTCAATTGGGCTTGTAAATGAGATTCATGTGAGGTTCAGAAGCAATCATATGGTACAGCTGATGAATGATTTTTCTCAGGTGCAAAGGTGCTTTTGAATCAAGTTTCAGGCAACATGCTCTTGTGGTATTCAGAGCATGAATGCTGGTGTCAAAAATGTGTTCATCTTCATATTTCATAATAGTAATGGCTCTTCATATATAGCTAGTGCATTTATTGGTCCTGATGAACAGATAGTACACAAGACCCAAACTCCATTTGTACATCATGAACATGTATTAAAGGCAGGCATTTTATTTCAGGGGTGCCAAAGATACCTAACCCCTAAACTTGGAATAAGTCAACAGTGCAAGAGTTAGGATGCACAGTCAAACAACAAACATCCAGCAATTTAAATAAGGCATTGAAACAGACTTGAATATTTTCCAAGACAAAGTATTCCACCTATAAATTGGGAGCCTTGTGACATAGAGCCAGACAAAATTGTCTGAAACAATTCATCAGCACTGTGAAATCAGCCTCATGGAAAATGTCAGTCAGGTGCAGTGATATTTTTGTTTCCTTTCTGTTACAAACTGTAAGACAGTGGAGTTTTAAATTGAATTGCTAACTTGTTTTTACCTTGTTAAGGACAAGTTTGGCCACTACATCACGGGCATGCACATCAATGGTACAGATGGTCATGATCTTCTGCCTATCCCCTCTAGAGAGATCACCAATGAGCAGGTTGATCAAAGTATTGAGCTGCTGGACCTGATTGTCAAGATTAGTACACGTCAAAAATAATCATAATGAAATAGGTGTTTCAATACAAAATCAAATTCTTAGTATTACATATAACAGGATTTTTCCTCCTAGAAAATAGTCTAGTTACATTGAAATGGTAATGAAATCTTGCATCAGCCATCCATAAGCTGAAAATACTGGATGTAGTATTTCTTAACTGTTGAAGATCTCTTGTACTTTGAAACATTAGGTTAAAGTTTCAATTGTAATACCTGTTACTTGCAAATCGATCTAAGAAATGAAACCTGGAGCCAAAAGCAGGAGCTCAATAAAGAGTCAATGAAGATGAACAACTGCACCTGTTTCTTGTTATATTCCTTCAGGGCATTCTCATGTCCTTCCTCCAGCCGAGCAAAGGCAATGCTGACCTCAGTGGACCACCAGACCTGGGTAGAAGCCAAGCTGACTTGGGCCGGGAAGTCGTACAACCACTGCTCACGTGGCTTCTCCTCATAAGTGTTGACACCCTCATTGAAGAGGTTCTTGACAGTAGAGCGAGAGGTATCCATCAGACGGTTCAACCAGACCTCAACCTGGTAAGGGAATGGATAGGAAATGTAGAATAACAAAAACATGACTTTAAAAGCATGGATCACCATGCAGCCATTAACAGAGAGAAATGTGACAACATCAGTTTGGAGCCAAATCATACCTGGCCTGAGCATTCACAGGGAGCATCGAAGTCCACAAACTCGCCTTCCTTACTGTACATGCCCACAGCTACCTTGGTGTCATTGCCCTCATCGTCCTGCTGAAACTTTAGCTTAGCAGTGTTGTCAAACAACTTGGCAAGATGGCGTTGCACCTGGTAAAAACAGGAATAAATCACTAACTTAATTTCTGCTGGGTGAATTTAGTAAACGTTCAACAACAGGAATGCTTCATTGCGATAGGACGCTCAACACATTAATGTGAAGTACAAAAGCAGAGCAGTCCTGTCATGTCAAATTCAGCAGCTCAGAGGTAAATTCCACAGATAATTGGTTTGAATTGGCTATGCCGTGAGAATCATGTTGCTTGGGCATGTCCCTTCATGCATGCCTGCACCACCTCAACCCTAGAGTACCTATAAGGGCAGAGTTAGTTTCTATGTTTGAAGTAATCTATTGTGCTAAACAGCAGCATCTTGGGTTGTTTATTATTCAGAAGGTCTAGATGGTCTAAGGAATGCTTAAGGGTTCACCAGAAATAATAAGTTGGAAATCACAATGATCAATGGCTAAAGCTTGTGGTATCGTAAGTACCAGTGTTGTTATCAGTCTTATTTATTCTAAATTCTTCTCAAACCAAACTTTCTAGAAAGTCATTTTTGAAACAAAGGAGCAACATACATATTTATCACATGCAAGAACATATAGGATAAATTGAAATGTCTTCTTCAGAGGTGTTTCTCAAAGGTCCATTTAAGTCATAGCAAATATGGTCTCTGACATTAAGCAGTTGTATAATTTCATAGACATTGTTATAAAGCATCATTGTATTTTGCACAAATGTATAAAGCTGCAACTATTCTCCACCACTCTCTTGACTTGGTGAAGGGAAACGTGACTCACCAGACTGGGGTTGTTACCCTGGGACAGGATGTCCAGTAGATCAGCAGAGGACACAAAATAGAATCTAGGGAAGGCAAGACGCTTGGTCTCCAGGTATTCAGCCAGAGCCTTCTCACAGATGGTCAACCTGGATTGCAAAAGAAGAAAGTATGTCAACCAACATTCAACCTACCAGTCCAAAACATAAACCAATGGGATCATGCTGCCTGTACTGATTGCATATTCCTGAACCAATAGGAATGCATGCCTATGATATTGCAAGTGCATTATCTACACATTTACTGCATGCATATATTAAGCAACTAGTTCTATTTATACAAACCAGTTGTGAAGCTATTAATGCTGGTGAATAATGCAATAATTCAGCCAACTTGTTGTTACCTGAAGGGATGGCTACATATTACAAAGTCATCCATTTAGCTCTGAAAGCTTGAGGCCAGAATTTGAAACCATTGAGAAGTCAATTTGATTCTGTCCTACTTTATCCTTGTTTGGATGTCAATGGACCAGGTCATAATTTATGTGCAGTAACCATGCATCTTATACTAATCCATCAACAAAAGTGAAGACTGTTATGAAGTCACATGACTATGAAAAAGCCAGCAATTGTAAGTGAAATGAAAACAAATAACTACGTACATTTGACAGAAGAGAGCCAAGCCAAGAGATAAATCATTGGAGTTTTTGAGATTTTGCTTTAAATGTAGTATCATACATTGGTAAGGAACCAAAACAGAAATGTTCACAGATTTACGTATAACTTACAGGGTATGAAGATGGCAGTAGAAACATACCATTAAAATGTTTCCGCCTGAAATGTTGTATTTATCCAGAAATTAGTAAAACAACGACCGAAAATCTTTTTGATCTTTTAAAAGATCAAAAATTAAAGAGAAAAAACTTCAGAAATACTGTGGCTATTTTTCACTGTTTTGTCAAAAGTGGGCGCCATATGGGACTGAAATTTTCACAGATTACTGTTACTGTATTTGTCTTGATATTTTTGCCCATGAATCTGTATTTAATGGATAAAAATCAAAGTATGATACAACCTTTAAGCACTGTTTGAAATAGGTACAATGGTATACTTCTGAACACAGTGTATCCACTCAAACTATATCCTCCTATTGTGTAAGCCATACTTCATAATGACTTCATAATGGATTTCATTTTAGAATGGTAACTTACTTGGCTTGTAGACTCTCCAGTCTCTCATACAGACCAGCCTTGTTAGTTGCCTGTACAACATTGGGAGTCTTCTCTGCCTCACCCATGAGATCCTACAATGGAAACATTAGAATATAAGGCAACAAGTCCAAATTGTGATGTCAAAGCAGCTGACGGGAGGCATTTCAATTCAAGCTTAATATATTTTCAACTGAAGTTCACACAACCAATGTAACCTATGGTTGTTCCAAAATAACAAAACAAAAACATACTGTATCCTATATCAAACACAAGCTTCAAATTAAAAAAGAAAACTTCTATTCTGGAAAAAAACACCAGCAATTTCCTTACCTTGAAGTCAGTGTCAATTCCATCAAACCTTTTGGAGTCCTCAGGCAGCTGGTTACGGATGTCTTCAGAGCCAATGAAGATGCTCTCCAGATGGGACCAGGTCCGCTGGACTTCAAACCAGATGCTAATGACTGAGTCAGCGATAGAAAGCTTCTTCTGCCAGCCAGAGACCTCCTCCAGGAAGTGGGCAATGTACTTAGAGGTCATTAGATTCTGCAGTTGGACCTGGCAAGCAGACAAGAGAGTGGGGTAAACGTCATGTTTCTATTCCCTCTCTCTCTATCCTTTTCCTGATCTTGATAAATAATGGGAATATTGCATTGCAGGCAAACCAATGCCTCTTTGAACTAGTGTATACACCGATTGTAACCTTTACTGATCAACCTCAAAATGTTCATTTTGTTCTACTACTCTCCAATGTCCTATACATTTAGCCCCAAATTTCTTTGTGGGCACTTGTGAAGCTGATCAAAGAAGACATTTATGGAACACCAATGTTAAACATTGCTCTAATACCCCACAAATCATCTACAACAACATGTATGTTGGATATTTGTGCACACACATGTGACACAGGTCATTTACCTGGTTATCTTCCAGTGTCTCAATCAACTCCTCACTGGAGCGGAGGGTGGGAATGCCAGTGCGGGGATGCTTGTCATACTCAAATTCCATAGTGGACCAGGTTGTGTCCAGCTCCTTCAGTACTTTCTCCATACTCATCTCCTTGACAGCCTTATCTACAATGTTGCGTACTTCATCCTCAAAGTTGTGCAAGTTCAGGGCCAGGAGGTCTGACAGGGTGGTCTCCTCATCCATCACAAACTTTACCTAGGAGACACAAAAAAAGAACAGAAAATGAGATAGAAATTTAGGCAAACATTCTTACATGTTGCACTAAAGTTGAAATATGATTTGGAACTCTCTGATTTGTAATCCAGCCTGACATATATTTTATTTATTTACCTTTGTGGCCTGCATCAGCTGCTGCCAATGCCGATCCCTGATGGCTGGATTCTGGAGCTCACTGACTGCACGGAGTGAGGTGAGCATATTCTTGACAGTAGACTCCAGGCCTCCATATGCATCCCAAGCACGCATCTCCTTGTCCAAGGACCGTATATCCTTAGCAAACTTCTTGCAGTCAATCTCCATCTGCTCCACGTTGATCTGCTGCCAGAGGGTTGTTTTCCAGTCATCAATGCTGCAGGTTAAACAAAATTGAGACACTAAATATTTGGCATGCCTGCTTGAATGTTAATTTAGGCATAACAGCTTCATAAATCTGCCAAAATACAAAGATACTCAGTATCCTCATGTCACTATCTCTCAATGGACCAGAATATGGGCTATGTTGGGACAGCATGCTGCAAATACAGTCAGTCAATGGTTCCATGGAATTATAGTAATTTGCTTGCTATGAGAGTAAATTATCAAATCAAAGTATTCTTCAGCATCTGCACTATACCAATCATGAGGTTATTTGCCACAAGATGTGATTTAATTATACCTAATCATTTTCAAATTCAATTGAATTGAAAAAAGAATGTTGAATGTTTGACAGACTGAGCCTTCCTCACCACCCCCTCCCTCTACCACCCCCTCCCTCTCCTGGGGGACCAAGACTGAAACTGCAAACCACTGACTCACCTTGAGCGCACAATAATGATCATATCCCAAAGAGTCTTAAGGAGGCGCACCTCCCGACGGCAGGCCTTGAGCTGTTTGTAGTCAGCCACATTGACTTCAAATAAGCCTGCTGACTCCTGGAGCTGGGCCATCCGGTTCTCCATCTCAAAGATTGTCATGTGACACTGCAAAAAGAAACCAAATAGGTAGGAATAAAATTCAAGCACAATAATAACAGCAATACTGAAAATGACGCATCAAGAACTCTAAGTAATCTTAACCCCCTTTTTATAGCTGTAGACCAAGTGCAATGGCATCATCATCGCATACATGAGCCTACAAAAGTGATGTACACCTCTGACAAATGTGATGTACCACTCGCCTCCTTCCCAGGTTTTAACCCGTTATTTGTACAGTGTTTGTTATGTATATAATAAGCACTAAGAACAAACTTGCAGCTGGTACTACGCAACGATTAATGCTCTCTGCACTGTGGGCTGTAGGGAACAGTTAATATGAAACTGTAAGGAATTTTGTATAGCTACGGCCCGGGCACGTTCAGTTCAACATGTTTTCAGTTAAGGAAAGCGTGCAGTGGTACATGGGTTTTGTACACACAAGGGGACATATAGCACCACACACTATCCAACAACTGTTAAATGTTCATGGGGTACATTAGATGGACCAAGGAGCTGCCTTTATATATGACCTTCCTCCATGATATAACCTACTCAAATTGCATCATGGGCACATGTTTCAATGATAAGGAAATACAATCACTGTGTATGAACCTCTCAAAACACTAGTAATATCCTAAGCAGTTGAGTCTAGAGCTACCGTGATTCTCTACACATTCTAAATAAGTTATTTTCCTCACCTCATCAAGTGCCCTGTAAGGTTCTTTGAAGTCAAAGATGAAAGGTGCTTCCTTGCGGAATCTCTCTCTGAATTCATGCTGCTTTACCTGAAAAATATATACACCACACAATGTATCAAAGGTTGATTATCATTAACATTTTGTTTTCTTCTTATTGTTAAGACACAATTATTAATATCCAATTATCTCCATTTGCTGTATAACACTGTAGCATGACATAACGGGTATCAATCATTAATGCATTGGTTTATTTTTATTTTGTAACACGAACCCTCACACAAAATTTTAGGTAACAATGAAATTGTGGCAAGCTTGCAAACTACTCTTTTCCTGAATTTTCTTCTAAAACAAGCAAATAAAGGAAAAATGACTGTATCAGGGAGGTCCAACAGATAGTTTGAGCCTGAGCTGAATGTGTGAAACTCACATCAAATGACGTGCACTTCCTGCGTATGATGGAGACTTCATTGGCCTGGAGTGGGGCCACCTGTTGCTTGACGGTGATGGCAATCTTTTTGGTGTTGTTCCATTGCTCTGGGAGTTCCTGCAGTAGAAGTATGGAAATTGTAAATCAAATGAACAGTGAGTATAAGGAATATGAACATACTGAACAGAAGTATCAGACAGAGGTTATAGCTGTGTATATTTTAATTCAAAACTATTTCTTGAACTGTAAGCCATGGACAGTGATTGTTATTGTCCACCTTTGATCTTGCCTACCCCAGATCCATTGTCCCCTTTCCCTGACCACACATGCCTACCCCCACCCTCACTGGTCACTCCGACCCCCCCCCCCCCCTCCCAACCTTATAGATCGTCACATCCATTTATGTGTATCTTTTACTTGCATGTTCTTGTCCTCTTGTCATTTAGCCTTCAATAAAGATTCTGCTAGAATTGAAACGCGTCAGGCCCGCCAACTCATTTTGGCTGATGAACAGTTTGCAGCACTTTATTACCCATATTGAACATTTCTATGGTTTAAGGGTTTTAATAACAATGTCACTAAGAGATAGGACAAGTTATCCACTGACCTGTAGTTGTGTGTGCACTTCCTCTGGCATCTCTTGGTCATATGTCTTCAGTAGTTCAATTGTCTGCTTCAGGGGCTCAAACATCTCATCAGTGGCTGCCTGACGATCCTTAACTGCCATCAGGTGACCCATACAGTCCACCAGACCAGTATAGTCACCCTCTTCCACAGGCTTGGTCAGGCCGGAATTGGCTGTCTTGATGAAGTCTTGCAACTCGCTCAAGCTGGTTAATAAAAGAGTGCAAACAATTCACAATCCACTGTAAGAGCCTGCTCAACTTCCTGGAAGGAACATTGTTCATTCCACCAGAACTATACTTTGTAATTAAGCATACCATTACAGTAGAATCAGTGCTGACTGAAACACCAAATTCATACTCTTTGGATGTCAGGTTTTACCAAGTGACATTTGTTCACATTAACACTAGGCTGATAGTCTTGGTAAAGGGTGACCAGGAGTTGATTTTACCAAACAACGAAATCAATCTTAATTGATTTATTGATTAAGTGATGTCACAATACAAATCACTAACAAGACAAAGTTAAGATTGACCTTCGTGTTTGGTGAAACTTGCCTCTGCTCTGTTCACTTTTGCTGGGTAGAGGTTGGCCAATAAAAGTAACTGAGAGGAAAGTTCCGTGGGCCATTCAGACTAGACTGACAATAGATAGAGTAATCATCATCTCAGCAAGTTTTACCAAAAATAGTTCAGTCTGAACGGGCTATACTGACAGTGCTCAAGACGAAACATGATTCATTCCCCCCTCCAAAAAAAAATACCCATGCTCACCTATTTGTCACATGATCGATCAGGTGCTGCTTGAACATAAAGCTCCACTTCTTGATGATGTTGAGCAGGGCCTGCTTGAAGGGTCTACCATCCACACGGAACCATGTATCAAAGACATGGATTGCTCCAATCTCATCCACCTCACTGTAAATTTTCTCATATGAGTCCACCTACAATGGAGAACAGGAATAACGTTAAACATAATCCACCAGAAGTAAGCTTTTCTATAAATAACGCACACAAAAAAACCACTGCTTTGAGGCAGACTTCTGTTCCCAGTGTTTCTAATCTTAATGGAGATCAACACATTTTAAGCATCATAAATATTTTGTGTAGCAAAGTCATGAAACTAGGATTTGATGACTACACAAGCATTTGGAAAGCCTACCTGCTCTTTGAATTGGTCAAGGGTTGGGGGACACTCTGGTACACCATCCTCTGCATGGGCTTCAATTTCCTCAGTGGTCAGTACATGGTTGTATAAGAGGAACTGACGCATGAACTCTTTGCGGTCATCCACCCACAGGTAGGCATAGTTATCAAAGGAGTTGCGGTACTCCTGGGCTTTGTTCATGATGGTGTTGACTCGATCCATCAGATCCTGCCGCATGTCAGATAGGTCCAGCATCTCCTCTAGGTCACTCTGAATGACAATGAAAACGAGTCAGCTATGGTTGCTTTGGACTTGCATTTGTAAAAAGGTTCCTTACATGCATCAGGAAAAATATTCCAGGTATCAGCATCTTATCAATTTCAGAAAGAAACTCATACACTACAAATGCCAGTGATTCTACCTAACCACTCTTACCTGGTAATGTTCTGAACCATTGTGCTCTGCTAATCTCTTGACAAGGGAAGCCATCTTATAGATGTCACTGATCAGCATCTCCACCAGGTCATAGAATCCATCAGCGACGCCATAGTCCAGTGATGGAACAAAGACCATGTCAGGCGCCTGGGATTACAACAGTAGGCAAAAGAGTAGAAAAAGGGCAGATTGAAAATATTTGTTGATTTATAAGTAGCACAAATTCATCAACATAAGTACTATTGCAAAGCTCCTTTGAATACAATGATTGTCTTCAATACCAAACAGGGAGTTCACATGATGGCCATATCACCCTTTACAATCAAGTGGAGTACTAATACATTACTTACTTGTAGTTCCAGCTTGGCTTCAAACAGTGGTGATGTGCACTTGCTGTCTGTGTTTTCTAGCATGTAGGTCATACTACAATTGATACATGCAAAGAAGCCATCCACCAGCATGTCATCCACGTAATCCACATAGGCCTTCCAGGTATCTGTGCTCGATTCAGCTTTGAACAGTTCACAATTTTCCTAAAAATTCATTGAGGTGTAATGGGGGATGAAAGACATTATAGACCCATCAGTAGTTATAGTTTATCCTGACTAGAATCATTTGTCCTGTTTTCTAAATAAAACTAAATGCCTCAAGAGCAGCACTTCTTACCTTTTTGGCAATTCCCAGCAACAGCCAGGTTTTTAACATGCCTGTATGGTTTAGGGAGTGAGATACCCAGCTATGAGGGCAGTTAGTGATTGCTATTATAGTTCCACATGACTAGAAAGCTAAGATGATAGAGGGCAGGTATGATAATCCAAAGGTATCTAACAGCAATTCCCTGTTGAATCTTCTTGATTCAACCTCAAAATCAGTTGAAATTACAGGGTTTAAAACATAAAACCTTGATATGCTACCTTTATAGGCAAATGGTCAAAGCATGTAGCTGTTTGGCTATATAGAATAAGGCCATATCTATTGCAACATTATTGTACCGAAGTTTGTGTGCATTCTCCCAGGAACTTTAGGGCCAATGATTTTCCGTTTCAGAAAAGGGCAAATTCCGTTTTGAAAAATCCTGAATTCCGCTTCAGGCTGAAAAAATTCCGTTTCACTTTTTTCAGCACATAAAAATGCATTAAAGAGGGTATTACATTGGTTAATTATTAACAAGCAAAGAGTCTCAGTTTCATGCTTCAATTCTGTTGTAAGGTTGGGCGGTTTTGAAAGAAATAAAAACTGATAAAACCGTGAGACCATGACTCGGTTAAACCGTAAAACCGTAAGCTCTAAACAAAAATAATAATAGGCCTAATAGGGGCCTATCGCAAATTGAAATTAACAGACACAGGAACGCTACAAGTTGATTCCAAAGACCACCATTCAGATTACAAAATGATCAAACGAAAAATTAATGAACAAACGAAATAATGAATACACTTAATATTAACCCTAATTACCGGTATAAATTCAGCGAAAACACTCGCTACATTTGACGTATGCTCGCGATCGTTTCGACTGCGAATTCACGTACCAGACCGCATGGGCAGCCATTTTGTACATCCATAGTCTTGATCCAAGATGTTCGATCGCTGTTCATCGTGCGCCCTCACACGACTGATTCACACCATCACGATTACGTACGTAAAAAAACCGCTTCTAAAGTATTGCAAGGAGCAAGACAAGTCTATTAATTCCGACCGCAACAAACCATGAATTCCAATCGTGCACAGCACACAGTACACCGCGTGGTCGCTGTGTAATCACCGTGCGATCGAGATGTGTGTGCCGTTGAGTGAGCTCTGTTGCCCGTGTACGCTGTGTATTTTCTACGCTACAGTACGACTGTGTTTCGGCGCTTTACGACCGAAAAGGTGGCCTTTTCTTTCGCTTTTATTTGCATATCTCTGGGTGCCTTTTGCAGTTATTACAAAGTTCTACGATTTTCAGCATGTTGTATAATAAAATATGACTGGAAAATAAAGATTTTATGTTGTCATCTTGAAAATCCAGTTTCCGTTTCAAGGAGCCGATTCCGCGAATTCCGTTTGTTTTCCGCGATCGCGGAAAGTGGCCCTAGAACTTTGGGAAATATATAGGCCTGCAACCTTGTAGCACCAACAAAATCGGAATATTGCAACAAAATTCATCTTGAAGATACTATGCTGCACAGATATGACAGTTTTCTTTACGTAAAAAGGCAAAACTCTCATTAAAGAAGATTTGAAGGTTGCATAGTGGGAATACAATACTGCAAGGTTTAGGGTGCGCCATATGAATTTCTCTAGCATCATGGAATGGAGACGTTCCAAAAATGCAGACCATGCAGTATACATGCATGTTGCTATAACTACAAGTCTTATCAACTATTCAACAGGCTCAACAATGATGATGATGCCTTTATATATGTACCTTCACAAGTGCATGAATTCTCTCCCCTGACGCGGTGATCTCTCCATATCTCTTGTTGAGCCTCTCTTCTCGATCATCCAGAGCCAGCAACGTGGTCTCCTTTAGCTCCTTACGCTCAAACAGAGGTGTCTTGGACCATTCCTCCATGATCTTCTTGATCAAGTCCACATTGTCCTTGGCCTTCTGAACCCGCTTCTCCAGGTCATGCACATGGTCTCGTGTCTCCTGGATATATTCCCAAACGCCATCCCCTTCCCAGCTCAAGTCACCCTCAGCTCGCTGGAGCTGTTGATCAATCTCAGCCAGCTGGCCCTCAACCAAAGGGAACTCAACTTCCAGCACATTCTCCCGTACCTTATTGTACCAGGCTACAGTCAAGTCCAGGTTGGCATTGAATTTACGTAGAGTCTCATGCTTACTGTAGATAGCCTCTGCACTGCCAGGAATCTCCTCACGTTCCCGGATGTGAAGATACTTCACCTCACGCAAGACTGCAACAAGCTATATATGGACAGAAGGACATAAACAGGTTTCCCAGTCAGACATTCCATCCAAGGATTACAGTGGAGACTATATTTGGTTAACTAGTAGAGTCTAACTAAATATCTGTTTCTCTAGGCCTCTAACTATAACTGTAAAACTTGCTTGTCATTTCACATAAACCATGATTATAAACCATAATTTTGACCATGATTTAGACAGTAGCTGTCACATGTATTTTATTCTCTGAGGAAACAAATCTTGCAATTTTAAGGGAAAGTTGGATTTGAATTTTTGTTTAAATTGTTTAGGAGCATCCTTAAGTGCATTATCAATTGCATGTTCAGTGTCATTTAAATGTAGGAGCAAAAACTTTGACTGAAATCTTGTGTACATCTCTCAATCTCATGCCTTTTAGTTCTACCTTTAGTTTCCTTGACCATTGCTCTACACCATATTGCAAATCCAATATTTGTGTTTATTACAAAGTTCAAAGTAAAAGAAGAACTGAACCTTAGGGTCAAAATTGACTGTGATGAGATCGGTCTCTTTATTCCTAGTGACGAGAGGTTGGTTGAGGTTGACTTTACAGATCTCATCTACTCCTTCTGTCCAGGCCTTATAAGCGTTGTCATCATACCTATTCAGAAAAAAAGATAAATGATGACAATATGAGATACACAATTCACACACACATGCACCCACCCTTATAAACGTCTGCTATCATGAACCTCCTATTGTTCCTTTTTTATTTGGACAAACTTTTGGGCAGCAGCTCCATTGGTGTTGTACATGCTTTGCAATCATGGACCTTTTTCCAATGGGAGACTTTGGAGAACCGGTCTTCAAGTCAACAGCGCACGCGCACGCACAACAGCACAGGCACAAAACAACGCGCACATGCTCACAATTGCTTGCGCGTGCGCTGTTGCAATGTTGACTTGAAGACTGGTTCTCCAAAGTCTCCCATTGTGGACTCTATTGTACCTTTTGTTATAGTCCATGATTTTAATACTAATACAAACTTACACACACACAAAAACAAGACAAACCTATAATTGGTTTCATTGCATACACCGTACTCAAATGACCACACAAAAAGATTGCAGCATTTAACGTTAAGATTTCTGATACATGTAGGTCAATGCAAGTCTTACATTCTGATGTATGACACTATATACTTCATACATAGTTAAGGATATTTGAAATACACAACTTAACAAACACTAAATTTGACAATTTTTGTGTATCAGCAATATTATACATAACTAGAGATTGTGTCTGTTGAAAACAGAACACATGGTTTTTCCGCATATAATACATAAAATATTTCTCAAATAATCACTTATTTTAAAAGTATCCATATTTCAATGTAGAAAACTGAAGTTTAACTCATTTAGTTGCAGGGTTTATGGAACACATTACTTGTCAATAAGTGTTGTCACAAAGAATAACCTAGCTTGCTTAACATTCACTTTTGGTGAAAGTAAGACCGTAAGTAGAGGTCATATAGGTCAAGCAATGTAACACAAATGAAAGACCTTGCCTAACATTGTCCATTGGTGAAAGAATCATGATCATAGCTCTTACCACTTTTAAATGAAGAGCTACTTCCTGTTTGACCGGAAGAAGAGGTCACAGAGGTCAAGCATTGTGTCACAATTGAAAGACCTTGCCTTACATTGTCTATTGGTGAAAGAATCATGAAAATGGCTCTTACCACTTTTAAATGAGGAGCTACTTCCTGTTTGACCGGAAGTAGAGGTCACAGAGGTCAAGCAATGTGTCACAATTGAAAGACCTTGCCTAACATTGTCTATTGGTGAAAGAATCATGATCATAGCTCTTACCACTTTTAAATGAGAAGCTACTTCCTGTTTGACCGGAAGTAGAGGTCACAGAGGTCAAGTAATGTGTCACAAAGGAAGACCCTGCCTAACAATCACTTTTGGTGAACGAATCAACTTAATATCTCAAACCGTTGATTTTTTGTTGATTTTTGTTGATTTTGATTTTTAAATTCAAATTGCTTGTCACGTGACACCTGATGACGTCACAATCACGAAAAGTTTCGGCAAACAACTACCCTATAGGGACTTCCTTCTGACCAAGTTTGGTAAAATTCGGAAGTTTTAAAGTGACCAAAGTGCCGCCGACAAAAAGTCTATGGTAACTCAAACGACAAGAAGAAGAAGAAGAAGAAGAAGAAAAAATAAAAAAAATCAGAACAAAAACAATACCTTTTCCGTTGAACACGGAAAAGCCAAAAAATCAGAACAAAAACAATACCTTTTCCGATTGAAATCGAAAAAGCCAATTAATTGTGTATGACTGAATCTCTACAAATGAGGTCAAAGGTCAACACCATACTTTCCATTTAATTTATGCACTGGAAAAAAGCATGTTTGTTGCTACTTTGAGTTTATCTTTCTCATCTATATTATGTTAATTGCAAGGACCTTATTGGAAGGTTCAAAATTCATGCACCGAGCAACAGTTTTTTAATGGTGATTTTTTACTACTTATTTTGCCCTGTTTAGTCAAATATGATTTGAGAATCTGTCAAGCTTACTTGCTCAATAGGTCCATCATCTCTTCATACTTAGAGAATATCGTCTTTGCTTCGTCCGACTGAATTATTCTGAAATTCCAAAATAAAACATAACATTTAAAACACAAACAAGGTAACAAGATATCTAATAACAAACATTCAATGTGTCAGGAATCAGGTATTGAAGTGTTGTTACAAATATGGTGGCGTGGCCAAATTCATGCCACCACAATGACCACATTGTAAACAAAAATGAGAAAGAAAAGGCATAAGGAATTATAAATTGCATGCAGAATGTTAACTAAAACAGAAATGTTCCCGTGTAATCTGACACCAAATGTGACAACAGTATGAAAACTGTATCCTACATCTCCAGCAGTTTAGATCTTCATTATGAATGAATGAATAAATATGGCTGTGCACAAACTATCTGGCCTGAATTTCTGTATGCCAATGGTATGGTCTACTGCCATTTCCCATAGCCTATGTAGTGGCATAAGGGTCCTCTTGTACCCAGAATAACTGCAGTATTAACATTTGGTGTGTTTTCACTTTGATTGCAGGAGACAATGTAAATCAGAATGTTCATGCATTCATAAAGAACAGTATATTAAAACCAGTAAAATAGCAGAGAATTCTGTGCCTCAGAATAGGATGTGCATAGTGAAGACAAAGCCTGCAAGTCAAGTCCAGCCACATCCATCATGCCTCTTGTGGACATTCAACCAGATTGTAACAAAATTCAAGGAGCATAAAATACATTGCAATGAAACAACTTTGGTAACAACCAACAACAAAGCTAACATACTCAAATATATGCACTCACAAATGCATGTACCTACGGCCCAACTTCAAGATGAAGATGTTTCAATTTGCTTTCACTTAATTCCCTTATGACAATAACATTTTTAACATGGATACACTAAAACTCAACACAAGAAGAGACACACCAAGGCTATGATTAATCAGAATAAAACCAAGGACCAAATTCATGGAGCTGCTTAGAAAAAACAAGAAAAATTGCTAAGCATGAAGGGAATGTCCAGCTTAGCTAAAGTGGATTACCAACAACAATTCATGGCAAATGTATTACAGAAGATGTTCACAAGCAATATATATTTAAATATGTGACTTTTGTCCAGGAATGATTTCATTGATCATTATTATTTTTGTTATTTTGTTACATTAGGAAAATATCTTGCACTTTAGCAGCTCCAAGAAATATGTCAAGGATGTATACTTGCAATACAAAATAAGAAACACACAAGCAAACAAAAGCATGCAGATTCTAATCACAAAGGTTTACATCAACCACATCTAAACATCAAATAAATCCTGTGTGTGGTAAATTAAACTGTCTTAATGAGCATTAAATGTCTTAATGAGCATTTGGAAAGGATCTTGGGTTTGAATTTAGTCAACATGGCATTCAAAAAGGTCCAGATTTACGAGTTCTGGGGCCGATTTCACCAAACTCTTTGTATAACTTGCTATCAATCGTAGGACTTTTGATGCATTGAAGCCCTACGTGGGTAGGCCCCCTACGATGGGTTATCCTTCGTAACTCGAGTTGCGATCAATCGCAGGGCTTCGTGAAATTGACCCCTGAAGGCTATATGGAAGATCTGAACATTGATGTTATGCAAAATACATCCACATCTCATATTCCTAGTCATTCCCAAATAGTCAATTGTATTTTAGCAATGCTGCAACATAAGAAACAGTATATGAAGAATCATTCACAGAGAACACAGTCTTTTAATCCATATAATTATTAAATAAACCCAAGGGAAACTGACTGGATTAGTCATTGAAAAGTACTGCTCCAGTCAATTTGTTTTTGGTTCACTTTTCAATTGACTTAAGATCAATCTAGTCAGTTTCACTTCTTGTTATGTGATGATCATTTATATTTCTACTTAATTGTTCCTGAAAAGAAATAGGAAAGTTGACAGTCAAAAAAAAACATAATCATATAGAAACAGCGACAAAAACCTGGAAATAAGAAACTTGAAACCAAACAAAAATTTGAAAGAATACATGACACAGTCAGGACAATAGGAAACAAAAGGAAAGTGATTTTGAGGCTCGGCGAAGAAAACTTTGACTGAACCAGGAAATAAATACAACACCTCTAGATTAGCATACCAACACTATGCAACCTGAGCTACCAAATGATGGGGCTCACCAGGGCCCAATAGCGCTCCGCACTAATGACGTCACAAAATCCCCGGATGTCAGACAAACATTGACTCACACACATAGTGTACATGCACGCGAACACACACGCACGTGTGCATGTTTGCAATGTTTGTCTGAGGTCCGTTGCTATTTTTAGCGTAAGTGCGGAGTGCTATTTTATGCCTTTTTAATTGCTAATGGCAGAATTTTGCATTTATAATTCTCACTTTGGGCTCAAAGGATAGCATCAAATTTCTACACAGTAAGTGAGAACTCCATGATTCAACGCTTATGGTAAGCAGAGCCATAGGGCCCCATTCTCAAATATCTTGGCTTTAGGTTGAAAATATAAGCCACAAGTGATGAATCATGGACTGGTTAGATGTAGGGTAGGATAGCTCAGACAGCAAACAGCTGGTATTTTACTCATGCAGTGTAACACTTAGATTTAATTCAGTCACAATTTTCATTGCTTGTCCCCAAAAAATTGTTATAATAAAAACAAACTCTTCCTCTTCATTATGTGTTTCTGTACATGCAGAAATAGTGAATATACTGGTATACAAAATCAAAGAAAGATTGTTTAAACATGTCCACTTGTACTTGGAAACAAACACTAAGAACTGTGAAACAATATAGTGAATGGCAACCAATCATGCTTGCTGGTGCAAAACAAATACAATAATTAATGCCACCGCAAACAAAAGCAAAGAACTCCAACATGTACAAGGCAGAAAAGAAATGGGAAAAAAGGGCAGATATGTTGCTGAAATCGGGTTCAAAAATTATACTTTTGATTAAACCATGTCCCAAGAATGTGCAGCAAAAGAGTTTGAACAAATATGGACAGAGTATCCAATAGTGTGCACTGTGCATCAAGTTGAAAGTCATGAGGTGTCTTTGGCCTATCTACATGTACCTATTAGAGGGAACATGTGGGTAATTATATTTACATTTGCCTCAGCTTTCAAAAAAGAGAAACAACATCCCACATGTAATGTTAACATTGGGATACTGTTTTCCAGATCAATTAAGAGTACATAAGTGGTATATTGTCAAATCTCTGCAAATTTTAAGGGAAATAAAGATGGCCAAATGCCCACATTGTTACATGTGGTTCATTGACATTTACGTCCAACTGTTTGTGTCCATCTCACATGAGTTTTCAATTTTGCATGACTGCTTAACTGAATTCAACCTAATATCAAAATATTTTGTATTACCGTATTAGTAAAATGTCCATTCTACAGATGTGAATTGAAGATGTGAATAAGCCTCACAACTCTCATAGGACATTGATATAACCAATAGCGCTCCGCACTAATGACGTCATAAAATCCCCGGATGTCAGACAAACATTGACTCACACACGTAGTGTACATGCACGGGCACACCCATGTTTGCATGGTTGCAATGTTTGTCTGAGATTCGGTGCAATTTTTAGCGCAAGTGCGGAGCGCTATTAAAGGACCACAATTTCAGTCAACCATCAACCATCCCTATTTACCTCTTGACTCCAGTGCTGCATTGTCAGATGAGAAGAGAAAGGTGGAAGGGAGGAAATCATGCCACATTAATCAAATGGAGGGATGACATGCAAATGTTTGAATGCAATGTGGGAAGAATGATAACAATTTACATGGATGGGATAACATAATATTTCTTCTCTGAGCATTCCTGGTGAGGCTAGTAACAAACAAGTGCTGTCCATGCAGTGCAACCAAATTTAAAGCTGAAAAATAATAACTGAATTTATATGACACAATCCTCCAAAATTAGTCTTTATGTCAACTTTTTAAGTTCCAATTTGTTTATATCATCTCCTAAAACAAGTTTAGCTGTTTACATTGGCATGTCACTTGGGTCTACGTTCGAAGAAAACAAAAATATGTAATATGGGTGAAAATATCCAATTCAGAATGACTCTTCCTTGCATTGTCTCTATCACGGTCTGTAATTAAAAATAAATGTTGTGTTCCTGTGATTTATTTTGAAAGATGAGTCACACATTGGAAGTCTTGGACTGCAATGGGAAGAATATGCCTATACCATTGCATTCATATTTCATTCTGTGAATACTGTATTTAAAAAATCCAAAACTACAAACCAACCAACATCCACTCAATGTGTTTTCTGTATTACTCCACGGCAGCCCTCAATCAAGAGGACATTCAAGAGACATGTCCTCTTTCAATTAGAAATTTGGCCAATTTCACCAAATAAACAATGCAGCAATATTTAATATTAAAAACAGCACACACCAATTCAAGTGCAGGATGAGAATCAGTTAGGCATTTTTATCTTGTGGCTGAAAGAAACTTCTACATGCTAGCATTGAGATATGATACATGCTGTACTGAATTCAAAGGGTGAGAAGCATTCACTTCATAATTTGCTGGTATTCCCCTTCAAAATTATGAGCTTTCTAACACAGATATTTGATGGAAATGGGATTTTCAGAAAGTCACAGAAAACAAACAATATCCACATGCAACATTCTAGAATAATAATGCAACTATTTGGCATTGCAGTCATGCTCAAGCACAATTTCATTAAATGTCAGAATTCTCCTTATTTATTAGGTAAAGTTCCAACCATATTAACACAGAAAAACATTTACATGACAGGTGCAAATTAATGTTGATGAAATTCACAAGTGACGGCTAAGTCTCCTTGTTATAGGTACTACTGTTGTAGTCATTGTTGTAATACTTACGGGTGCTCTATGTGCTTGAAGCTGGCCATAGGATTGCTGATGCGACTCCGCAGTTCCATGGACCACTTCAGGGAGCCACCCACCTCTGGCATGTTTTTATTCAGTGGTGGTTTGCCATCCATCTTGTCTATGGATGTCATCTGAAAGTCATAGATATCCTTGGCCTGGTCCAGATCATTGTCATACATAGCTAAGAGGATGGGGTACTTGGGCTCAAAGTCATCTTTTATGACGAGTCGGTCAAGCATCGGGCCATAGCAGTCCAACATCTGAGGAATAATTATTAAACAATTCAATTAACCCTTCCCATGAAATATTAATTAACTGTATGAACAAGCATTTAGGACAGTGGTTGGCAAGTACAGTGTGAATGTGCAGTATTGCTGGTGTACTGTATTGTAGCTTTCAATTTGTTTACATGTCAATATCAAATTTATATTCATATTTCATTTACTTTTCATTTTCAATTCATTTTGAAATTAATGTTTCATTTGAATGTTCAATTTCACAGGGCTTGCTGTCTTGCTGCTTAATAGTGGATTAGATGGTTTACACTGCAACTTCAATTTCATAGCACACTTACTCTGTATACTAATGGCCAAGTTTTCAGAACATTCAGAAGATTTCAGAATTATAGAAAGAGTACAATGAAATGTTGCCTGTGATATTATCTGGGAAGTATTTTGGAGCCACAGACAGAAAAATCCTCCATGACTCTCCAAAAGTTGCATTCTGGGTCATGGTTTTAGCCAAAGGGGTGACTTTTGGGCACCCAGATTGCTGTTTTAGACATCCTGTGTCAACTGCAGTTTACATGTAAAAAAGGCAATCATCAATCAAATATTTGAACTTCTTGCATATCAGTTTCTTTCCAAATCCCAGTTAAGAGGATGTAACCCGGACTTGACAACAGCATACCTTGAAGATAGATTCCAAGCCCGAGCAGTCATCAAAACCCTGGCAGAGAATGGAACCCAGACGCCGGTCTAGATCATACACTTGCTTCTCAAATACCTTGTAGTCCTCAATGAATTCCTGCAATAAGAAATAATCATACATTTATCATATAGCAAGCAATTCATGTCTTGTTGCATCTATTATGGTACACATCATAATGCAAAGTATTTTCCAAGGTGTATATGCTGGATAGCTATGGTTGCAAATCAAATCTCAGTAGATATTGCTGTCTACTTTCTCTCTAACCTGGCACTGTGGATCCAAGCCATCATAAGACCTCTCTGCAAAGACCTTGACATACTCCTGGAACTCCTCATGGATCTTCTCCACCTGGACACTAAGCATTCTTCCCTTCATGCCGCCCATCTCCGTCTTTTCCAATTTGCTGAATTCCACATTGGTCTCAAACAATTTCTGTGTAGGCGACAACAAAATAACCATGATGAGAGGATTTAGAAACAACAGTGAAACTGTCCTTATTTTATCTCAACTTCTTTCTGATTTACATATTCATACTGTAGTTCCTTTTGGAACAGGTACAGGTTTTTAATTATTGATTGAACTCAAACTTTCATAGATCTTTACAAAATAATTGTATACATTACATCCTAAGGACATCATCCCTTGATACACCATATCACAATGCAATTCTGCAAGTGGGTAACACCAGTGCAACATTCCACTCGTGAGCATGGTTCATGTTGGCCAACTATGTCAGCAATTTTCCATTGCTATGTACAAAAAGGCCCTATTGTGAGAGAAATGAAATAAGAAAAGATTAGATTCCATTTAATCAACCCTCACTTCCAGAATTGCCAGCCGCTCCAAGAACTTGTCCATGCGGGCAAAGACCATAGAGGAGGCAAACTCCCAAAGGATGGGCTCTCGGCCATCCTTGAAATAGTCCTTCAGCTTGGCACGATGCTCATGATAGAGGTCCTTGTAGCCATGCAGGACAGCAAGGGCACCTTTAACCTTCTCTAAAGACTCTTCACACTCCATCTTGAAGATCTCATCAGGAGACAGGAAGTTGCGACACTGTGAAGAATACATAATGTAGATAATACTATTAATGTTAGACACTTCCAATTTCATAGCACAGCTTTATGATAAGCACATTTTGATATTTAACAACAAAGTGTAATAGGTTTTCACAACACAGTGTTGAGAACAAATGCATGCACATTCACCATGGATTAGAGACAGGTTATTTATTTGCTAACGATAAAAATCCTAAATATTTTCAATGCCTTTTCCAGAGCTTGCTGAGAAAATCACTTTGAAAGTGAGTGACCACAAAATCCGCTACAAAGTTCTCCTCATTAAAGTTAATCCTATACATTCTCTTCAATTTACCAATTCAAAATGCGTTTTCAGAATTCAAAATGCGTGCATAAAGTTCATGTCAAATAGTGATTTCATGTCCACCTGAATACCCTCCCAGGTATGCAATATGGTTCTTGAGGGGAATATCTGTTTCCATTGTGAGGGATAATTCTAGAGGTAAATCAAAGTGTATATGGGAACATTCAAAGGCCACAAAGACAAGATCAATCTAACTAACAACGTCCTTAAATTACATGGTCAATGAGTGAGTTGCAGATCTCCTGCAGCAACACGATGATCCTGGGAGCTGTGTTGTAATACTCAGAGTTGCTCCAGATCAGGCACACCACATGCATGAGTGGGCCCAGCTTGGGCAACAGCTCAGGGAAATCCACCTCTTCAAAGCCCTCGATGTGGCCACCCAAAGGCTTCAGGTAGGTTGTGATGTCCTGGGCCTCAGTCAGGGCTGCAAGTTTCAAACAGGGACATTTAAAAATTATAATTGATTATAGAATAGGTATGATTCAATATATGCCCATGGTGACCGATTAGCATGTCAAACTTGAGGGTATGCATGAATAATAGACAATAAGGAGAAGGTTTGTGAGGACACCATGTAGTAATCTCTTTTAGAATGATAGTTACTCCAAGAAGATCCAGACACCTCACATTTTTAATAACATGTTCATTAAAGTCATAATTACTCAAGAAATAATGATGTGATGTCATCTTAACCCATTCCTCATAATAGCACTTCGCACTTGCGCTAAAAATAGCACACTGGATCTCAGACAAACATTGCAACCATGCAAATGTGTGGTGTGTGTGCTTGTGTGCATGCATGGTGTACACTACATGTGTGAGTCAATGTTTGTCTGACATCCAGGGATTTTGTACATGCGTGCGCTGGCCAAATCACTCGTGTGACGTCATTAGTGCGAAGCACTATTGGACAATTTTACTTACAATTAATGCAAGATGCAAGCTTCAATTTGCTGTGCACTAGAGCTGATAGTACTTACTTAGCAAATTATAATGTTGCAAACTTTAAGCAATGAGAAATGCATGCAAGCTTTCTGCATACTTAGACTTTTTACAGACCTGCTTCCACATCCCTCTCAATGTTCTTGAAAGATGGCAGATAGCTGCTCTCAGTTCTCTCTAAGAGCTCCTTCATTTTACGCACTTTGGGATCACGTAGCTGTACCAAACAAAACAATTTACCATGATCAATACCTTAAAGCAAATACAATTATAGACCAATTCATTTCCTTAAGGCAAATGAATGGTGCTTGTAATCAAACAAGAATTGTTTCTCAATACAAAAATGTACTTCTGCTCCATCAGGATAACTTTCAATCATTTGTAGTTTGCCCAGATATTTGCTTGAATGGCCATGATCCAGATTGATTATATCAATAAATTATGCTGCTCAATGTCAAGATGGCAGAGAAAATTCAATAAAATTTGCTAAAACATGGTGATTTCACACCCTGCTTTATTCAAATCCAAAGTTCCTACCTGCTGGAAGATACATTCCAGGTTTTCACACTTTGCTTTCCAGAACTGGATTTCAACAAAGGGACCAGGGTTGAGACCCTCCAAGAGGGGCTGAGCTGAGTCTCTCTTGAGCACATCTCGGATCTGATGTGTCCAATCAATGATGACAGACTCAATGGAATGGACAAGACTTCTATCATACGAGTCATCCCTGTCAAAACAAAAAATGCCAATTATCAAATTCCAATTTCAAAAGACATTTTCCTTTTCATAAATATTGTGGCTAACACATAAGAGGATGTTTATGTGTGTGTTTTTATCAAGCTTTAAGTTGTTTAGATTCTTACAGTAAGGTCTAAAAGAAGATGGGAGGAATGTCTGTCCAATGGGAGACTTTGGAGCTGGGTCTTGAAGACGCAAGCCCACATCAACGCAACCAAAAAGAGACTTCAGTCTGCTGCCGCCAACATCTCAAAATAACTTTTAATGATATCTGGGACAAACATGAGTTGGTTTGAATCCCGCTCCATTCTTTTCTTTCTTTGTTCACTTTTCAATGACTCAGTTTTCCTAGTGGTTATTTGATGATCATTTTTGCCAAATTCAAGGATATAAATATAATGCTTTTTTTGCATCATGGAACATGAAGGAAAAGTAGATGTCAAACTGACAGGACAAAGTTTTGTATACACGTGAAAAGTGTCAGAACACATAGGCACAATTTTCTTTCATTGTACTTAACAGTTGAAGGTAATATCATACTTTGGTTTTTAATATCATCCATTTCAAGGACATTTCTATCATTTCCCATGAAGCACTGAAAATGTCTGAATGGGAAATTGAACTGAAATTGCAACCCTCCCCCACCTCAAAGGCAAAGGAAACAAATCTCACTTTTCTTCTGCCTCGGCAGCACTCTCTACCTTCTCAGAGCCAACAGGTAGAGGCAGGAGTGTCTTGCCTTTGACCTGACCAGCTACCACATAGACACTGCTCTTCAGGTTGTGGACATGACGCAAGACATCCTGAGAGACCACATAGGGCCACTGTTCATGGTTCCTGGGGTTGGACAACAGTGGCACCAAAACCTGCCCATTAAAGAACAAGAAAAAAACAGTTAGGCCTTGTAGATTTGTTACAGAATTGGGGAAGAATTTCACTGACGACCATCACTTATACACAAACCTATGGAACTGACTGAGAAAGTTTTGAGAAAAATGGCTGCCGCTGCATTCGAAAATGTATCAATGTAGGTAAAAAACCTTAGAACTCACTTTTCAGACATGTTACCCCAGTGTTATACACCTGAAATTGAAGTTCATCATAAATTGTATCCAATAAGTTTTTGGAGGATATAGACCCTAATCCTTTTTCCATAATGGTCATCAGTGGAATTCCTTCCCAGAATTGTCTCACACACAAGAAAGATGCTGTATTTCGCAATCACAGCAAGCCAATCTGCTGTCTGCAAAATTGAAATGTTAAGATTCAGCTACAAATTTTACCTACACAAGAAATTAACCAGCATGAATTCACAAATTAATATTTGGAATTGCCTGAGTTGTCTAACGTTAGGCCTAGCCTAGGCCAAACAATTTGGGCAATTCCAAATAGGCCTAGTGGGCCTCCAAGAGTTTACAATGCATTGACAAATCACAATGTGCAGAATCTGTTGACCCTTTCCAGGCGTGCATTGGTTTGTCAAATTTTTGCAAACTCTTGGAGGCCAACTTTTGGGAATTGCCCATATTCATAACCGCCTATAATCAATAACGATTGATAGGCACCGGACAAGTCGACCGCGGGACAACTCAACTCGAGACAACTCGACCGCAAAGACAACTCGACTCCGAGACAGCTCGACTTCATATAATTATGCGATGCTTTGCTGGTGTGTGCGAAAATCAGTTCCAACTTTTTTATTCTATTTACGTGATATCATTCCTAGGAGTATATTAATTCCGCTAAAATAAACTTTCAAATTATTACTTAGTTGTGTTTGTTTGGACTGGCTCTCTTAATTAATGTTTACTTTATTTATTTATCTTTTAGGATAATTAAGTTTTCACAAGGTTTCTCAGGTATTATTTCATCCATGTAATATTTTTAGATAAATCTGTGGACATATTTTGGAAATTACTGGTGGTTAGAATAACATCACCGAATAAAAATAACACAATGGACCTTATCGAGGATAGCCCAAAACTGGCTGTGCGCAAAGCACTCTGGGAAACGCAGGGTTGTTAGGGCTGGCGCTAAGTGCATAAAACGTATGGACATGAAAATTCAACTATAAATAAGTACTCAACTTTACACCGCTGGAACAAGTGACTCGACAGTAACATTCCATGGACCGTTGTGCAGCATCGTTATGTATAACAACTCAAAGCAAGGCTTTCTTCTTGGAAAAAAGACAACTTTAAACTTCGCGAGCCGGCAGCTATACGAATATACGCGTGTCGATGTGTGTGGTAAAACTTTTAAACCCAATGTTACCCACTGTCCTTTGTGCGCGCACGGGCAGCGCGGAAAACAGGCTATCTTCGATAAGGTCCATGATGAAACTCTAGAAATTGAAATGGTATATCTTAATAAGGTAATAATCCAGACCAAATATAAGCTTAATAAATAATTAAATATATAAGTAAAATAATTAAGCAAAATAATTACCTGAAATAGGCCTAAAAGATATGAAATGCTCAAGAGGGCCTAGGCCTATATATAATGATGTCGAAATAGGCCTACAGTCGATTCTTCGAAATGATCTCGGAATTATATTTTTTTTAAATCACTATTCAATAGGCCTATTTATTATTGAAATATTGACTCTGGTGTACTTCAAACTATAGCCAGCTGCAGCGTGCACGCTATGCTCATCTTGGCCGTCGGCCACGGCACAGCCATGAGCCCGTGTTACCCTGCCCCCGCGGCGCCCGGCGGTCTCGTGTAAAACTCCGCAAATTGACACGGCCAACATGACGCCGCGGCCCGCTGATAGTTTTGTTTTTACAGGCCGATGAAACAGCCTTTTGCTTCCTATTTATTGCTATCGAAATAGTACTTTTTTCTGTGTCACTTTTTTATTCACATACATTTTCGTTTGAATAATTTAGGTCTATATTGTTTCGTCGCGCACACCAGCCTAGCGTCAAAGTGACATAGAATGAAGTCGACTTGTCTCGGAGTCGAGTTGTCTTTGGAGTCAACTGTCTTGAGTCGAGTTGTCCCGCGGTCGACTTGTCTGACATTTGGCCTAGGCCTATTAATTACGAGTTAGTCTTGTCGGTCAGTGTACAAGTTGGTCAGCGTATGAGTTGGTCAGCGTACGAGTCGGTCGGCATACGAGTTGACCAAACAAAAACAGCGTATGACTATGAGATGGTCAGCGTACAACTACAAGTTGGTCAGTGACACTGACACTAAGTAACATTGTCGTTAGTGACACTGACAGTGTACAAGTTGACCTGCTTGAGTGCTTTGGCATTATGTCGGCTGCACCTTACCTCATCAACAAGTGCAGAGAGCTGTTCCAATGGTGAATAAGACAGATCGCCATACACCAAATTTTGTTTGAAGTTGTCTTTCCCGAGTGCCTCCTTATTTTTCTTGATGAAATAAATGGCTTTGGTGTTCTTCAGCGTTTCTGGGAATTCAGACGATGGTGTGATCAAGCCAGCAGTGTTTACCGTGAACACAAGCTGCGGAATGTCAGCTTTCTCAAGAAATTCTGCAATTAAAATCTTGTTGTCCTCCACGCCTATACACTTGGCCCATTTGTCTGGCTTCAATTTGTAGCTTTTAAGAATGTAATCTGATATGAAATCAAATCGTGCGTCTGCGACGTCACCCATTTTTTAATTTGGAACAACTTTTCGCACGATCAAGATTTCTTCGCTATCCAAAGATTTCAACGAAAATCTTTGGTTTAGGGCCTACAGTATCAGCTTTTTCGGTCTTGCATTTGACATCAGAAATTATTAACTTAAGACGGAATTCCTTAAAATCCAAGATGATCAGCCGTCCGCTCGTAGTCGTAGTCGTTGTCGTTTTATCGATTCAACATGGCGTCTGTGTGAAATTGATCGTGCTTTATGCGGTTGCCAGGGACGTCTGTTTACAAAAACCTCACGCGCTTTTTGACTACAGACTGGAATCCGACGCTAGGTGCGGTCAGACATATGTGTATGTGAGGTAATCCAGACTACTAAACCAATCAATCAAGCAATTTGTACGGAAGTGTAAAGCTGCCAACTGAAGTAAAATAATAAATAATTGGCGAAACTAAGTTATACCTACGATATACTAATTAAGTCGTGATACTAAAACGAATCGTGTTTTTGAAAAATACGCATTTTATCATTTCATCCGATAAAAAAAAAAACGCAGTGGCTATCGTTACGGCAGCCGTAACGCATTTCCCAATGGCTATAGTTACGGCACTGTAACTGCGCACGCGCGATGGCGGCGTGTTTTAGCCGTAACCTTATAGTAACGTCTATTATTTTTACGGCAGTAGCACTGCGCAAAGGAACCAGAGTAATGTTGTCTTCTCAATTTTTCTTTTGATATTCCTCTTTCCCGTTTAACGTTAGATCCACGCCTAGACTATTTGTTTGTTTTGTTGTGGGTGTTTTTTGGTAAAACATGGAGGAAAGAAAGTATTTTCCATGGGTAACATAATAGGTAATATCATACTTGATCGTGGTCGAATAAATGCAGATTCATGGGCAAAAATGATCCAGGAAGATACAGTAATTAACAGTCATCTATGAAAGTTTCAGTCCCATACGGTAGCCACTTTTGCACAAGGTCTCTATGAGGACTGATGCTCTATATGATAGTTTTCTTTTAAACAAATTGATGACTCGGATTATCCAAGAAAGCAAGAGCTCTAAAACAGTATTGTTAATATAACCTAAATGTAAAATATTATTTATTTCTGAACAACACCGAAAATAACTCCATAAAAATAATTCATCCATTAAATTGAATCCAAGTTTGCACATTATTCCCTATAGAGTTGAGGTAGTTGAAATAAACATTTATAAATTAAATGGAAAGTACATGCATGTACAATATATCGTCTACAGCATCTTTCGAAAACGGCATGATGGCAACCTAAGTTGAAAAAAAAAACACTAAAAAAGGTATACATGTGGCCTTTTCCCACTCTGTTACTGACACTGACAATTCCCCAACTTAAGAGGCAAATTCTGCGCCCACAACGAGAGCATTTGCCATGTCTACCCGTCAAACCTTGACCGCTACGACGCGTCGGTAATAAAGGCCTGTGCATGCATCCTATGCAGTGTTTCCACAATCAAAATTACAATTTCCTCATTCCGAAACTCAAATTTCCTTATTTTCCTCCCGATTTCCTTATTTTTTCTTAATCACCAAAAAATCTATTAAACATGTATTAGGCCTTCTATAAATCCTTGATATTATGCTGAGGGTAATTAGTAGGGGGTCAGTAGAGAGCTGGGTGCTCAATTACCATATTAACACTGCCTTCCTGCACACAGTGCACAAAAATAAAAAGCGCCCTCTGCAGCTTTAACTGATAACAGAGCCAGGAGAAAATAATGCTTGCAGGGGAAATGCTTTCAAGAAATGGTAATTCAATGTAATCAAACAACTGATGTTCGATATTTTTTAGATTTTGCTACTGATTTGGGAAAATAATGTATAATTTAGTCAGAATTTAATAATTTCCTTAGAATTTCTTAAGATTTGGGGGATTTCCTTAGTTTTTTTCATTTCCTTAAATATTCCTTCAAAAGCAAAAATTTCCTTAAAATGAGGAAATTTCCTTAAAAGTGGAAGCGCTGATCCTATGCGTACCCACACGTGTACAAAACACGTTAGCTTCGAAGCAATCTGACATAATAGCCATTGGGAAATGCGTTACGGCTGCCGTAACGATAGTCTGGTTCCCGGACCCAAAAAGCGCCAGACTATTGTCTGTCAAATATAGGGTCCGGTATCCGGTATGCGTATTTTTTTACCGTACTCCTAATGTGTAATATCACGCAATTGTAACCGCGCGGCGACTGGAGAAAAGGCTATAGCTGCGCGCGAAAAAGAAACTTGTAAAAAGTTGTATGATGATGTAATACTAGCGATACTACCGCACAGCCATACAGTACGATACTACAGCTGTGCACACAGTCATGTATGATGTAGTATACATGTGTACAGTAACTAACTGCATTCGTATCAGCCTCTCTGCATGCTGCCTCGAAGCCGTGATACCGTTATATTTGATCATCGCCTCAGTGACAGAATAAACACCATCACCAACGCGACCATGTACAACAGTGCGGTATCGCGACAAAGATCTGCAATTTTATCATTCTTGAACCCCCCCCCCCCAAAAAAAGGATTTTTATAACATCGCGTAAACATGCCCAATATGGCGTGAGTTGCTTGTGAGCAACACGGCATAAGACGCGTGTAGTTGCGTGATCATAAGCAGCGTGTAGTTGGCGTAGCAGAACTCGTAGCCTTATTACAGTCGCACAGATAAACACAATGAGTGATATTACGCATTATGGCTACGGTAAAAAAATACGCATCCGGTATCGGCTACGTGTACTGGAGGGTCACGTGACCAAAAAGACCAAGTTTGGGCTTTTTACGGAGAAATCCGAAACATTACGAACTCGTTTTCGTTCAACTTCGGATAGTAACGTTGACTTTCGGCTATTTCCGACAGGTCACGCGAGGTCACGTAGTTCAGGAAAAGACACGTCATGTAAATATGTTTCATTCCGGCTACAGTTAGCCCAAATAGAGCATAATTATTGTTCACATACAACAGAGCACTTTTCCTATTATGCACTTTTGAGGAGTTTGTTGTATGGTTTTTTTACCACCCTTTGATTTCTTATTCTGTCCAGATAAAATTGCATGTGCTTACAAAAGTGCAAAAATGAATGCTAAAATTGATTCTCGCTAAACGCTAAAACTAGCTTCCGCGCCTGCGCAGACATGACAGCTGTGTCATGTTCTATTTTTAACCGTAGCCGATACTAGACTGGTTCCCGTTCCCTACAGTAGTCTCCTGACGTCTATCGTCACTCAAATATATTTTATGTATTGGGACGGGAACCAGTCTAAGCCGATACCTGACCTAAGATTTTTAATAAGAGTCGTCAGGGAATCTTTGGGCAGGGAACCAGACTACCGTAACCATGCGCGGATCCAGGGGTGGGCCGCGGGGGCACGTGCCCCCCGGTCAAATTTGACGAGGGAAAAAAAATGTGCCCCCGGTAAAATTTTACGAAATAAAAAATAAAAGGAGAAAGAAGGGAGAAGGAGCAGAAAATCATCATTCTTCAGTTCATTCTGTCGGCCAAACAAAGAAAAACTGACAACAGGCAAATGTATCGGCTCGCCTTTTTGCCAGTGCGCACGGTAACAAAACTCCTTTTCACTGTAAACAACAGGCGTGGCCACGAAGCAGAGTACGGTACGGATGGGCGGCACAGTCCGATCCTCCTTATCTTGTCCGATCACTTTATAAGCAGTGATCCCAACATTACCTGTATTTTCCTTCCTCTAGTCCATGGTAACGCTACTCCACTAAATAAATGGACACTGTTCTTACTTTTGAAAGGAAGTCCGAGACTTCGTTCTGTCTGGATTTCATTTAGATTTTTATGGAAATTCCATGTTTATTGAAAAGCAATTCATTTGAATTATTAGAAATGAAACATTTTCAAAATGTCGACTACACAGCTTTGTACGGAAGCCCATTAGTGCCAGATGAATATATTTATTTGACATCGGGTGTGAATATTATAAAGTTTCGCGGTTGCGTAAAAACATTTCTTTTCCTGGGGTGTGAATGTTTTTTGTAGGGGCCGCCAGATAACTGGTACAAAATACTTGGCCGTGTTTCTTCAAAACGGGTGCAACTCATGGTTTAATAATATATTTCATATTTCTTAATTATTGTTCAAAGAAATTTTATGGCTGAATGATTATTTCCTTTTGCCATCCCAAAATATAAAAATCCTTTGTCTCTAAAATCCTAAATCAAAAATGAAACGAAGCAACTATCAACAAGTACGGAAGAGTATAAGGGCCACCTGCAAAATTTTTTTTAGAGTTGCTATCTCGCCGCGGCGAGTTATTATCTCGCCGTGGCGAGTTACTATTTTGCCGTGGCGAGTTACTATCTCGCCGTGGCGAGTTAATAACTCCCCGCGGCAAGTTACCGTATCTCGCCGCGGCGAGTTATTATCTCGCCGCGGCGAGTTACTGTCCTGAGTATACCATCTGCATGTATCCGGTATTGCAATTGACACAGCAATGTTTGTGTGTAAAAAGGAACACCAAATTCCGTACATGTATAGCCGGCCTGTGGAAAGCAAAACAAGAGAGAGAAGACCCAATCGTCTGACCATAAAACAAACAATTTAATGAATAAAGAAAGAGAGACATCTCAGTTTTTTCTTATTTGTAGCACAGAAAATTAGAATATCCGGGATGCGCTCCAAAAGACTTAAGAAGCTTTTATCAGTGTAGTGTATAGCGAGGGCAAAAAACTTGAAGATGTCGTAGTGTATAGTTCTAACTGAAAGTGGTTTATCTGGTGCTTGGGGTATAGGGGTGGGGTGGGGTTTGTTGAGGAGGAAAGGGGCAGATGAATGAAGAAAGGGGGAAAGAAGAAAGGGAGACAGGGATGGGGAAATAAAAATTGAGGTATTGGTTAGTTTGAGGTCAAGAGGTGGAAGGTAGGCAGATGGAACAGTGGGCAGACAAAACCATCATGTGGTGAGTCCAGGCTGAGAACAGCAAACGGAACTTGTGTTAATAAAAGGAAGAGTGGAATAATAGGGTAATTTGACATACCACCCGTCTATATAAGAGTATAATATATTTTGCAAAGACAGAGATAAATCCAACTTGTGGGCTGTTTAGCTGTCTTGCACAAAGATCGGTTGAACAAATCAAAATGCATGCAAGAGGGAAACCAAGAAAAGGGAAGGAGAAAGTTTTCCAAAGAACAATTTTTTCCGTTGATAATAATTATGCCGATCCCTTGGATTTTTCTTTTTTTATGGATGGTTCAAATCATATTTTCTGACCGATATTTTGCCGCACTTCATCAGTCACCTTTAAGCATTTTTGTTGTGCTTTGACCAATCATAGATGCGATATATGGTTGTTCTTTTTTATTGTGTTTTAGTCCACATAACAACCAATTGAAAAAACTGTCATCCTGGTTTATTTTCTAATATAAAGAAATGACAGAATCCCTTTGGTTTAACTTCATATAGTTGAGTCCCCGGAGGTTGGTGTACTTTACTGTTGCTCTTGCAAAAGTTCAAGAATTTTGCAAATTCTTTTCGTAACAAAATCCCTTTCGTGTTTGCAAATGCGTTTATATCTCGCCACTTCACCCTTGATAACGCTGCCAAATACAGATTAAGGGTGAGCAGAATCCCGACTGAGCAAGATGAAAAGTGTCAATTTTCTTGGTCGAAACCTTGGGTATCCATCTTCCCTTCTTTACTTCCATCTTTCTTTAATCAATCCTTGTCTTCCTGTCTTCTTTTCCCTCCCCCATCATTCATCTCCCCCTTGCCTCCTCAAAAAAACCCCACCCCATATCGATTTGTTTGGGCCAGTTTGACTACTTAAGAATGTGAAATAAATGCTGTGCATCCACATTGGTTCTGTGTGTGATCTTATCTCACGAACAGTGTGTGGGTGTTCGCTCAACCGTGAAGAGGGATTGTCAAGGCTTTGGAATACTCAACTTTCGAATTGGGTTGGGGTGGTATAGACGAAGACAGAGGAAGTCATGACTTGACCCATTAACAACTCTTGACTTATTAAAAAAAACCTAAAATAGTTCATTCTGAATGTTTCCATCCATATCCAATTGGATTTGTGAGGCATCTTTTCCATAATGAAATGAGTTTACCACTACAAGATGTGTTTCCACACCTACACAAAAATGGACTTGTCCGGAAATCTCAGCGTCCCCTGCTCAAGCCATGCATGGCGTATCAACAAGCTGATTTTCTTCGCGTTCGAAGGCAACATTTACAGCACAATTATAGAATATTCCGACAAGATACTGCAAATTTGTTTAGATGACGGGAATCCCCATATTATCAGCTTTATTCTCGTATACTTTTTAGAGTCTGAGAAGAATTCTAAGGGGAGAACTTATCGTAGAGAAACAGCACACTAACTGAAGAGTTTCGTTTATCATTCAGCTGGTCATGCACGTTCCAATGCAGTATTGAACAGTGGTTTTGATAGGCTCAAAATCTTTAGGCTCAAAATGACAGGTCTTTATTTTGGCCAATCAGCTTCATTTTAACATAGGTTGTAGAGAAACATCTGCACTTGGTCATCCCGGAGGAACCTAAGAAATCCGTTGAGGGCGTCCTGAGTTGTAAGCAAAACCGCGCTGCGATGGTCCATTATTTCGGCCCAAAAAGACACATTTGCACAGTAAAAGTGGGGAAACCGACCATTTATAGCTCAAAAATGACAGGTCTATAAAGTCTTCAAAAGATTATTTTAAGATATCATTCGAAAAAGGAATAATGTACCTTCTTCATGCTGAAGGAACCTTTTTTATATCATGAGCCGTTCAAAAGTTATGGTGTTACAAAGCCAGAATTTGCGCGTTTTTTGACTGTTTTCGAGGACTTCAGAGCTGTAGCGGGTGCGTGTTGCTTAGGTTTCCCTAACAAATCGATATGCACCCCTATCCAAAGCACCTGAGAAACCACTTTCAGTTAGAACTATATACACTATGCCTCTTCAAGTTTTTTGACCTCGCTATACACTACACTGATAAAAGCTTCTTAAAACTTTTGGAGCGCATCCCGGTTCTTCTAATTTTCTGTGCTACAAAATAAGCAAAAACTGAGATGTCTCTCTTTCTTTATTCATTAAATTGTTTGTTTTATGGTCAGACGATTGGGTCTTCTCTCTCTTTTTTTTTGCTTTCCACAGGCCGGATATACATGTACGAATTTGGTGTTCCTTTTTACACACAAACATTGCTGTGTCAATCGCAATACCGGATACATGCAGATGGTACTCAGGACAGTAACTCGCCACGGCGAGATAGTGTGGCGAGATAGCAACTCGAAAATTTTTTTTTACAGGTGGCCCTTTAGACTTGGGGCCAAGTCTTTCTTAGTCCGCGCGGTGATTGTCTCTTTTTTCCACGCAACTCTCGCG